>JAYDZK010000169.1:96794654-96804876 GCA_034509185.1 Euphonia xanthogaster
TTTTTTTTTTTTTTTTTTTTTTTTTTTTTTTTTTTTTTTTTTTTTTTTTGTAATGAGAAAGAGAAATGCTTTTTTTATTGGAATGAAAAACTGTATCTATCTGGGAGGCAAAAAAAAACCCCCAACAACCTATATTCAGATGTCACAGTGCCTTTAGTTCTTGACTTAGTGAAGAGTAAAAGAGATCTTTAACTGGGCTGATTACTCACAGAAGTTAGGCTCTCAGCAGTCCTGCAACTTGTGAACATCACTGTTGTTCAAGCCTTCGCATGCAGTGAGAGCTACTTGCAGGACAGTTTGATCCTGAGTTTCTCCACACTTTTCTATATCTGCGGTCTCAACACAATTTCTAGAGCTATTGCACAATATGTGCTGATGACTGGAAATTCCAGAAACTAATGCCCTCCCAGACTGGCGTCAGGGATCAGTGGTATTGCATAAATACCTTCTGAATATTGTGACTGATTTCTGTCAGAACAACAGCTAACTCAACAGCTAAAGAACATATGGGAAAAGTAGCAACAAGCACTGAACAACATCTTGACATGTCCTCCATGCAGTGCTGAGGAATTGATCCACTTACCAGATGGGAGAGACAAGTCAGGCACGTTTCCTGATTCTCCAGGTCTGCATATGGAGCATCAAAGAGGTGAACTCATATTTTTTGAAAATGGAAAGTTACTCAGTTCAACAGAAATATTTGGGGGTGTAGACACTTCCCCAAGATGCAGGATGAAAATATTCTGGTGATACTACTTGTGTTTCAGGTTTCTGGAGAAATTTGTGAAGCTAAAGGAGAGTGGGTAAGGGACAAGGAAATAACCAGATTTACAAGTCCACAGTTACTCTGAGTAGTAGTGCTTTCCTTGTGGCTCTCTTTCAGTGTTTTGAATCTGTACTGCCTGCAGCCAGCACTGGTTACAGATTATACTGGAGGATCTCTAACATCTGAATTGCTCTAGAATGTTTTCAGATAATACCACAATTTACTATTGTCATTTATTTTGGATATTGTTTTAAATTACTCTGTTTCTTGTATGCATGGTGATAATGAGACCCAGGTTTTGTTCCGTACTGACTGGCAAGCAGGCAGCAATCAAGAGTCCTGATGTATAACAGTGAACACTTTCTCCTAAAATGCTCCCAAAACTGCCACTTCTGAAAAATGTAGTCCCAGCTAGCAAAAGAGTGAGACCTTGCAGGCAGCTGAAGAGACACTGTCTGTTTAATCCATAGCTAAACAGAAGTGGGAAAGCAGTAGGACCTCAGTAACTTCCTGGATATGAACAATGTTATGTCAGCTGAAAACTTGGCAAAGCAGATTCATGTGGGGGCAAGGACAAAAGCTTAAAGTATAAGGGAAGAATTGTCCAGCAGAGTACAAGAGGATGCTGTACTTAATTAAAAAAAGGAAACACCCCACAGTGTAATTAAAAACAAAACCAAACCACCGCACAAGCCCATCAAGCCAATAAAAGTGAAAGGAGAAAAAAACTACCATATGCAAATCAAGTAAGTGTAAAGCATTTATGTGAAAAGACATACATACTTTATTTCACAGAATATCTGTGTAAAAAACTGTTTCTACAGTGTTTAATAAGCTGTCTGTGTAGAAAATTGTATATCAGGGTTAGTTTACTTCTGCTGTGCAAATCTGCTCAAGGCAGGACTGCTGGCAGGACCCTTCCCTTGATGGCAGCAGCATTCCCACCTGGCTGAGCACAGACTGATTTGCCTTCCTTCAGCACTCCAACCGGGGTCACTGAGGAGAGTAATTTTTCATCATCCTGTTGGGCAAGTTCAAGGGCCAAACCTTCTAATTCTGTAATTTTAGCTTCTTATAGCTTAACATTTAATGAGAGTTAGATCAGTATAAAGAATGATGAAGCAGTTCCAAAGGTGTCCATGGGAAAATTCTTCTCAACCACAGGGAATAATACTAAATGAAAAAAGTTTGGAAATTGAGAGGAATTTGACCTTGGCAGAAGGTGGACTGAAATCAGGGACTGGCACCCTTTCAAGGGTATTTTTCCAGTCAGTATTTTTCCTGCCCATGTTAGAGGTTAAGCAATCCTAGTAGGAAGTTGGTGGGAGCCAGAGACACCATTCTTAACCAAAGAATGTGCTACTGATGAAAGAAAGGGTCAGAGCCCTCAGGAGACAGGGCTGGAAACTGCTGCCTTTGGTAGACTAGGAATTTTGGTGGCAGTCTTTGCTGGCCTTGCTGGTAGTACCTGACATCTTTCCAAAGAAATACACTTGTATTCCCCCTTTGCAAAGTTTCTGACCCTGATTTTCCCATCCTTTCATTCTAAGAACATTTTATTGTATTCAGTGTTGCAAGCAAATACTGTGACCAGTCAAGAAATCGACCCAAAAGGTAAACACAGAAGTAATTTGTTTTATATTATTCAGCATCTTCTCTTCCTTTTACTTTTTTTTCTATGAAACAACCAAAACATTAGTATCTTGAAGAAACTTCTGATTTTTAAAAACAGTAAAGGAATCTACATCAAACAACAGTGATGGCTCTAGTAGTGGTGGCAAAAAATGCAACAAAACCTTGCAGTAACTCAGCAAGTTTCCATCCCACTTTAGTCAGGGGGCTAGGATATAAATAGCAACAGTGAAAATGTGTCCAAAAGAAATAAAGATATACAAGACAGCCTTATTTCTTCAAAATCTTTTACTGTCTTCCTTTTACATGCATACATGCAAATTTCTAGCTTTTACATTTGGTGGGCTTATTTACTAAATTCTGCAAAATTATCCATTCATTCCTTTCACAAAGCTGTAATAAGGAGCCCAAAACTGAGTTTCTCACACTGATTCTCACATTTTTTATCTCACCCAAACTGGATGTCTGTGATTTAGAGCTGCACAGCAAAGCCTCCTATTACATCCAACAGAAAGAAACAGTTCCCTCCAGAGGAGGCTTATCTCATTAGTTATGCAAGTTTTAGACTTGTGTCTAGGTAAGTATCTAAGAAAAGCAAGATGAGTTTAAATGCTCCCTCTCTCAGTCCACTGATGTTGAAGAACCATAGGGGTGGTTTCCCACAGCCCAGGCAAGCCTGACAGAAGGTTTTTCTCTTCCCAAGAACCAACACTGAAGCCTGTGGGATACTTTTCCACATGTACATTTGGCAGCCCCTTGGAAGTATCACTGTAGTCACTGTAAAATTGCAGTCTGAGATGAATAAGTTTTAGCTTCTTAAACTTTCTGAGATAAATTTGTTTCTGAGAAGTTCTGTATGTTTGTTTTTGTGGAACAGGTTGGAGGGTTATGTTCCTGACTGCCTGCTACAGAGGTTGTTTTTCATTTCTGAGCTGACAGGATAGACTTTCTGTTTTCAAGTGTTATTTCTGTGGGGGGAAAAAAGTCTAGAAATCTCTTGGGGAAATGCAAACAGCGTGTTGCACATGCTCTGTATTTCAGCAATTGAATTCCTGAGGGAAGTACTTGATAGTGGAGAAATTAAAACAGTGAACTTGATACAGACATACATGGGAAACTCAAAGTGATTTTGATTAAGAGTAAAAATGCAAATAGTTAAGCTTTTGTGCATGTTCTGAACTGTGATTAGAAACAGTCATATGAGTTATCTGTGGGGTACACTTCCTTAAACTCACCTAAAGCACGTGGGGCCATCTTGGTGACTCTTCTGTCTATAGTTGTTCATATCTACCAGGTTTGCAACTGTACCTTTTCCACATAACAGTTCACTACTTCATAAATCCAGGTGTAGCCCACATATTAGAAGATCCATATCACAACATTCATTTTTTAAATCAATACAATTTTGGGTAATATTCCTTTTTTCCATTCTCTTCTCTCTTCCAGCATAACTGCAGAACACTGGTGCCAGAAGCCATATGTCTTCACTTTGAATACTTCTATGTAGTCTACAGTCCCCTCTGGTTTAATGTTTCTGACTGATCTTTGTTTTTAGAGCAATTCATCACTTTAAAAATAGATGGGTGTGTCATTTTCAAAAATCGCAATTAAGGATGAATGCTTTGATGTTTTCTTTTTGAAGAATCCTAAATAATAATTCTTTGTATGGTGTATCTCTATAAGACTTGCTTAACACAAGTTAAGCAGCTTGGGCAGTTTGATATTCCAAAATAATATTTTATAATGAAAATGAAGTTCAAAAAATGCAGGTCAAACTAAATTCCCTTACTGTCGCCATTATCGTATTTTTGGCAAGTCTTACCTCTTAATGTATTTTGGCTGAAATTAAGTTTTGCTTGTGTCTTATGTTCACTATTGTTTGAAAGCATAATCTCCTAAATCTGAAGGCCGTGACCAATGTTGTTGTTTCTGGAGTAGTAAGACCTAGGATGAAACCTCTATTGTTTTTTTTAATCTTATATTTTCTGCTCAAATCCCTTCCTAACTCAAAGTGACAAGGTTCTGGGTATCAGAATGAAAAAGAAAATAGTTTGTATTTTAGTTACTTGGTCTGGGGATTCTATTATTAGTGGCCTTCAAGGCTACTGAAGTGTATGTGGCATTTGAGAAAGGTTCTGCAACATCCCCCACCAGAATCTGAGTTGAGCAAATCAGATGTCTGCTGAATACACCCCAGCTCCTGGCTGCACAGGGAAGAGATGTGCCTGTATGAAAAGAGGAAGGGATTTCATCAGCCCTCTTCTGTTTGGGCATTTCATTGAAAATCCAGATAGATGTTGAGTTTCCACCTGAAGACTGGTCACCCCTCAGCCAATTCTTTTCATCTGCAGGTGTGCAGCCCCTGAAAACCCAAACAGTAATCTTACAGAATCACAGAGTCGTGGAGTGGTTTGGGTTGGAAAGGATGTTAAAGATCATCCCATTCCACCCCCCCTGCCATGGGCAGGGATATAGTCCACTAGTACAAGTTGCTCAGAACCCCATCCACCCTGGCCTGGAACGCTTTCAGGCATGGGACATCCACAGCTTCTCTGGGTAACCTGTTCCAGTGTCTCACCACTCTTACAGTAAAGAATTTCTTCCTAACACCTAATCTAAACCTACTCTCAGTTTGAAGCCACTGCCCTTTGTCCTGGCTCTACATGCCCTTGTAAAAAGTGCCTCTCCAGCTTTCTTGTAGGCCCCCTTCATGTGCAGGAAGTCAACTATAACTTTTCCAAGTTATGAACCGATAGTTATGGAATAATTTTAAAATAGGTACTTTACATGGCTAAATCAAAGATTATCTCGAAATTCTTCTGGCAGGGGTTAATTATAATTTCCTGTCAACTTTTCCCACTGTGTCAGGCTATCCTGAAATACCTGAGCTGCTTTGCTTTTCTCAGAGCAAGCTGTTGAATGGTTGAAGCATGTTCTGTCTGTAATGGATGAGTAAACAGCGGCTTTAGCCTGCAAAAAAGGACAATGAAGTGAAATAAAAGTTCACAAATTGCAGAACCAGTGAAACACAAGAACAGGCTAAAGTTTTTCAGATTTCTCTGTGATAGAAGTTTTTATAAGAGATTGGACAAATATTTCCTAGGAAGGAGATGGTTCTGGTGATGGATTGGGACCTCACAAAACACCTGAACTCTGTTGTTCAATGATTTTAAATCCACCATGAGAACTTGTGTTATCTTCAGCAATTCAGGGAGTACCTATTCCAAATTTTCAGTAAAGTTCAGACCTATGCTTGGGCAAGTCACTAAGGTATTTTATAACACAGGAATGCTACTAGAATCTCACTCCCTGGAGGCAAATACTCAAGACAGCACATGGAGAAGGCAGCCTGAGTTTGTCCTAGCTGCTGCTTCCCATGATTACCAGGATGTAGGTGCCCATGTCACCATTTAGTGGCTGTTTGTCAACAAAGGAGGAGTCTTGCTTAACAAATGCAAGAGGCTTTTGCTTGCCCTTCCAACAGCCTAAAATGAAACCCTGCACAATGAGGTCAGTTTTATAGAGGCTTTGAGAAAAGACAGTAAGACAGAAAAATATCTGACTTTGAAATAGTTTCAACATAAGTTTGGGAGTGAAGAAAGCTCAAGAAACAAAAGACAGAGAAAATGGTACTTAGGAACGAACAATGGTAAAGGAAAGCCTTGTTTCAAAGGCCTGTGTCAAACCAAGTTTGCTTGTTCAGAAGGCAAGATGTGATGCAGACACATTCAATAACCTTGTTTTCTTTTTGATAACCACACAGTGGGACAGTTTGGCACACCAGATCTGCCAGGTTGACTAGATTTTAAATAGAATGAAATACTACTTTGGTTGGAGACAAGACTTGCTGTTTTTTGCAGGTATCATCTGTGGTGCTTAAAAAAAGCTTTTTAAGTTTTTTATGAGGTGAAAGAAATAGCAGCAGTGATGTTTGCCTCAACAGACTTATTTGGGAAGTCAGTAGGCTAAACATCTACTCTCTTTGTTTTCTTATTGCTTTACTGAAGTGGAATAATCTTTAAAAGCCTGCCATATCATGGTGTTTCTGGAATCTAGAGACACTTTCTAGACCTACACATCCTCAATGCACAAACCCAAGTTGCTCCTGCTCCCAGTTTGTGAAGATCAAAGTGAAGATAACATCCCCGCATATTGATAATGTACTGTTTTCTAGGTGTGTGTTGTATACCTTAGTCCCTTTGGGCTAGCTATGAGCTGGACAATTGTACTGCAGGTCAATGCATGCACTGAGGAGCAGTAGTCCAGCTCAGTAGTACTCATGCAAGGCTTGCACAAGTTGAACTCACATAACTTTGCACATGTTTAGGAGACTTAAACTGGACCCAAACTCTCCCCTAGTCCCAAAGCAATGGAACAAAATCATATCAATGTGTTTTCCTATGAAATGGAAAGAAAGGAAATAACTGCACTTTCATTTTTCCTGCATATTTCTAGTGTAAGATGACATCAGAGCTTACATCAAAACATGTTGTAGTTTCATCTTGCATGGGAAAGGAGTGATGGTGTTATTCCTCAGGTAGTCACAAATGCAATACTGTACTTCATTTCCACCCTTACCTGTATTGTATTGTATTTCAAATGCAATAGAGTAAAACAGAAAGTATAGAGTGTGCCTTGTCATGTTCCAGAATTATGTTTTACATCCAATTGTATATATTATTACTTTACCTTGTGAAAGGAAAAAAAAAAAAAAAGGAGATAATTAAATCAAAGTAGGAAACAGAAAAGAGTCATGGGAAACAGATGAATGATGACATCCAAAGAATGGCATGAAAAAGAAACTGAAGAAATGCTACACAAAGCCAGGAAATTGTCATTTTGCAGCAATGGCATCTATCTGTGATTGTCTCCAGCACGGTTTCACCACATCCATCACTGAAGGACGCACAGATGTCACCATGAGAAATTCACAATTTGAATAAAGTCCCACAGCAAGCAATGGAAAGACTTTGATTAACTCCAGAGGGCTTTGGATGTGGATCTTTCCATATCCTGGCTCGTTTTGGCTCAGGACCTGAAATCACTGTTTTTCTTTTTAATAACAATACTTTCCATTTCTGTGGTGACTTACATCCAAAAAGCTCAGTGAAAGCTCGTAATATTTCCTTTTATGAGTTCTATTAATATCAAGCAAGATAAAAAGCTTTTGTCTTGCAACACAGGTCTTCTGACCTTCTCACAGTTCAGAGGCAGCTTAAAATTGTAATTAATTTTGGTAGAAATTGTAGCATGTTGAAGATTGTTCTCATTCTGATTTACATTTACAAAATCCAGTGTTGTGAAGCTGCATCAGGGGAAGCTTAGGTTGGATATGAGGGAAAGGTTCTTCCCCCAGAGGAGGTTTGGGCACTGGAACAGGCTCCTCAGGGAAGTGGTCACAGCACCAGCCTGACAGAGCTCAAGAAGCATTGGGACAATGCTCTTGGGCACGTGGTGGGACTCTTGAGGATGGTGCTGTGCAGGGCCAGGAGTTGGACTTAATGATCCTTGTGGGTTTCTTCCAACTCAGCATATTCTGTAATTCTTTGATATCTTATGACACAAACATTATAAAATATAATAATCTAAGAAGTTATTTGCATTTTGAAATATCAAGTCAGAGATCATTCTTCACTTTTATGTTGTACTTATGAAATTAGATTTTCTTCTTTTACACATATGACAGTCAACATCTATAATTAATTACGGTCTGAAATACAAATTATCGCTGCCTGCAACAATCATAATGTGATAGAAATATGACTGAAAAATCCATTTTTATTTAATTTTATTTTTTAGATTGTGGAGGAGACTGCTGTCTAGTAGCATAGCAAAAAATGAAATATCTTATTTTTTCCCTTTTTTTTTCTACTGTTTTTAATCAATGTCTCCTGTTTATGTTACTACAATTTTTTTTTTCTTTAAGGCAAGATAACACACTATGAAAAATAATGGAAATAAAATAAAAAATTTCCCTTGAGCACAAAAAATAGTACCTAAGTTGTTCTGCTGCATATTTAAGAAATGGAAAAAGTGCTTGTGTATAGCAATATGATAGCGGATTCTTCTGGGAAATCTGTCCTGGATTATACATAAAAAAAAATCAACTATTTTGAATAGGTAACCAGTGAATTGTAGACAATGAAGTTAAAATACCCCTGCAGAAATACAGGCAGCAACGAGCACACATGACTGGTGCGTGCCTGTGTGGGTAGGGGGGTCTGGGTGCATGTGTGTGTGCAGGTTGCCTGCCCTAGAAGGGATTTCCAAATCCCCAAAGATGAGACCAATAAAACAAACAATAGCGCTGCTATTTTAGTAACAAGAAACAAGAAAAGAGCAGCTCCAGCAGGAGCAGCTTGATGCAAGAAAAGGGCTTTTATCTCTTCTTCCATCCTGATATCACAGCCAAGCATCATGATGAGACCTTCAGTTCCAGGGCAACAGTACACTCCATTTTTAAAGGCCAAAACGGATTCCAATGAAGCTGTCTTGATTAATTTAAAATAGCCTTGTGCTGAAGTGGAAGAGGGCTTGTTCCAAAGCCCGCTGAAGCCAGTAGGAGTTGACTTCAATTGCCATTGGATCTAGGCCAAGATAGAGGCACCATGAGGTCATAGTTTAACAACTTTGTTCTAAAGGACAAAGTCTAAAATGTTCCAACACTTGTGAGTTCCTTATTTAACTCCAGGAGGCTTCAGGAGACAGTTTGCATTATGAATTCAATCATCTTTCCTCTTAGTTGAGAGGATGCTACTGAGTGCTCAAGCCAGAAAAGCTTGTGGTTGCAGTGGTTGGGGTTGCCACTAGAACAGGGAGGGGTCTCAGGGAGCTCTGAAGCTTTCTCCATAAATTACAGCCATGCATCCCAACTCCCTGCCTCAGCTGCCACCACAGATGGCCTGGGCCAGCTCAGTAACTATGTCATCATGGCTGATTGCAGGGATTGTCCTGAGGACTTACGTCAGTAGTTCAGCATCCAGCCCTCTGCAGCAACTTGTTCACAGAAGAATTTTTTTTTAAGATTCCAATAAATCTATTGAACACTATTTCCTGCAGTCTCTCTTGCTTGTAGAAGCCTTCCTCTTTATATCTCCTGGCTCCCAGCACCATTCCAGTCCCTTGCTCCAGCAGACAGGTCTAGCAGAGCAGAGTGTTGTGTCCTTCCTGCCTGCACATCTCCTCTGGCCATGTGAGGGGAACTCATACTGGATTGCTGGGTAATCCTGGCCCCATAAAATGTTGCCTTTGCACTTGTCCCACAGCCATGGGGTGGGCTGTGTGCACCCCAGCATTGTCCTCACGGGAGTGCTTTCCCCAGCCCAGGGGTGGGTTTGTCACTGTGCTCTGCAGTAGCCCTGCTGAGCTGCTGAGGGGCAGTGAGGGGTAAGGTGTTCTCTGGGGAATATCCCAGAGGGGAAAATGTGTGGGAAGGTGGTGACAGCTTCAGGATGAAGCAGGCAAAGCATATGAAAGGGTCCTTGCTTGAAATTAAGTCTGATTTTGATACAGTCTAGACCAACAGACAGCCTTGCATGCAAAACACAAAATACTTGCATCTTGTCCCTGAACATTTTTGTGAATGTTTGCTTAAATCAAATGAGAGCCCCAAAACATAAACTCAAACATAAGAAACATATGAAAAATCTATTACGAATGAAACAGTGACAATAGAATTGGACCCACCTGCCTCTCTAAAAAAAATATTATGACAGACTTATTTTTCATTTTTCTTTTTCTTTTACTTTTTTTCTTTTTCTTTTTCTTTTTTTTTCTTTTTCTTTTTCTTTTTCTTTTTCTTTTTCTTTTTCTTTTTCTTTTTCT
>JAYDZK010000169.1:96804976-96818060 GCA_034509185.1 Euphonia xanthogaster
TTTTTCTTTTTCTTTTTCTTTTTCTTTTTCTTTTTCTTTTTCTTTTTCTTTTTCTTTTTCTTTTTCTTTTTTTCTTTCTTTTTTTCTTTTTTTTTCTTTCCTTCTTTCTTCCTCTTTTTCTCTTTTTCTTTATTTTTTTCTTTCCTTCTTTCTTCCTCTTTTTGCCCTTTTTCTTTTTCATTCTTCTTGTCTCTTTTTTCTTTTTTTTTCTTTTTTTTTTCTCCTGCATCAGTTGCTAAATCAAAAGAAACAAAATAAGACAGAAGAAAATGCTATGACTTTGGGCTAGATTTGCCTGTGTAAAAGAGTCTCACACAATTAACAGCCTAGCCCTGTGTAATTGTCTCAGGTGATTTGGCTGACATACCATCCTCATCAGAAATATATTAAATAAATATTTCTGAAAGCAAAAGGTTTTGAGAAATATTTAGCATCCTATAAAAAGAGTTGTGAAATCAAGACAGGCTTATTCCCAGGAAAGGGTAACATGAGCCTTTGTTATGATCAGAAATTTATTCATTCAATATCCCAGCAGCAACACAGCACCCACCCCACTCCCCACCCCTCATCAATCTTAGGCTTTTGTATTTGCCAGCACAATTATTTGCTGTTACATGTGATAGATACAGTCCCTTGTCTGGTTCCAGTTTGAGCTCTAGTCTGATATTTGCTGGTTCTTATCCTTGATCAAAGCTTATGCCAGGAAGTATTTTGCACTACTACTGTTAAAAAGGTAGCTTAAATAAATAACACAATTTTTATTTTCTGTACATGAAGTGATTCTTTCATGGACAGTGAAGTTTTTGTCCATTCTTACTGAATAAACAGTATTTTTAGTCTATTATCTCCCATCATTATTGTAATGTTACTCAATAAACTAAATGCTTTATTTGTTCAGCAGGGTGACAGTGTATTTCCTTAACAACACAACATCATTGTGTGCTTTAGGAAACAGCTGCACAAACCAGCAAAGTGATGACACATACTTGGAATTTTCTCCATCTCTCAACCACATTTTGATGAATATCCCATGAAATGAATAAAAGCTATCTGCTGTAAATGTCAGGCAGGTGCTATGCAGCTGCACACCAAACACGGAAAGGCTATTTCATGAGAATCTATCTGCTTTATCTATCTCTTCATCTCTCCATCTCTGCACTGTGTCTTCCCATCTACATCTTTTTCTGGCCACTCTGCCTAAATCTCATATCTAAATCTACTTCAATCTAAATATCAGCTTGCTTCTCTCTAAATCCAGGTTTTACTTTCTGCTGTGGCTATGACATCCAAAGCCTTTTGTTAAAGACATTAAATACAGCTTGTTTTCTAGATTTGGCATTGGTTGGAATGTCCTATTAAAGGACATTTAAGAATGTCAGCTCTGCTTTAGGCACCATTTAATTAAGTTGTTTAAAATGCTCATCAAAATGCAACTAACTTCTGAATTTTGAATATAACAGAACAGTTCTTGCAGCATAGAGAATTTTAAAAGGAGTTTTTCACTGGGTGGAGGCAAAGAGGCATTTTAATGCCATCTTCTCCATGATTTGCTGCCAAGGTGGGCATATTTCGTTCAGCTGGATGACAGACAGGATGTGTGTGCTTCAATGAACCCTGATATTATGTAGGTACAACAATCTCCACCCTTCTGAAGAACTGAGATCCAGGAGAGTGTTGATATGTGCCACCCCTGTGCTGTGCTTGGCATGTTCAAATTTGGGGTGGCTCACTGTCCACCATCATAATTCTCCATTGTCTGTGGCTTATGGATGGGACAGACACATTCTAATATGTGCTCTAAATGACAGTCATCGACCTAAAAGCTACTCATACCCCATGAATTTTTCTAGTACACCTCATGTATACCTATCAGTGTGTATATATATACATATATATATATACACCCACACATACATATATATACACATATACACATCCTTACATAACACATTTATACATATAAAATAGAGTAATAGAGTATTTCAGTTGTAAGGAAGCTAGAATGTTCATCCACTCCAATGCCTACACACTTGTTTATATATTCCAGTGCATCATATGCATGTTTGTGTGTGTGTGCCTCTGGGTAAAGAAGAACCATCAGTGCTGTGCATAAATTCATGGTGTCAGCTTGTGTCCATGTCATTGCAAAACTCTGAGGAGTGGGGTTAGGGTTAGGGTTAACACACTGACACAACCAGGTGCTTGCCCTGCAATGAGAGACCTCAGCTAGCTTGAGAAATGGTCCAGCAAGAATCTCATAAAGTTCCACAACGGGAAATGCCAAGTCCTGCAGCTGGGGGGGAGTGACACAGTGCATCAGGACACACCAGGGGCCAGCCAGCAGGAAAGCAGCTCTGCAGAGGCAGCCCTGGGGGTATCCTTGTACACCAAGCTGACCATGAGCCAGCAATATGCCCTCAGAGCAAAAATCAACAATGTCCTGGCCTGAGTCAGGGGCTGCATTACCAGCAGGTCAGGGGAAGTCACCCTTCCTCTCTATTGAGCTCTGAATATGTGGAGTGCTTTGTTCAGTTCTAGACTGCAAGTACACTCTGCACCCACACCAAGACAGACATGTACATACTGGAACAGATCCAGGGAAGGACCACAAAGTTGATGGAGGAAGTGGAGCACCTGACATGAGTAAGATTCATCCCAGAGAAGAGAATGCTTAGGGGGAATCTTGTCAATGTATATAAATACCTGATCATTAGATACAGGCAGACTCTTCTCGGGAGTATCTGGTGAGAATACAAGAGGCAATGTCAGAAGCTGAAATACTGATTATTGTATTTAAACATCAGGAAAAAGCTTTTTTTAATGTGAGTCTGGTTTAACACCATAATAGAGTGCCCTGAGAGGTTGTTGCATCTCCAGCCTTGGAGATCTAACACCTGAGAGGACACAGTCCTGGGAAACCTGCTCTTAGCTGACCCTGCTTTGAGTTGTACTAGGTGAGCTTCAGAGGTGCCTTCAAATTTCAACAATTTTGTGATTTTTGTGGGAATGTGATTCTGTGGGTGGAGGTGCCCAGAATTTCTTATTTGCTCAGAATTTTACCTTAGTTTTGGATCAGATACACAAGAAACCTGGAAGAAACCAGGTTCAATGCATTCAACAGACTTCTAGAAGCACTGACATTGGCCATTGAATGCCTGAGAGACACCAATGAATGGATTGAATTTCCTATTATTCCACACACTCTCTCAAGTGCCAAGTAATACTTTTTTTTTTTTTTTGGTACAGAGTGCTTTATCCAATAGATATATTATAAAGATTCTATTATCCTCATGTTTTCCTTTCAGTTCCAGTCCCTTTGTATAGCAAACTGCACAAAGCTGACTCAGTCACACTAATCCATGGTCTTTACCATTATGCTGGTCCTGTAAAAAAACTTCAAAATCAATTTTCAGCTTAGCTAGTTCTGTTACCTTGGTTTTACTGGCATTGATTATTCACACTCAGAATCTTTACCAGGGAGAAGAGTAGCTGAGGTCTGTTTTTTCAGCCCTCTAGAGGAAGAAACAACATTTAAGTGAACCAGAGTTCCTCACATGCCACTCTCAAAAAGCAAGACATTCTCAGCTGCAATGACCAACAATGGTGTGGAGCATTTTTCTTATGTAAGAGCTGGATGAACACAATCATTTCCCAACTCATCCTAGACTAAGCCTTATGTGTTTTCATAGGACAAATATATCAGAATCTTTGTCCCCTGAAAAGTTTCCTAAAATCAGTTTCTTTAAACTTTCAATATCTTGAAATATATGTTAAAAAAATCCTCTGACTTCAATTGATCAGATTTTCTCTTTCACTAGTTCCTGAATGTTAAATTTGCTTTAGGTAGAAGTGATAATAAGCATTCACCAAGTAGGCCTATAAGGCTTATAACTCCCATGTTTTATGTGAAATCAGAAAAAAATTGTCTTCTACCTAACAGAGGTGCTGAAGGCTTATTTTTATTTGAGTTTTCCTCCTTAGCTAGTGAACAAATACAAATGGATGAGGTCAGCTAGGTGTTAGATAGAATTTTATAAAATGAGAGATTCTCTATAAAAATAAAATGTCTCCTTAGTGGTTTTTTTCTGTTACTTTTTTTTTAGATATCTTTTTCTTGGAGCACATATCCACAAAATACTAATTCTTCCCATAAAGGCATAAGAAAAATTAAAATTGGCTTGAAAGTAAGATTGAAAGTGTAGGGTTAAGATATACATTAAAGACCATAGAGATACAAGACAATTTCATGATAATTAGAATGGAAATTCAGGTTATTGTTTTGGGGTTTTTTTATCATAAAGGAGACCACCTGTGTTTATTTATTCCTCACATAGAACCAGATATCAGCCTTTATTAAATCAAGAAAGAAACACAAATTCTTCTTGTCTGTAGCACATAACCTGGAGATAAACAATAATGCTCTATCTGAGTAATAAGGATTGGTTTATGTCTTTTTCACCCCTCAAATGGACTAATTTTGTGCCATCCTCCAAAATATGAATCTGTCTGACAACTTGTCTTCCAAGCATTTGAGATTCTTTGTGGTCTAAACCCAGGGTATCTAAAAATAACTCCCTAAATCCAGGGCCATGGATGGCTCAGTTCTTTTGGGATAGCTTTATGCTGTACAGTGAATCTCATCTGCAGGTGAGATGAAGTTTCCCAAAGGAGTAGCAGTCATGTCCATCACAGATCTTTCACCCTTCCAGAGCAGTTTGTAATCTCAGTGTCCTGACTATTTATTCTCTTCTCCACATTTATCCTTCTCAAATGGATACAATTTCCAGCAACTGGCAGCAGGACTGAAGCACCAAAAAGAGATTAATATTGCTCTGAATAATTTTTATTTTCTAAGATTATAGGTTCAAGAAAGTATGAAGGAAAAAGCCTAAAAGAAGTAACCCAAAATGCCTAAACGTAATGTAAAATTCCTCCTTCTCTCCCTCCCTTGTTACTGTGTATAATACCTGCTTGCTTAACTTGGTCAACAGACTTTGAGGATACTGTAATCATCTCTGACAAAACAATCTGGAATTTCCTTCTCCTTACAGTGAGAAAACTTTGTGAAAGTTTCTACTGTTGCAATTTAGTAGTACTTGCTCTGTCTCCAGTGTGCACGAAAATAAAATTTGAAACAACTAATGCCAAAACTTTCTTCCCCCTTTTCAAAAAACTTTGATGTAGTTGAAAACTACTTTTAAGTCTCTCCCTCACTTGTCTTTGCACTTAAAAAAACCCCAACAAAAATCCCAACACAAAGACTTCAAGTCTCCTTGCTAGGTCTTCTACATTTTGAATTTTTGGTTAGAGTTGTCAGTGACCTCTGGACCTTCTCCATAAGTGTCCTATTTTTCAGAAATACATTTAGAATGGAGATCTGGCTGAAGTCACACTTTATTTGAACCACCAGTTTATGTGCTGTGTTATTCACTGTGGCCTCAAGTGCTTTACCTGTAGCCAGTTGATTTAGTGATGTATTTGTACTTCACTTTTGTTTATCTCTCACAGTGCCATGTTTTGCACACAGCCTTGTTGAATTGTGTCCCATTTTTTTGCATGTCATTTACTCAATCTCAATGTTATTCTTGACATCAAGACTATATTCAATTTATCAAAATAATTTTGAGTTCTAATCTTGCTGTCTACTACATTTACCATTACAGGATTGTACAGCCTCAGATTTAAAAAACGTATTTCTGTTAACCTGTCCCAATTATTTAATGTTTAAATAATTTAAATATTTGTCTAGATACTACCAGACCGTCCACAGAACCTTGCAGATCCCGTCTTCATGCATCTTCCCATCTTGATGTTGCATCTATTTTTTTAACCATATATTCCTAACCTACTTATGGAATTGGGATAGAAGACAGTCAAACCTTAAAGAAACACAACTATGTCATACTTGGTTATTTCTTCTTTCCTATCCACATGCCCCTTCAAAGGTCTTTCAATGGATTCAACAGTGTTTCTTCTTTACTAATCTATGTGTCAAATACTTATAGCCTTTTTCTTTATATTTATTTATTCCAGGGTCATTGTACAGTGGAAGTGAAGCTCCACTGATCTGTAAATGACTGAGGACTCCTTTTCTCCTTTTTATGCACATTACACTGTGTTTTATCTCTTCTGCCTTCTGGAGCCCAGCTATCCTCCATGACTACATTTTCTGGCATTGCCCTAGACAGCGTCCTAACTTCTCTGAGAAGAATTTAAAGAGAGTATAAAAGTATTTGAAATCAGTTAACTTATTTAGATAGCCTCCAAGATGCTCTTTTTTTCATGCCAGCAGACTTCATACTCCTTTGACATTGATGCTAATTGTGTTAGCTATCTAATCACAGTTGGTGAAGACTAAAGCCAAAAACCCATGAATCTCTTCAAATCCATTGGCTGCACATCATTAGCCTTCCCTTTCCATTAAGCAGAAGGGTAGATCTTACTACTTAAAAACTGTGGAATGCTTTAATGTTGCTCTTTTCCTTTTTTTTTGACACAAGTGTACTGAAAATTTTTTTTTTGTTGTTGTTGTTCTTTCTGCCATTGGCTCCTTACATTTATGTCATTTGTCATGCTTGTCATTAAGAATTTGACCAGTTTGTATTTTATATTAATTTCTTTCTTGAGAGTGAAATACTGAAGAGGCAGCTAAAGCATCTCACTGTTATGTTCATTCATTTTCTTTCAAGGAGAATCTGAGGTGGAACATATAAGGAATATTTTTCATTACAGCTAAGGGGAAAATAAGAGACAAAGGAGAAAGGGACTTGTGAGGTAGATAAAGATTTCACTTCAGTTTCCAATGCTGCTGAAAAAAAAGTTAAATCAAGCCCTGCAGTGGCCACTTTTCCTTATACTTTGCCGCTCATCTTTTTTGTATCTTATTGAAGAAACAGCCAGCTGCAACTCTCTTAGACTCTTCCCTATAATTGTGTTTCCTAATGGGTTCAGTTCACTAAGTTATGAAAGTCTCTTTTCTTGAAGCTCACTGTCCTGTTTTTCCAGTGTTCCCTTCTCCTCCATTTCTGAGATGTATCAATTCTACCACTTCCCTCCCCATTCTCCCTTAATTGACCTGTCCCTCCTTATTTTCTGTCATGTTTACCTTTTTGATCAGATTCAAGTCAAGAAGATATTTGGATTCCACTTAGATCTGTGAAAGAGATAATATTTTATTCTGATTTTTTAGCTATCTTAGGCACTCAATTTTCTAAGTTTCATTCAGAGCCCTTGTAGAGAAACAAACTCCTTTAGAGGCAGTTCTTCCCATCATGAAATAGCAGTCTAGGACAGATGAAAGGGTCTGATTGCAGTACTAGCCTACAATACTAGTTTAAATTTGATACCTAATTATGAAAAGACTAAAATAAATTTAAACATACCCTAGTATGCATTCTCTGCATCCTATTTTTTTCCCCAAATATGCCCTTTCCTCCTTCTGTTATTACCCTGGGGAATTTAAACAGGTCTGTCTCCCTCCAGACTCCAGATCTTAGAGTGAACATGTGCATCCTGCATCATATAAGGAAAAATACTTTACACATATCTACAACCAATTCAGTCATTTCCTTCTCATCCCTCTTATGACCTTATTATGAATACAGCCTCCCCCTTCAGGAAACCCAAGTATTCTAAGCCTCACCATCTGTACAGCCATATATTTATCTCCAGGATGTGTCTTGCTTGGGCTTTTACCCTCTCTGATGGGGTTGATAAGAACACCAGCTGAGGCTCCAACTCTCTTGCCATTGCTTCAGGATCCCTGCTGTTTTTATGGTTTTCCCTTGCTTGTTCCTAGAGTAGTGGCATCAGCTCTGAAGCGACTGAGCCATGTGGAGGAGGTGTCAGAGGGCTGAATGAGCCTTGGCAAACTTGTGCAATAGCTCTGGTTTGGGCAAAGCCTCTCCATAAGCATTAGGTCATACCAACAAGCTGATGTCTCTGCTATGCAGAGGAGTGAGTCACCAACCACTGCCACCATTCAGCTTCTTTTGTGAGCAGGGGTCATGAACTACTAAGCTGTCAGAGCATGTGGTTTTTCTTCCTTCAGCAATGCAGTCAGTTTCCCTCTCATTGCCAAGACAGTTTACTACTTTTTTTAAAGCCTAATAGATTGCCAGCTGAGGCTGAAGCTCCATCTGCCAGCAATAGTAGGTCACAGCCAACTTTCTCCCTGTGGAGAAATGTGTTCATTTTCTTTTGCTGGGGCTTCTGCAGACCTCAGTTTCTTTGTTCTTGGAGTCTCCATGTCTAGTATATCTGTGAAGTTTTTGCTTTCCCTCATACTTCTCAGCCCACCCTCTCTTCCTGTAGTTCTTCCATTTGATTTCTAGGAAATTGCACTTCCTGCCTTTCTGGATTCTGCTATAAACCCCATTCCCTGAAAATCCAGACTGTGACCCAGATAAAAACATCTCCACTTGGGATCCTAGTCTGGTCATAGCTCCCCTGAGGGCAGGTGGAGAAAGAGCTGGCTGCTGAGACAGCTCTAGCAGGGAGAAGTCACATGGCCTTCTTTTCCATAGCATGTAAACTGTTGGTTTATTCCAATTTCCTTATGAAGTTCTCTCTTGCTGCCATCTGTTGCTGTTTAAGTGATCCCAACCTTTCTATGGGAAAGGGGGCTTCTAGTTAAGTCCCTGATTTCATACTTCAAAGATGAAACTGAAATTTGAGTCAAAATGTCAGCTGATGTTCTGAAGAGGTTTTTAGTCACATTTTACTAATCAGCATTTCTCCATGGTAGCTAACCCTCACAGCTGCTGCCTCTGAGCCACAAGTTAAGACCAGACCAACAATCAGGATTAAACCTCTGTGCTTAAGTACAATGGGTTGACCAGGGCCCCATTTATTTCTGGTACTGACTTCTCCACTGAGCTCAGCAGCATTCCACCCTCCAGTATCTCCAGGAGAACACCAGAACTCCCCTATGCTGGCACCTTTTATGACACAAACTAGGCAAAGCAAGGTCAATAGCTTTTGGCAGGGGACATGAAAAGGGATCTAAAGGAAAGCTGCAACTGCGTCTGACATAAGCCATTGCGGTTAATGGGACATTTTACACTAATTTCAATTATATTCAGAGCAAACTGATAATTAGTCAGCTGTTATTGTATTTTCATATTATGTCAATGTATATAATAGTTTTAAAGGAAAGTCCTGTAAAGAAGAGCCACCTGTGAATCAGGTGTTACTCAATTGTTGATAGAAAAAAAGACCAGATCTATTAAAGAAAATCTTCAGATAACTATTACTAAAAAATGTGGCATAAAATTAGGACTATTATTATTTCAGTCAGTAAACTCAGCAGAGCACTTTAAAAGGTTCTTAAAATCTCAGTTTCTAAAAAGTCCTCATGGGTCTTTCATCCATCATCTAAATGCTGGAGATGTGATGCTAGAGAAAGATGTGGAGAGATTGCAAAAAAAAAGGGTAGGAAAGTGGCAAACCTTATTTTCCAGCTTGCTGTGTGACTATTTTTCTATAGCAATGCAATGCCCATGGTATGATAGATTTTCCAGAACAAGATGCAGTTCACTCTTCTGCTTTTTTTCCCTGCTGACATGTTTTCCTTTGTGATGAGAATTAGTATATTTCAAGATCTTTGGTTTTCTCAGAGCTATCAGTGGTCTCAGAATAAAGTTTGCTAAAGGACCAGGATAGCTGTTACTAAATGTTATTCATAGGGAGCAAGGGGAAAAGTGGAATTTTAACTCCAAAAATGGTTGCTGTTCTGGTTTTCTTTAACTTCAGAATGTTACCACACCCTCTATGTGGTTCCTCTTCTTCCTTTTTGCTTTTCTCCCATCTCCTGATCCCTTACATCCATTAGAGACACTAGGCTGTTGAGGAGAAATACCTGTCCCTGCTGCTTGGCACAGCGACCTGCAGCTGCACACAGAATAAAGCAGGGCCAGCCTCTCACATCCTGAATCAGATGACACAGTGGTGGCCTACATGTGGCACCTGCAGTTTTGGATCTGTCGGTGCTCTTGGGTCTGTCCATGGCTAGCAAGGCACTCTGGTATGGGAACAAGTTCCCAGACTAAATTTCAAAGCAAAGAAAAAAGGGGAAATAAGTTACAAATATAATGATATGTAATTTTTATTTTAATATTGCTCCTCACTACATGTCTAACAGATAATATTCTTCCTAATATCTTCTATTAGATAGCCCAAAGCCCTTTACCAGTCTGTTTCAAATTGCAAGATTTTTACAACCTGTCCTGCTATTCCTGAAACAGGCAAATAGTGGGCTGTATAGTTCATAAAACTACTTGTTTAAGGGAAGACTTTAATCTTTGCAATCTTGATTACACAGATGTGAAAATAAAAACTATATGTTTCAATGCTTCTCATATATTTCTGATCCGGAAGCAATTTTCAAACTGTATCTTGAAGTAAGTCTATTTTACAACTGTGAGAAAGTAGAGAATGAAAAGCAGTACAAGTAAAGTTGCTTAAAGATAAGATATTAAAATTGTCAGAGGTAACTGAGGTATAAATCAAGACCATCACCATGTCACTATGTACTTTCTCATTATGGAGAGTTTATTAAAAATGCTGTGATTAAGTGCAATGCATGCCTACATCCAAAGGCATGTTGTTCCAAAGGAGCAACACTATCTTTTCTATCTTACACTTCAGGGTTGTGAACACTTAAAATTATTGATGGCCTTCATGAAGGGTATTAGAGAGATTTATGCAATGCTATTTCAGTTGACATGATGTAATGTCAATAGTTGAAGCAACATATGTCCAGGTGGTTTTGATATGTAACATATGCAGTGTTTCAACATTCTTTCTCCTGGAATTTCACAATAATAATAAAAAAAAATGTAATCTACAGCTGATGCCGGCATGACTCTTTAGCTTAGAAGTCCTCTGAGCCAGGTGTGATGGATAGAAGCTCAGGCCAACTGTGTTTTGCCATTGTTCCAAGTGGAACCAAATTCTCAGCCCACTTGGTTTCTGTCTTCTTGTTGGACCGTAACATTCATGGTGAAGTCAATCTTGAATACATTGGACATGACCCCAGTCTGTGTTTCAAGGATGAGAGTGTTCTGACTTTGAAGAGCTCACATGTAAAAAAGGCTGGGTGTGCCAAGTGGAGGGTGTGCTTTTATCCATTCTGGAATTTTGAACAATATAATAAAATACAAAGCACACTTGATGACAAAATACCACAAGAAGATAAAAGAGAGGAGATGATATCTTTATATCTAAAAAGAAAACTTAACCAAAACCACAAGAAACAAGGCAGAAATAAGTACTGTGTACTAAAGTTTTCTGCTTGCTGCTTAGGGCTTATTTGGACCACTACAGCTATTGCTGAGTAGCACAGCTATGAGTACTGTACTGCAAGAATTAAGTGGACCTTCTGGAGAGCCCAGAAGCTGAATACGAGGTCTGAAGAGCATGAAGAATGAGGAAATGCTGTCATATAGAGCTAAAAGGGAGGGGAGGGCAGGGCAACCTGAAGAAAAACCTGAAAGAAGACAGAACAACAAAAGCTTCAAGAACGTAAAGTGCTAATGCAGAGAGCTAAAGGATAATCTGTTTTTCACATCCAGTAGGGATATCCTGAAAAACAAGGGAATTGAAGAAATACAGAAGACATTCAGTTCAGACACTGTGGAAGCTTACTGAAATTAAAAAAATAAAGTAGAAGTTAGTGAACCAGTGGATGAGGTTGATTGATGATTAGGAGATTTTAGCATATATATTATATATTTATACTTTCAAGGCATAGTTAGGGTATAATTAGAAAGTATAACTGATCTCAGGGCAGTAGGGTTTTGAAATTTCTTCAAATCCTATTTTTTATGGTTCTGTTTTTTTTAGTATGAAACAGTTCAGTGTTTAGCCATGATTCACTCATGAGTGGAATAATTTTGGAGAAGCCCTATGCTACATTCTATCTTTAAACCTGATTTTTTCATGATTCGTCTGTACAGGAGTTTATTTTCCATGTTGAAAGCACTGTTGCATTAACCTTTTGTGTGCCCCATCTGAGCTCCTCTCTTGGCGACAGTAGGTGGGATCAGCGATGCTCAGAGGAGCTGAACTTGAAGCCCTTCCTCCTGAGACACTCTGAGGGTCTCTCTCACGTCATTGAGGTCCCTGTTCCTCGGTACCAAGAGGGTGCATCCAGACCATGTTGCAATTTGGCACAAGGAAGCGAGCCAGAGCAGCTAGGACGCGCTCCGGGAGGGAAGTTGCCTCTTCCTCGCTCTGCAGCGGGAGCGGGTGGCGTTGCAGACGAGCTGCCCATGGCAGCAAGGAGCAGGCGGGTTGTCCCCAGCTCTGGCAGATGCTACGGGCTCTGTGCCGTGTGCCATGTGCGGTGCTGCAGGCTCTGTGCCATGTGCGGTGCCCGGTGATGCGGGCTCTGTGCCGTGTGCGGTGCTGCAGGCTCTGTGCCGTGTGCCGTGTGCGGTGCTGGGGGCTCTGTGCCATGTGCGGTGCCCGGCGCTGGGGGCTCTGTGCCACGTGCGGTGTGCGGTGCTGGGGGCTCTGTGCCATGTGCGGTGTGCGGTGCTGGGGGCTCTGTGCCACGTGCGGTGTGCGGTGCTGGGGGCTCTGTGCCGTGTGCCGTGTGCGGTGCTGCAGGCTCTGTGCCGTGTGCCGTGTGCGGTGCTGCAGGCTCTGTGCCGTGTGCGGTGCCCGGCGCTGGGGGCTCTGTGCCATGTGCGGTGCCCGGCTCTGCGGGCTCTGTGCCATGTGCGGTGCCCGGCGCTGGGGGCTCTGTGCCACGTGCGGTGTGCGGTGCTGCAGGCTCTGTGCCATGTGCGGTGCTGCAGGCTCTGTGCCATGTGAGGTACCCGGCGCTGCAGGTTCTGTGCCATGTGCGGTGTGCGGTGCTGCAGGTTCTGTGCAATGTGCGGTGCCCGGTGATGCGGACTCTGTGCCATGTGCGGTGCTGCACGCTCTGTGCCATGTGCGGTACCCGGCGCTGGGGGCTCTGTGCCGTGTGCCATGTGCGGTGCCCGGCGTTGCAGGCTCTGTGCCGTGTGCGGTGCTGCAGGCTCTGTGCCGTGTGCCATGCGCGGTTCCCGGCTCTGCGGGATCTGTGCCATGTGCG
>JAYDZK010000169.1:96818160-96831969 GCA_034509185.1 Euphonia xanthogaster
ACTGCGGGCTCTGTGCCGTGTGCGGTGCTACAGGCTCTGTGCCATGTGCCATGTGCGGTGCCCGGCGCTGCGGACTCTGTGCCATGTGCGTTGCCCGGCGCTGGGAGTTCTGTGCCATGTGCAGTGCCCGGCGCTGCGGGCTCTGTGCCATGTGCGGTGCCCGGTGGTGCGGGCTCTGTGCCATGTGCGGTGCCCGGCTCTGCAGGCTCTGTGCCGTGTGCGGTGCCCGGCGCTGCGGGCTCTGTGCCATGTGCGGTGCCCGGCGCTGCGGGCTCTGTGCCATGTGCGGTGCCCGGCTCTGCGGGCTCTGTGCCATGTGCGGTGCCCGGCTCTGGGGCTGGGGCCGCCCCGGGGAGCCCGGAGGCGCTGCTGCCAGGAGCGGAGCTCCGCGGGATGGAGGAGCTGCCCCGGCTGCCAAACTCGGCTGAGACATTTCTCACTGTAAATGTAAAACAGAAATGTGAATACGGCAAAAACATAAGCTGTTTCTGGATGTGTCTCAACAAGACACGGCTTCTTGCAGAGAGCAGGCAGAAAAGAGGGAAGAATTCAATGAAAAAAAAAAAGCCAAAATATGTCTCAGCAGTGGTGCATGAGTGGTGCAAATTGTCTTGAAGCCTATTGAGCTCTGTTGAGTGCCTGTTATGCTTATCAGTGTTGCTGAACTGACTTGTAGCAAAGGAAACCACTTTCCAGGGCTCTCTGAGTTATTATTGCTGGACATCACTTTTCTAAAAGTGGGGTCTACCCTTCTGCAGATAAAATGCATATGAAACAAAAACAGGGTAAGAGAAGATTTAGTCCCAACACAAAACACAGCTTCTCTGAACTGCAAAACAGAGCTGACCTGACAAACCCTGTTTGTGAATTGCCTCAGTCAGGGCTCCTTAGAATGCAGCTTCTGCTCTGCACCATCCCACATGCCCTGAGAGCCAGCAGGAGCTCAGGGAGGTGTGGACCAGAAACTGGGAGCAGCTCTGGGCCATTCACACTGGGGACAGGTTCCAGGCCAGAATAGGTGAGAAGCAGGATGTTTTACTCAGGGAGTCATATCCCCAGCCAGAGTGGGAAATTGCTCTCAACATGGAGGAAAACTTCTGGGTTAGGAAAAAGCTTGCCTGGACATTCTATGATCAGCTAAAAACATTTCAGTAGATATTTAGGAGGAAATCATCAAGAATACTCATGACAAAAGGATATAATGCTTGTATTTTTATTTTTTTAAATACATACTTAACTCCAACTATCATTTTTTTTGAAGACTATGCCACTGAGTTATAAACCTGATTCTAGGACAGCAGAAATTGATACTATAAACTCTCAAAATTTTAAATACTACTTTTAGTGCTTTTTTTCCCAGAGTTAAGTACTTTTATTTTTTGTTTTTGCAGAATTAGTTTGATATTTTCATTTTTATCTCAGAATAAATTACTAAAAACTAAACTAATAATTTTCAGTTGAAGAACAATCTCTAACCAAATTTACTGTCAAATTTTATGACTCCCTTTTTTCATGATTTACCCTCAAATGCTTGAATTTAAGGACTAAGTATTGTCTAATGGCAGTAAACCCATATACACAAAAATTTACTTGAAAATATAGGTCATGGGAATCGGTTTTACTACCTCCAGATTTTGTTAAAACATTTTTGTGAAGAGAAATGTATTAAATTAACCCTAAGGTAAATTTCATCTCTCTGAGTGACTGTACATTAAATTGGATCTAGAAATTCAGAAATGTTTGACTTCCAGGAGATGGTGCTGTAGCACTTCAACTGCATTCCTGCTGGCATTCATGTTCAGGTTTCCAACTCCGACAAAAATTTTCTTTTTCACTGTGATTCCTCGGAAAAGCAGGAGCCCCCTACCTAAAAGACACATAATTTTTTCTCCTCCCAAGAAACCCTTCATTTTTTTACATAAGAAAAAATTAAAATCAAGGAAAAAGAGCAGAAATGCTGTCTGGCCATTAATATGGGGATAAGAAAGGCAAAGATCAAGGAATGAAATATAAGATCAACCTGCTTAATTTAGACCTGTGTCAAACCACATTTGAATTCAGTTCTGCTGTTTAGGTTGACCTGCTTCTGAAGGTTCTGTACCTGAAGCTTTTGCATGAGCTGGTCCCAGTTCAGCAGTATTAAAATCCAGATTTTCATTCTAGCCTATCTTTGCTCCTAGACTATCCTCAGCTATTAATTAAAAATATAATCTCTGAAGGCACGCTTGTCTTTCCCTTATAATCCGTATTCCAGCAGCTCTCATGGAATGAACCCACTGCTTGCTACAAAAAAGTAATAGGGGAAGGGGGAAAAAAAACCCCAAACTATCAAACAAAATATCAGAAAGATAAAAAAGTTAATTGGAATTACTTTTCAGAAATAAATCGATTTAAAAAAAATATTTATTTAAAAGCTCTTTCCTCTCCCAATTGCCAGACTACAGCCTTGATTTATGGCCCTGCAAACCCAGACAGTACAGCCTGCAAGAGAGATAATTTTGGTCTGAAAATGAGTTCTATAGCTGTGGCATTGCAGATGTGGAAAGCCTATCAGTGCTGGTAAAGCGTGGTATCTTTTTGCAGCACACTGCCCTAACTTTTGTCTTGTAAGTGTCACAGGAAACCAGGAGTTCTGGACACAATCCAGCATCTACATTTCTGTTTGCTTTATGCATATCACTTGGAGCTATATTTTGCGAGTTTTCTTTCTTTTCTTTTCTCTTTTTTTTTCTTTCCTTTCTTTTTTTTTTTTTTTTTCTTTTATTTCTTAGCCGTAGGGTTTCTGAAATACTGAAACATAAAATGAAGTACTTAAGTACAAGGGTCTGGAAATCAGTATTTCCAGATTCCACAACTGGCACCAAATACAGCTAAAGAAGGATGCAATATTGTCCACACAAAACACTGGAAAGACATGAAAAATGCAGGGTCTTAAAAAATCACAATTAAAAAAATCAGACATTCGTTGGTAACTTGTACAGAAAAACTGAACAAAAAGGAAAAAAAAATCTCTGAGAAAATTTGCATTTTGAGAAGAGAAAAAGAGCTTTTTTATCTGTGGGAGGCTTTCAGTATATATTCTTTCACTGGGTTAAACAGTGACTTTGACAGACTCTGCTTGACCTTGAGCAAACCCTTCATCTGCTAGTTACCGAAGTGCCTCCCACCTGTGTTAGCAAGGTGTCTATAGAAAGATAATGAAGCTTATCTCAAGTGTTTTTCTGCAGACATGTTCCGTGGAAGGAGGAGAGCTTCATCCCCTACAGCTACATTAGCTACATTTATTCCTTCTGCTCCTTTTGTGTCTCTTCTATTGCAGAAGTGCCTTGAATTTCACGTTTTACCTTCTTTTGCAAAGGCAATAGCCGGTAGCGCGTTTCAGGGTATATTTTTAATATCCATCATTCTGGAGCTTTCTTCCCCTGACCCTGGATTTTTGTGAACTCGTTGCTACACGAAAAACTATGGACACCAAAACATGGTGTAGATAAAATAAGAGTACAAACCACATTTTCCCGCTTTATTCAACAATACAGCACAGAACAGGAAACATTTTGCTCAAAGAATCACTACAAAATTAATGTTTTTGTCACTGGTTATACAGTATTCACTCTTAATCAAAACCTTATATAAATGCTTCCTTATTCACAAAAAAAACTTGTTCCTAGACACGCCCATTCAAAGATTTGGCCTGGGTGGTTGTGTTTTGGCTTGGGTTTTGATGTGCTGGATAATGTGAAAACAATAAAGCTGTAAGTACCGTAGCTGTTAAGTGATTTAACCAGGAGATTAATCTTGTGGATTACAAAAACTGAAGAACAAAGGAGAAGCTGACATTGAATATGAGTTTGTGAAATTTGTCATTTTTAGTTCAGCAGAGACAACATGCTTTAGCTGAACTATTCTCCATATTGCAATGCACAGGAGAGTAATTGTCATAGAGATAATAAGCTCTCTTCCCAGCATGGATACTGAATGGTAGGAAAAAGTGATAATTTAGCTCTTTTCTCATACAGCTATATCAACACAAGCAAGTCTATCTCTTCCACCTGTCAGCAGAGCTACATTTGTTCCGAGCTGTATTCATACATGGTGCTTAAATAGTAAAGAACACTGATTCTTCACTGATTTTTTTCCACTTTTGTTCAGCCTAACTGAAAGCTCACTTGCTTTCTAGCAGTAGAATGGGAAAGAAAACTATTCCAATCTGAAAGAGAATTACGTGGAGCCAAAAAACAAAAGAGGTGCTTTTTCAAAACATACTTATTTTTCACTATACCTTCAGGCTGGTGGGTTAAAGAAATTATCTATTGCTCTGGAGTTACCCACATCACATCCAGGGCTGAAATAGATGTATCAGGCTGCCACGCTGATAGGAACTGCAGCACTGTTAATATTGCTGTACAACTCTAGGTGGTATCTTTGCATTGCTCTGGTTGGCACTATTTGCACACACCAGCTTAATGTGGAATTCAGCTGCTGCTGAGGAGATTGAGCACTTGGAAGGATCAGCCTTGGTTGTTACTTTGGAAATAATATCAGTATTAAACTTGGCAAAAGAAGAAAATCTTGAAACTTTTTAAAATTAAGTAAAACATCTACTCAGGAGTGAGTTCCATGCACAAATACTTCACTCCCTGCTTTTCACAGTCAGCAGCATCTACTCCGCAATTGTTGACTGAGCCAAGAAATGAAATGTTGGCTATGACATTCTTGATGTGCACTGGCTCTACAACTGACTTCATACAAAACAAGCAGCAACATGCTGAGTATCTGAGAGATGTGGTATACAGTCCAAAAACTGCCTTTCACCAGAAATGACCCTTAGATGCCTCCATCTTTAGCTTCCCAAATGAGAAATGATGGATTTGTTCTTAACCTTCTCTCTTTAAAAGCAAAATATTGGAGCAAGTTTCACCAAAGATGCAGCCTGGTGTCCATATGCAGCTTAAGCCACTATTCAGTGGCAAAGGCAAGTTTCACATTTCTGGTGAATGATTTTCCTTTCTGTTATAATTTCAGAGCAATTTAGTGTTTCTTGGGCAGCAACACACAGTTTGTGTACAACTACCTGAAAAGGCATAGTAATTTATTTTGCTTTACAATTTGAGGGCTCTTTATGTTGCTAGTTTTGGTAAAAGAGCTGTAGTGTGAAGGAGAATGGAGTGCATTGTGTCAGAGTGCTTAGAGTAATACCAGAAGTGTGAAAAGTTGTTGATTCATTATACCATCCTACTGGTTCCTTCTTTGACCTGGATCAATTGCAGATTACTTAATCCAGTGATCATTTCTTTAACTTTGTATAAGCACTGTGGTTCTGAAGATTGGTTGAATGATATTTACATTTCCATCGTGTTACATCTCAGCAACTAATGGTTGTGCAGTTATTCTCTCATCTCTGCTTTCAGTTTGGTCAGAAAACCTACCTGACTAGAGAAACCTCTCACTAAAGATTTTTCAAGACTGGAATGTTCCTGGAAAAATACTAAGTTTCTACAAACTGACATTTTCCAAGAATAAGTACTTTGTTGAAGTGTTCTTGACTAGCTTGACAAAGAGGGTCATCTGCTATACCAGTAAATCCTTCTTATTTCCATGAGAATTGAAGCTAGACCCGGACTCTTCATCCACAGAAGAGCAGTTGGAAGAAAATATGATAAGGTGTATAAAACCATGGATAATACATATACATAATACATATACAGAATAATTATATCTTAGAATACAAGAATTAGAAAGCAGCCACTGGCAAAACAAATTTTACAGGAAGAGACACTGTATCTTTAATTAGAGCAGCTAGCATAGTTGGAAAATTGTCTCACTTGTACTTGTGCACCATGGTAAGACAAAGAACAATGAGGGAAAACAGTGAAATTGGCTGTCAGCAGATTAAAAACAAGTCAGCAAACAAAAAGCTGAAAATAAAAACTATGACTTTGCATTACAACAGAAAGAAGCTGTGTATTTCATTCAATGAAAGTCAGTACATCTAGATTATCAGAAACTAGAGGGGCATAGCAGAGCAGGGATCCCTCTACACGTGACTTCCTTTTATTCTTTCCTGAGCATCCATGGCTGCTCACTGTAAGTCAAGTTTCTAAACTGGATGAACCTTTGATCTGACTCAACATAAGGAGGGTCAAAGACATGTAGATAGACTTCCCCTGAGAGGAAAGGTGTTGGTTTCCTATAGGACAATAAGGGAGAGGGTGGAGGTGTGCTTTTCAATACAGTTCTGATAGCAAATGCACCAATTTTAGCACATCTATATGACTTTGCAGCTAAATGCTGGAAATCATAGCAGTGGATTGAATCCCTCATGCCCTCCCACATTAGAGTAACACTCTCAGTGCTGAAGTAAGGGTGTGGCAGCTTCTATTCTTGCTGCTATTCCTGCCTTTTTGGGGTACTACCCTCCCTCCAGAGGTGACTGGGTCACACACAGAGACTAATGGCCCTGTTGAAGCCTTGATTGCCATAGGAGAATTATTTCAATGAGGCTATAAAATGTGCCTTAAGAGGGAAATCACCTGAGTTATACCAGTAAAATGGGGTCAAATACCTTTAAAGATATCTTTGCATCTTGATTTATGGCCATGTCAATGCTATCTCTAAGGTGATTTGCCCTCTGTGAAAAAAGTTTTAGCTTGTGCTCCCCATTTATGCAGAAATCATCCCACCATTTCACATTTACTATCAGGCCTTTGGGCTAAGTACTTATTGTACTCAACCATGAAGAGCTGCCATTCACTCTGGATGTGTCAGAAACTGTTTCTGTCAGGAAAACTTTTAATGATGCATTTTTGTTCCCACAGCAGAATGAAATAATTAAAGTGCACTGGTGATGGGGTGATATTTATTCCTCTTCACCTAGTTGTGAAATTTTGAAGAAAGTGAAATGTTCTTGCTTCTCATTAAGGGTAGAAACTTTCGTATGCCTCCAGGGGATGACAGGGCATGTGAGCAGTTGTATTCTAGGATCTGCAGCTCTCAGGTGTCCTGCTTCCCTTTCCTCAAAGGTTATGCTCATCAGCACATTTGCCAGGGCCTGCTGTTTTTCTTTTCCAGATGTATCCTGGGTAATCGGTAAACAGCATTCAAATGCATGGATTATGTGGCAAATACCTCTGTCTGGTACATAAGGTCCAAACCCAAGAAAGATCAGACAATACAGCATGAGGATGCATAAGCCTTTTTCATTAAACACAGAAAACAACATCTGTTTTTCCTTATTTCAGGTTTACTTTACCAGATATTGATTGGTTAATGATTATATAGCAATTTCCTATTATTATGCAGGTGAGCCACTACAGCACAAAAAGGCATTCTTCAGAGGCAGTGGAAAATGACACTGCACCCCAAAAAGCACAGCAAACACACTGCTCAGGAGCTGTGGGAGCTGCGGAGCAAATGGCTCCAGAGGAAATGACTCTACAATAAATGCCTCTGAAATTCATGCCTCTAAATAAATTCCAAAAGAACTTCACTGAAAATTATGCTGTGGTTTATTTTAGCACTCAGAGCAGCACATGAAACTTCGGAAAAAGTCACAGAGTTTGAGCTAACACTTCAGAAAACAAACAAATGAAGCATGTTGTGTTTGTGGACAGACATGTTTCACTGTGCTTGAGAACAGAGAGGCCACAGGACAGCAAACTGAATTTTTGATAATATTTTAGATTTCATTCACATCTTGATATTGGAAGTGGACTTTAGAAATACAATTTTTGCTCAGCAACCATTCTTGTTGGAAATAAAATTAAACTTCCCAGCAAGCAAAGAAGGGCTTTCTGTATTTCTTTGTGTTTTACAATTCTGTATGACCATGTTGAGTTATTGGTGGGACTTCCTTTATATCAAAGAGTACACTCTACATTAGTGCTACAAAAAGGAGACTTCTCCAACTGTTATCTCTAAAATGAACGTTCTGGTTACAACTCTATTGTGTTGTGAGGAGTAATTGGAGAATGGAATCACCTTATGAAATTAGCTGCCTTCTGCTGAGGTATAGGTAGCCCAGGCTGCCCATAAGCCCCAGTTTTAAAACCCTTGTGTTTCCTCTGCTACTGCATTGGCTAGACCTCAGTGAAATAAAGTGTTAATGGAATGAGCACGGACAATTAATTCTGTGCGAGAAGGCAAAGGTCAGAGAAGAACTTCATTCCAGGTTTCTCTAGGGTAGTGCATACTCTCATTTCCTAAATGTTAGTACCTGGGAAGGTCACAGTTTGGACTTCTGTCCCAAATTCCCTTCAGTCTCTGTGCATACAAGCCCTTGCTGTCATGCATTGCTTAACTAATCACTTTATATATGGCTATGGTTAATTTCTTCTGGGATTCCATTCATATAAGAGGTCTCCAAAAAAGAGGACAAAGTTAATGAGGAGAGCTATTGAAAGGAAAAAAGAAAATCTTTGCCTGGTAAAAAAAAAAAAAAATCAACATATTATCTTATTAAAATTGGAGAGTTCCTCAGTCTAGATTTTATTATTTCTATTATATTGGTTTTCTGTAAATACATTAGCCTTGTTATACAATTCAACTATTGACATTGATAGGATCTTACAAGTTAGAGATGGAAGAGGGCTATTAGATAATGTAGCCATTTCCCTGCTGATACAGGACCAGTCATTGAATTACTTATTCTCATTGAAGAAGAGAGACATAAAGGATTGAGCCTGCCCTTTCAAAGGTAATTGACATCAAATAAAATCAGCCACTGTTACTGTACTGTTTTTAAGCCTTAAGATCAGTGGTGTTTCTTTCAAGAAAAATTGGTAGAAAACAAGATAAATAATACAGCTCAGTATTGCTTCTGCAGGAACAAATAGTATACAGGAGGTGGGGTTCTTCAGAGATGTGAGCATATTTCTTAGCAGCACTAAATAATACTAAGCAAAGTCAAGTAATATTAGGTTTCTGAAAGGTGTACTGCAGGCTACATTATTGTTATCTAAATCTTTTTACAAATAAGTGGTTTAAAACTTTTACTCTCAGGCTCTTATTTCTGGTCTTTGTCTAATGTGTAATATACAGTAATTTTCTACAGATTCACTGCACCCATCCATCAGATCAAAGCGAATGGACAAGTGTAGTTCTTGCCTACTCGAGGCTCTGGTGGCTGATGAAAGCAAGCAGTGTCTGCAGCACAGCACACCTCTGGGAACTGCAGTGTCCAGGTCATGGCTGAGCACTGGTGCTCAGATTATGCACTGGGTTTCTTCTGTCTGTTCCTGTGTTGTTTTTACTTGGAAACCCTAGAATTAGACATGGGAAGAGAAATGTATCCTCCACCAGCATGATTTCTTTAAGCAGCATCAGTATACAGCTGGGAGATACTCTGCCCAAAAACTTAAAAACTTCACAGCTTTGGCAGCTGCAGTAACTATTTTTCTTGAAATAATAGTTTAAAACTGGAAGAAAAACAATTTTAGAACAGAAAGCCCCCTCCATGACCTCCTTACCAAAAGCCCCATCATCTCAAACCGTGGATTGCACAGGTCTGTTTTGCACACATGCCGCAAAAAGGGACTGTGTAGGAACACCTCACAGGAAATTCCCACCTCCCTTCTGGAGAGACTATTTCCATTTGGCCACTACTTCTCGATGGCCTCTTATACCCAAGCTAGTGAAAAACAGTGTTAATTGCTTTGGAGCCAGGACTTTGCATCGTCACAAGATGTAGGCTGCCTATTGTGCCTTTGCAGTATATTGGCATTTACTACAGAATCCATACTTTATCTCACACCATTCTTCATGCTTCTCTTATAGATGAAGTCAGGGTAAGCTGGCATGTTCACATTATAATTATTACATAGCCAGGCTACATGAAATATTAATAAATCATTGCAAAACAGCCCCACCAACCATCACACTGATGTTAAAAGAAGATAAAATATCCTGAAAAAGTTACCAATTTTTATGTTGATATCTCCCAACATAGGCATATTTCCTTTTTTCCTTGCTCTACACTATTTGCTTCCCATTTAACAAGTTATGTAAAAAAGTTTTAGTAATTCATCTGATGGCTGAGTTGCAGTTATTTATAATTATGGAATATTCTTGGGTGTTTGTTTAAAGTGTGCTGGAGAGCTGCTGGTTTTGTTTTTTTCTGGTAGGCGGCTCATTACTTCATAAATCTGTGACTGAATGGGAATTGTGGCTGGGGAGCAACTGTGCTGTTCATGCATCATGACCAAGTGTGTGTGGGAGTCAGGAACAGCACCTCTCTGGACCAGCTGCTCCATCCATCTGCAGCTGGGTCTAGGTACAGTGATCTACGGTCAAGATCTGCACTGGGAGTATTTTTATTGCTGCTTTATAGCAGCTGGTGTGAATGGCAGCAGAAAAAATGAACAATCAACTTCCTAACCATCAGGAACAAACGAAGTAAGAAAAATAAGCATAAAAATTAGCACATTTTTGTTAGTATTATAAACTTACTATTTGAAGTTCAGTTTCTCAGAAGAGCTACTCTAAGCCTACATATTTATTGGTTTATCACTCAGCTGAAAATTTTCTTTCTACCAAAACTTGGCACAAAACTGTATTTGAGTGGCGAATGATGTTCATAATTTCAGATGCTTCTATTTTCCCTTAAAAATGAAAAATAACTATTTAAAAGGGAAATGTTTTTTGAAGCTAATCTGTTTTTGCCAGTTTTATAGAGAAAATAAGGGTACATGAAAAAAATGATTCAATTTAAAAATTGAGGTAGAGTGGGACAGCTAAAACTGTATTTGTAAAAGAGCCACCTTTAGTTTGCTGTGCACTCAGTAGAACGAAGGATTTTTCTTTATTATCCAATTTCAGCAAAATAGGATGAGAAATATTTCTGCATAGCTCTGACTTTTAATTTTGGATTTAAATAAATCATGAGGGATCTCAGCACATTTTAGGTTATATCTGCATCTTTCATGGTGGAGGCTCTGTGTGATGTGGCTCTGCAGCTCCTGCCAGATGAAGTACTGCCATCACATATAAGTCCCCTTTGCAATACATCCACAATGGCATAATGAAAAATGTCAGACAGGGCGGAATTGGTAGCTTTTTGTCAGAGTTCTCTTTCAAATTAACTCAGTGATTATTTAGACTTTCATTACAGAAAACAAAGAAAGTGGACAAAATGAAAAGTTCTGTGATGTGTGTCTGGAAAGAGGATTCTTGGCATCTCCTGGGTGTAGTTCTCTTCCATGGAGAGAGGAGAGGAGCCTTGTTATATCTTTCAGAGCCTACCTTCTCCTTAGAATTGTTCATAAAAATTCCTCAGAAAAGTAGTATCTTTAATATAGCAACTTGCACCCAGTTCAGGATCGAGCTCAAATTATGGAATATCCTTTCTAAAATATTGACAACATGTTACCTTTTCTGAACGTGTAGAAGTGCTTACTCCCCTGCTCATTCCTCTGGTTTAGGGAAACAAAGGCAGGCTGGTCAAGCACCAAAGATACCATTCTGTTCACATAAAAAATAATTTCAAATCACCTGTTTACTTCTCAGACAGATTTTTTCCTGAATGTGACTGCACAAAAATAATCATAGAATCATAGAATGGCTTGGGAGGAAAAGGAAACATGGAGATATCTAGCTATCTAGTTCCAACTCCCTTGCCATGGTTTGGGACACGTTCCAATAGACCAGGTTGCTCAGAGCCCCATCCAACATGGCTTTGAACACCTCGAGGGATGGGGTATCCCTGGGCAACCTGTTTCAGTGTCTCACATCCTCACAGTAAAGAATTTTTTCCTAGTATCTCATCTAAACCTATTCTCTTTCAGTCTGAAGCCATCCCCCCTTGTCTTGTCACTAGATACCCTTGCCCCATCTTTCCTGTAAGTTCTCTTCAGGTACAGGCATATTTGATATAATGGGCCCAATTTGTTCAGAATAAGGAATAAGGTGAAGATACCAAAGTAGGAGATATCTCCAAGAAGTCTCAGGCTCTGTCAGAATCTGAGTTACCTGAGCATTTTACAAGGATCTGATTTGTGTCTGTTTTTCAGCTTCTAAATTCAGCTGAAACTTTGATGCCTTTAAAGTGGATATCTATTACATTAAGATTTATACTGCTTGTGTCTGCCCTATTTCTTTGGAAAAAAATTAACCAAAGTGTAACTCTGTTCTCCTCTTCAGGGAAAAAAAGGTTCAAATTGCAGTTATGTAATTTAGGAATAAATTATTACATTTTATACTGAGTATTTTGTATCAGTCTAAAAAAACATCGCTATAAACAATATAATAGCATAAAGTATTCAAAAAAGCTCATTAAAGGCTCAGTGTGTTAATACTGACAATAGGCAACCATCATAGTACGTAGTACCTGGGAAAGATATTTATTCCCTGAATGTTCATAGGCCAGCTTTGAGAATTCAGGCAGATCGTGAACTGCTCTGTGCAGAGCTGAATTCTTTTGCACCACCTGAGTTTTTAGCCATTTCTGTTCTGAGTGTTTTAATCCTTGGATGGGGAAGAGCAGGGTGTAGCCACCACTTAATCACAGCCTCTCTCAGGCACTTGATCAAAATATGTAGAATCAAATTTTTATCTCTAAATTCAGGACAATAATTTCAACATAAAAGTAAGAGAAGAGCATCCATGAGATATGAAAGAGTCTAATCTAACAAAAAAAGCAAAAAACCCTCAGCTGCTCTTTCATGGCCATGCACAGCTTAGAGCTAAAGAATTAGAAAATGCTACTGTATATTCAATGGGAAAACAGGTCTCTTTAGTGTTTTCCAGTCAGCAGTGACAGTCTGTCTTCCCTGAGCTTGGTGCAGAGGGTCAATTTGAATCCTCTGAAGTGCCAAGAGCTCCATCTGCTCTTCCATCTGAAATGGGAATATTTTTGCTCTTTTTTTTTTTAATCTTGATTTGGTCTTTCGGTGTTTGTGTTAGAACACACAGCCCAGATGCCAATAATGAGGAAAATATATTAAGTGATAAGGGAAAAAACAGAGAAATTAAAATGAACAAGGAAGGAAAATTGTAAGTGGAAAATGGGAGCTGATTGCAATATCCAGCCCAGGTGTGGCTGTGAATTAAAGTGCTTTCCTGAGAGATTCCAGAAGATATATCCCATAATCCTACACATCTGGGAAAGTGTTGGTCAAGACAGTCCTGGAAGGTGTGCCAAAAACACCTTAAAGATATTCCACACAAAGATCCAGCTTGCTATATACTCCAGCTGCTGTTTATTAGAGATGCTCGTATTTTATGTATGCTAGCACACAGGAATTCTGTTACAGAGAAAACTGTATATATGGATTGAAATCCATCGATTGTATATTCCACTTAGACTTTATTGAAGCATTTCTCTATATTCAATCGCAGAACTACATTTCTTCAGTTGAAACAGAAACATATGTATATACAACATACACAGGCGTATGAAGGAGTGCTTTAATTTCCCTTAATTTTTAATTTTTTTAAAGTCAGTGTTTCTTCTCAGGAAAAAAAAATATACAGGGATATTTCACTTCTCTGTTTGATTTATTGTCACAGACACCTCAGGCTTTTCTAAATCCAGTGAATTTGAGAAGTTGCTATTGTGAGGTTGAAAAATTAACCCTGACAATTGCACTAATGTTTAAATTAGTCTTCAGTGTAATAGAGTTATTGGACAATATTTTTTCTGTATTAGACCATGACCAAGGAACATCAGAGTTAAACCAAATTATTTTTATTATTTGTTGGGGAGAAATCTTATCCATGAAGCAACTGATAAGTATCTTTTAATACTTGTGAAAATGTTTCCTTCTGCCACTTCCTTCCTTCCTTCCTTCCTTCCTTCCTTCCTTCCTTCCTTCCTTT
>JAYDZK010000169.1:96836415-96879203 GCA_034509185.1 Euphonia xanthogaster
GGGGGGGTGGGTGGGTATGTGTTTGTTTTTGTTTTGATTTTTCTGGGTTTTGTTTTTCCATTCTGGGGAAAGACCTTGACAATTCTTTGAAAGACCAAGGGCTATCTGGGCTTTCAGCATGGCTCAACAAATGTTCACTTCTCCACCATTCCCACACACCCCGAGAAGATAAGCTCTTCCCTATGGGATCAGAGAATAGTTTTAATAAATGATATATATCTTCCTGATCTAGGTATCCTCCATAAAGGCAGAAGTCTCATTTAAAGCTCTTTAGGCTTTTCTTTTACACCTGGCATGGCTGTCTAGAAGATGAACTTGCAGGATACTTCTGGTCAAAGGAGAGATATTTGTGAATGTTGAACAAAAATGTTGGATAAGGATGAAATGTGGTTTTGAAATAATCTGAAGGTCTTCTGTCATTTCAATGACCAGAACTTTTGCAAGGCACTATCACATCACTGAAGGAAAAACATCAGCAACAAAGCAAACCTAGAAAAATGCAGTAAAATTCTTAGAAAATCTGGTTAGGCATTAGTAGAATCAGCTGACCTGAAACCATGTCAGACTTAACAAGAGACACTGAGATAATTTGTAGCAATAGTCTTTACTTTTATAAGTTTTTATTGCTTCAAACTTTCTGAACAAATTACTTCTGGAGAGACTCTGAATTATGCTGCATTTTTGAAGTAGCTATTTTTAATATATTTTTTGTATATCCACTGCAAAACCCTTTTATTCTGCTAGAATATTATCAATGTGCATAAAACAGTGACACCAGCTACATACACATGTATCTGCAAGAAAACTTGTCAGTAAAATATGCATATAGTTTTTTGAAATATTTATCTTAAATATTTGCTTTTTAATGATTGCCATGCAAAGGTGCAAAAACACCCAGAACAGATTGCTTTGCCTTTAGACATTCAAATTCTGCCATCACGTTTCTCCAGGTAATTTTTATTATGAAAGAAAGAGTTTTGGCATTAGCCACCAAGATAAATTATTTGAATTAATCTTCAAAACAGTTGTATTCACAGATTATGCCTATACAGCTAAAAAAATTGAGTCAGGAATGGACTCCTAGTAGAGGAATCATTCATTTTACAGGGTCTTGTAAAGCATAATTTGGTTTAGTAAAGAAAAAGGTTGTTACGATCTATTCCATCATTCCTTCTCTCTGCTGAAGTCTCACCAGCCTAAAAAGCTAAAATGACAAGAATTCTCTCAGGAAATCACAGTGCATGGCACAAAGAACATGCAGCACTTTTCCAGGTATGCTCACTGCAATGTAACTGTAGTCCAATCTTGACTGAGGAAATAACCACAGCGATTTTAAATATTAATGCTTGTGCTTGCTCTTATCTGGCATGTTTTATTTGCCCTTATTCATTTAAATCTTGCTGGGTTTGTTTCCTATCTTTGCTGACTTTAGGCATAGGGAAATAATGTAGGACAATAAACTGCAAAAGACTCGGGTCCTGCTGCTTGTTTTTCTTGGGAAAGCCGGGATAGCAACACCTCCAGCAGCTGCCCACTTCACACAGTAACCTCTGCCAACCAGCCCAGGAACCTCAGAATGCATTTTCCTTCCCAATTTTTTCATACATTTCATGTTTCCTGTAACAGAATGTAGGATTGCTACACTCCTTCTCACCCTTCAGGTAGTAAATTTCTTTTTGACTACTTTTCTAGCCTTCTAACCTAACCCTAAACATATACGGCATTTATTAGATCTCAGTTCAAATTCAGATTACTGATTTTACAAAGCAAAAATCTTAGTTTCCTTATCTATTTTGTTTTAGTTTGATTTTTTTTCCTGAGGATTGCTACAAAAGCATGTTGATAAATTGCTAAAAAAAAATAAAAAAATTCTCCTGTAATGCCTAGGAATATTGAGACCAATCACTCCAGAGACAAATTTGTCTGGAGCTATGGAAGGAAGAGATATGGGGCCAGCAGTATGTCACACTCTTCGCTCATCTATACTGCCCAGAGAATTATGTTTTATAGGAGCAGTAAAACAAATGGAATGGTGAAAGATAAGGCAAATTGTATGGTTAATGTATATTGTTTAGTCTTTTATAAATGTTGCAAATATAAAGAGATATTGCATCATCCATAAAAGAAGAATACTATTTAAAATAATTTTTTGCTATACTACAGTGCTTGATTCTAATGCAGTCAGAACATAGGCTGTAGATTATTACTATGTTTTCATATTTTTAAAATGTCTATCATGTTAGCAAGAATTCTACATGTAAGGTTTAGGTACAGACCATATTTCCCCCATGATTTATACTGCAAACTCAGTCCTCATACTGATAAAATAGTGATTAAAAATGCATATGACTGGGGATAGTGTGTTCTCTACATCTTCTTTCTTCTTATCATTTTGTTACCTGAATACTGCTAGTTGTTTTCAGTCATCAGGAGATTGTAGATATTGAGGACATGGTTGTAGTCCATTTTATGAATGTGAAGTACAGTACAAATGAGAAGTGTGTAAAACTGCTTCTGGGGTAGCTCATCAGGCAGAAGAACTTTCAAAGTCCCTGGGAGCACAGCACCTAGAGAGTGGCAGAGGAATTATTATCTTGCCTATATCTCTTCTGATCCGTCTTTGATCTATCATTCCCATTTCATTTTCTATGCACATTTTTCACCATCCCATCTCAGAATCACAGAATCACAGAATGGGTCAGGTTGGAAGGGACAACTGGAGGCAATCTAGTCCAACCTCCCTGCTCACACAGTATCACCTAGTGCATGTTACTCAGGATTGTATCCAGATGTGTTTTTAATGTCTCCAGGGAAAGAGACTCTTCCACCTCTCTGGTTAGCCAGTTTCAGTGCTCAGTCAGCCTCACAGTAAAGTTATCACTCATGTTCAGGTGCATCACTTCCATTGAATCAGACAGTCATAGATGATTAGGGTTAGAAAAGGCCTCCACGATCATCAAGTTGAACTTTTCATTGAATACCACCACAGCAACTAAAACATAGCATTAAGTGCCACATCAAGTCATGTGTTGAACATTTCCAGGGATGGTGACTCCACCACCTCCCTGGATATCCCATTACTGGGCTTAACCACCCTTTTAGTGAAAAAATTCTTCCTGATGTGAAACCTGAACCTCCCCTGGAACAGCTTGGGGCCATTTCCTCATCCTGTTGCTGGTTGCCTGTTTCTTGTTCTATTGCTTGGCACCACCATTTGCCTCCATCCTCCTGACACCCTGCCTTCGGATACTTTTGTACATTGAGAAGGTCCCTTCTCAGCTGCTTTTCCTCAAGGCTAAACAGAGCCCACTCCCTAAGCCTTTCTGCATAAGAGAGATGCTCCAGTTCCTTAATTATCTTTGTTAATCATCATCCATAGGACTCTCTCCAGGTGCTCCACGTCTCTCTTGTCCTGAGGAGCCCAGAACTGGACACAGCGCTCCAGATGTGCCTCACCAAGGCTGATTAGAGGAGCAGGATCATGTCTCCCAGCATGTTGGAAATGCTCATCTGAATGCACCCCAGGACACCACTGGCCTTCTTGGCCACCAAGGCACTGATGCTCACAGTCAGTTTGCTGTCCACCCCAGGTCCTTCTCTGCAGAGATGAATCCGAGCAGGCCAGCCCCAGCCTGCGCTGGTGCCTGGGGTTATTCCTCCCCAGGTGCAAGGCCCTGCATTTGCCTTTGTTAAATTTCAAGCTATTCCTCTCTGCCCATCTCTCCAACATTTTGAGATCCTTCTGAACAGCAGCACTGTCCTTTATGGTACCACCCACATAGGTAGATTCCTTTGAAATGGAAGCTTCCTTGGCTCCAAATGCTGCTGCCAGCCACCAGGACAAGAGAATATAATTTTGCAAAATCTGGGGAAGCAACAGCCCACTGAATCTGAACATTAATTGTTTCTGGATACTGTAACAGCACATACAAGGATCATTAAACAAATCCAGATACCAAATGGATGCTTATATTGTTACAGTAGATTCTTCATAGAAGTTAACACTTCAGTATCTCGGATGGCACACATAGCATTCCCTAAGGACCTGATGTTTTGTTAATAGATAGAATTGATCAGAAATTTTCTGCTGAAACAAAGTTTGCTAAAAAATTCCAGTTGGTTGAGTGTGAAGTATTTCACTTTAAACAGCTTGGGTTTGATAAAATTTTGCCAAATCTAAGGCAAGATTCCAAGAGAAACTGTGATTCTGGCAGGCCTACCCAAGTCCTGGGAACTCTGTAAGCTACAGAATGGCCAGCCTGAAGGCAGGAGTCCCAAATGGGTCTGCATCATGGCTAGGGATGCTGGAAAACTTCAAGGCCCCCCAGTAGAAGTGAGCCTGGATATGCTCCAGCAAGAGATGAGCCTGGATTTGTCCCAGCTGGGGAACTCCCTAAAGCTACTAGAATTAGTTACAGAATGTGGAGAGTCTGTAAGTTTGAAACTTAGAAAATTTCCACTATAGATTATAACAAAAATAATGGTAAGATTCCTCCTTTCCAAATAGTCCTAATTATAGGTGTGTTATTAAAAACTAAACAAATCTTAATTAGTCTTTACTGAGGAGAAAACTAGGCTCTAAACCCTGTAAAACTAAATCAGCACAGTTCAAAACATGGCCCATGGGTCACATCTGGCAGAAAAATTTCTTCCATCTCATCCAATCACTGGTCCCAGGGTGGAGGAGGAGTGGGTGTTCAGACAGCTGATACAGATATTTCAGCCAAACAAGTTCTGACCCGGCACATAGCCCTGTGCAGCTGTGAAACCTCTGGGTTCTCTTGAGGTGTGGGAATGAGGCTGGAGGCAGTGGGATCCCTGAGGCACAGCATGATCTCCATGGTCACTCTGGGGCCATTCTGCTCTCAGCCCTTGGTAGACTTTTCATGCGTGCTTTCAGCTGAGAATGATGTGCTGTTCTTCACCTTTCTACCTGTTGATTTTCCTGTCCAGGAGCTGAAAGAAAGGTTCTCTAGAAAAGGTTCTCTAGTAGGGTTTTTTTATTAAAATATTTTTTATTATTAAAATTACCAAATTTTGAAGTAAAATTTTGAGTGTCGGATTGTTTCCATGAGACATTGCAGGTTACTGAACTAACATATGAATGAACCCAGTGTTGCTTTAAAATGCTCAAATCTCTTTCCAACTAGATGACTTAAAAGTTTGTAACTAAAACTTTAGCTGAACAAGTTTCATAGTCTTTTCAATCACAAGTGCTATTATTGTTAGTGTTATTCTCAGTTACAACAATTTCTTTAAAAATACCATGAATAACGCATTGGTTGGATACCTTGTTGATATTATTGACAGTTATTTCCCTACCTTGCAGTCACAATTCCTTACTTCATCCCTGTCTTGTCACTGTTGAGTATGGAACTGGCTGGTTTGTAATTATGATTTAAAGGATTCAACATTGTTTAGAGCAGCACAGTGAGTGGATGGAGGCAGTAAATAGGGATAGTTCCTTGTGTGTTCTTCTGTCTACTTTGGGTTTCCTGGTGGTGGGCTAAGAAGCTGCTCTGTGAAACTTCAGCTCTTTATCCTGGATGTGGAGCAGGAATAGGTCTGAAGAAATTAGGCCACCCCTAGTCTTGAAGCAGCCCTTAATTATTTTATTTCCTAGATAAGCAGTTGGAGATGGTCCCAGAATTCACTGAAGTCTTGTGAGAGGGCAGGAGGTGACAGATGATCTCAGCAGAAATGAATCCAATGGTACTTTAGAGATTAACCAGGCTCAAAAGGAAAAGCTGGAAAAGGGGGGGTTGAGTGCATGCTGGAACAGAGGCACATGGAGACGAGGGATGGGACAATGCATAGAACTTGAGGAAGGGAATATTGAGGGAATATTGCTTGGGTAGAAAGTAGAAGAGCAGAAGAAATCTTCATGGAGTTCATCGGATTCTTGATTATGGAGTACAACAAAGAACACTACTCCTAAAATGAGATCTAGCAATAGTCAGCAGGATCCTGCTAGCATTTTTTTTTCCAATGATCATAATGCTAAAAAGAGAGGAAGCATCCACTGAGTATTAACAGAGCTGCAGTAAGAGCATGTTTCTCTTTTCTCTTTATAGGAACACAAAACCATAAATATTACCCTTTTAGCCCTACCACTTGATAGGAGTAAGGTCAGAGAAGCTAAGCCTCAGCAGACCTCAGAAAGTTTGTTTATATCTTAAGTTTACAGAATAGGAAATGTCAGCCTTTTTCTTGTTGGCATATCCCCACTTGCTTGTCCACCCACACAGGCACTGTGCATATTCTGGCTCCCACATATTCGTTTTTACTTCCATTATTTCTTAATGTCTTTTTATTTCTGGGTTTTGTTCTGCAATACATTTTTATTTAGCTTGGTTTTTTTTGGTTTTGGTGTTTTGTTTGGGGTTTTTTGTTTGTTTGTTTGTTTGTTTTTCCATAACTGGTTTGGCCAAGACCAGTGTTTCTTAGAAGGGTTCCTTTGGTGAGATGTATCTCAAAGTAGCTATCATCCATTGTTCATGATTCCTTCAGGATAAATGTCCTGTGTTTACTAACTGCCTCCCAGAAATGAGATCTCTATTTTTTTTTCCTCCACTACTCAGAAATTGCAAAGTAAAATTTCCAAGACACTGAGAAAATGGTTTCTTTTTTTGTAACAGAATAGCTCATACAATGAAATAGAAAGAATTTGGAAGTCAACACTAAGAATTATTTAGTTATCTAAATGGCTAATGGCTTTTTTCTGAAAAGATTAGTGATAAAAATCGACAGAAGCCAAATATTTCAGTTTTAACAGAAAAGTTTCCCTTTGAATAAGGAAGGATTTTACTACTTCATGTATAAAACTCATGTGATAATAAACACAAATCTAACAAAGCAAAAAAGTTCCAATCTCTTCAACTGTTTGTTCATAGGATTTCCTTAAGTGAAACCCAAAGGGACCAGAGAACAGCCCTTTAATTGCCAGTGGACTTCATATATTTAGTACATTTATGTAAAGAACAATGTGGTGGAGAGAAGAGGGAGAATCCATAATGCCTAAATCTTAGATGAAGCAGCACTCTTGAAGGCAGTGTCTCCACACTTACTCAGAAGAGCTTAATCCCAGACCCTACTGCAAGGAGCTGCCTTCAGGGCGAGCACTGCTGTGGCTGAGCTGGGAGTGTTAAGGAGCAGCACAGCCATGCAGCACTGCAGGACATGCTAAAAGCCCGTGGGAATGCACCACTAACTTTTGGTGTCTGTAGTGCTGAGGAAGTGGCATGACTCGGAAGGAGCTGAAGAGGCACGAGACCTAGAAACTCTGTTTATCATGGGAAATTGAGGGGATCAGTCTACTGAGTCTGCTCAAGAGAAGCTTCAGAAATTGCTTATTTCAATGTTTAAATGTCCCCTATGGAGAAAATGGTATCAGATGCCTCTGTACTGCTAACAGATGTAACAATGTACTATGTGTCATCTGAAATCCAAATTTAAAATTTATGTTTTGAAATCCATGTTATCTATTGGAACTACTTGCTTCAAGTAGGTTATTTTTCCATTATTATTAAAGTTTTACATCAAAATTTGTTATTTCTCTAATATTTATAGTATGGATCAAGCAGAAGATATTGGGCCAGAACAGAAATTATTTCATTAAATTTGGTAAATTTCTCTTCCTGGTCAATGCAGTTTACTCGTTACTCATTCTGCCATATCAGCTCATCAGACCTGCCTCCATGCAGCCTTAACCTTTTCACCCTCTGTCCAGATTCCAGTCTGGACAAAAACCTTGGCTGGTCAGTTCACAGCTTCCATGTTTCAGTCTAGCCAGCTTTCATGCTTGACATTTTTCTCCCACAAAATTCCCTCTAGTCCTCAGTGTTCAGATTAACAAGAGCAACTGCCCAGGACTAGCACAGAAGACCACTGAAACCAGAGTTTTCCTATTTTTTAATGGTTTGCATGCTCACTTGCCTAAGTTTCATCACAATAAGTAATATTTTGTCAGATAACCACCATAAATGGCTTAGGGCATAACTAGTTCCAAGGATGAAAGACACAGGCAAGGCCATTGTTTCCAGGATAAAGAGCATTAAATCACATGGATCCAAACTGCATAAAGCCATTTATTCTCAGAAAAGCGCATATCCTGGATTATTTTATGCATTATTACAGCAGCAACTGATGATCATGGAAGAGAGGAGACCCCCTGCTCCATATTTACTTCTACGGTCCTGGATATGATACATCCCATTTGGTGGCAGTCCAGAAATGCACCCTTGGGGAAAACCTGGGATGATGCCTACTCTCTGCTGGAAGATGCTTAATCAAAATTCTCTGCAGAGAACAAGCAAACTGCAGCTTTGCAAAAGTGGTTCCAGGATGTGTCCCAATAAAATGTTTTCTGATGTGTCATGAAAGTTGAGCCCTGCCCAAAGAAGGGTATTTTATGAGGTAATGCATTTTAGAAAAGTTCACCAAGACTCAACTAGTTGTTCTAAATTCCCTCTAAAATTCTTTCCAAAAGAGGACAGAAGACACCCAGTTTAGAGATCTGCTTGTCCAAAGATTAAAAAACTAGGTGTGCAAAAGGTTAAAAAAGGTTGGTAAAAGGCAGTGCTATCAACCAAGCAAATAATAAAACAGTTCAATAGGAAAGCTAAAAAGATGAGGGTATGGGTCCTCTGCAACTCTGTTCTTTTTAATATGAACTAGATGACACATAGTGATTTTATTTTAAATTTTTTGATTTTGAAGTAGTTTACGAAGATCATTTAAAACTGGCTTCAAAGTGAGGCACACCTATTGCAGATGTGATTAGGTTGAGTAGCAGGCATTCCCAAAGCCTACGGTACCTGGGCTAGGCCCTCTCATTTCTCCTTGGAAAACAAGAGTTTGTCCCTTTAGAAGACAATTTCAGGTTTCCATCTGCAAACTAACTTTAGGTGCTCTGTATTACCCCAAGAGGAACACACCACTCTAGCATCTAAAGACTCCCCTGATTAGATTTAGGCAGACCTTTATGAATATCCCCAAATCCCTGTTCCACGTTCCTGTCCATCAGTTTGCCATTTCTATACCTTCCCCAACTCGTGTATTGCCTTGTACTCCATAACAGGACACATGAAGGACACAGACTTCCAGCTTTTAATTTGAGTGGTCTTTTGCAGATTTCAGCACAGACTTTTCAAATTATCTGTTGTTTGGTTTTTATTAATGGAATGGTTTGCTTTTCCTTTTTTTTCTTTTAATGAGGGGTATTTTTCTGAGGCTGATGGTGTGTGAAATGACGTGCCATCCTGCACCATCAGCCCATAAATAGTTTACATCTACCCTGTCTGTACCACAGTAAGTGTACTTACAAGAAACAGGGCTTTCAAAAGATTCTTGACCTCTGTTTTGCCTTTTTTTTTTTTTACCTACTAGGTGAAGTTATATTTTCTTTTATTTATAGGGCATATAAGACACTCAGATTTTACTCTAATGGCTTAGGCATCAACATAAGACAGAGGACTAATTAAGGAGCATTAATGATACTCTACAGCATTTCAGAGGGTGATGTGAGTTTCATTTCATTACATTTCTTATTAAGTACTTTAAGTTCCTGTCATGTCCTATGTCCCATGATAAGTGTCAGTGAGATAAATATCACCCCTTACAGTCTCACAAAGGCTGATGTCTACTTTGCAACTGAACCACGAGCTCTAAAATGCACCCTCAACAGGGGCTTTTAAAAAGCCCCCATTTTAGAAAATCCCATTCACATCCATTGAGAAAATTTATTTTGTAGGTAAGACAGCAAGGCAACAAAATTAAAATTATTTCCTTCAACTGCCCTTATGATTGTTTCTTTTATGCCTGAAATCCTTAAACAAGTCTTGCATGTTCTCTGACAGACTCTGACAGTCTATGGCAAACACATTAAAGTAGGATCTAGGAATGATTTTATTACTTATTATATTATACATATATACATGCTAATATATACTTATATAATTCTTTATATTATAAATATTGCTTTAATTACTGTAGCTAGAGATAAAAACTCTGAACAATTATTTTGCTGTACCAAAACTCTGAAGGTAATAAGAGTCCCATTGTAGAATTACATAGTGATCTTATCCCTTCAAGTTGTTGGTGGCTTTTTTAAGTATGTTAGGACCCCAGAAAGTCAGTAAAAACAAATCATCAGTCAACTGGCCCATTATATTAATCTTTAGTGAGTCAAATTTGATCCCTTGTAAGCTTGGAGAAGGAAGGTATCCGAGCTGCTGGATATCAGGGGAGTTAGCTGGTGTTAGGTCCCTACTGCAGCTTTGCACCATCTTGCTCTTTACAAATACCACAAAATATTGACAGTTCAGCTCTTTTTCTTTTTTTTTCCTTCTAAACGCCACATTCAGTTTTGTCCAGTGTCTTCATTTATTATTCATGGCTAATGAACTGTTTGCTCAAGCTGCGTCCTAGTCATCCTCCAATCTCAGCACATATCCTCACTGTGGGGCTTGAGCTTATCTCTACATGCACTGAGCCCTCTCATAGGCAGCTTTGTCACAGGATGTTTTCTGTCACTGCTTACCAAACCACTTTTATGTCTCTTGTCCATTTTGTTAAATAGACGATTTCACAAAAGAAAATAAGTACACAGTTTCAAATATAGGCAGAGTAACAGATTAATGTGATAATTTATCTTGGTAAGAGGCAGATGGATGCACTTTTAGTCATGACTATTTGCCAGTGATGGCAAAGATTGCACTATGGAAAATTAAGCATTGTATCTTAATAATTTGGCAGGCGTGGAACTGAAATCTGACCATGGACCTGACCATGCCTGAGAAATATAATAAGTTTGTAGGAATGTGCTTTTTGTTGATGGAGTGACAAAACAATTCTTTGTCTTTTTAAAAGGAAAGAAGTTTAGAAGTTTTTTTCTTTGATTAAGTGAAAAGACACTTCATAGGACTTAGGGTACTTTACTTCAAACTTAAGGATAGCTAATTAGATAGAAACTAAAAAGTTTTGTTTAAGCAATTAATTAGAAAAAGGAGTGAACAAAGAAACTAATCACTTTTGTAAGGTGTTTTACTAGGATTAAGAACGTCTAGCATTTAGCTTGGGGTTTTTTGTTTTTTGGTTTTTTGGTGGGTTTTTTTTTTTTTTTTTGCTTTTTATTAAACTTTTTTTTTGTTTCTGACACTGCAACAAAAGCTATTTTGCTGATTTTTATGCTTCTAAAAGTAGCTGAGCTATTTTAGGTGTGTTATAGGCTTCTTAGAGCTTATTAGACCTAGCTCGAAGAGGTTACTATAGCATAAGTCCTCAGCCTCTGTGGGACTCAGGCCCATGAATCAGCAATAGCTGACTGATTGCAGTAACCTCTCTTTAAGGGGGCAGCTGTACTGACATTGACATTGTTTTGCAGACGTGAAAGCATACCCAGCTTTTGTTTCAGTTCAGAGTTAGTCAGACATAAATTTTATTAAACTTATTTTTGTTGACATGAGGAAAAGGTAAATTCTGGTAGAAAAACAGCAGCATGATGCATTCAAAGGCCAACTTTGCTATGACTTAAGACCATATATACCTTGACAAGCAGATATTTGATATTCATTGCAAGGCTGAAATTGAGATGTAAGAGGTCTCATAGAAAGGAGACAGTCCAGAAGCTATCCTCCTCTTCTGCAGTGCCCATAAATTAAAGAGGGTGCATGATGTGCAAGTCAGAGTGAGAATGAGTCTGTGATTTCCAGTGACTCATAGATCTTTGATAATGAGTAAGATTTACCTATAGAGTACATCTGGACAAACTAAAGGCAAATAACAGGAATAAACACAATCTGTTCTGACTTCTTACCAAGGATGATGTGTGAAATGCTGCTTTGAATATATTTGAGCTATGCAGACCAATTTTTAGTTACTGTGAAACTGTTTTTATGTGACCTGTGAAGAACATATACAAAAAAAATAGCATAAATCTAATTTGTCCTAAAGTTTTGATTGCACTACACTTACTAAACCTTCACTACTCCATCTTTTTGGCTAGACATCCTTACACTGTAATTTCATTAAAGGCTCTATACTGCAACATGCTGAAAATCTCCAGAAAATTCTTTGCTTCCTTCAGCTATATTTGTTTAAAATGAAAACATGAGTGTTCAGCACCAATCTGATCCCTTTTCTTATGAACTGAACTCTGCTCAGATTTGCCAGGTAGCAAATACAGGCAGCAGTTCCCATCGCTCATGCATTTATAGAAGCAGTGAAAATTTTCTGGCAACTCTAGATCTTCTCAAGTGGTAAAATACATTAACTTATTGAGATTCCAATAGAAAACGGTACATAGAATTGTGAGAGAAAGTCTAATACTAAATTGGCTGATGTTTGTGAAATATAACATACAATTAGCTTGTGCCACTGTGGTGCTGATGTTACTTCTTGAACAATTAATCTTACATTTAATTTCTTGAGCTAAAGAAATAGTTTTACAAATGGACTGTTTGCATTACATCTGAAGATGCATTATTGCACCCTGTTTCTGAATTTTGTAGAGCAATTTTAAGTACTTATTCATAAAGTGGTTCCCCGAGTAAATTAATCTACTGCTTGTGAAAATTCAGTCCAGCACTGAGTACAATTACGTTTTTCAGATGTTTTTTAAAGAATATATACTGCTCTGTGGAAAATTCTTTCCCCTTTCAAAATTTTTCATAAATAGGAATCATTGTGCCCAGGAGAGATTCTCTTGGTAGGAAAAAATTATACAAGCAGTCAGGACTCTAGCACACTCCAAGGAGCAGCCAGGCTTTGTAATCTGACCATGGAGCTCTGGCTCTTCAGCAGGGACATCAGTCTGGGGAAAAAATTGTCATTGTACCCTGGAAGTGGTCATCTCAGACCGCCACAAGTAACTGCCTACTAAATCTCTCCCGAAATGCCAGCCTTGGTGCCCCTTTAACTGCCCATGCAGTTACAACTCCCATCACACAAGCTGACCCAATGATAGAAGGACCTAGGAGCAGTGGCAAACTGAATGCCAGCTTTTTGTTCAGGTAAAAATCACAGCCCTTCACCCCAGCCTCCTGGTTCAGGACCTCAGGGCCAGCCTTCCTCTGTCAAGGGCCCAGACTGTTTTTCAACTCTCTAATTCAGGTTGAATCCTTATCTATATTTGAAAAAGTCAGCAAAATCCTTTCCACCTTTTTTATATCTATTGATAAATCTCTTCAAAAGTGCACTATGTGCATGCTGCTGTACATTTCTCAAGGAACAAAGTCAATGTCATTTCAGTAGGAAAAACCAAATACCAGTAAACAGAGTTGGGACCAAAGCAAAAAGTAAAGGACAGGAAAAGAAAAGAGAAATAATTAAGTACCTCAGACTAGTATGTTGTTATAAATATATATAAAATATATGTGCAATTAAACCACATATACTGCAATGAAAATTCATTCATGAACAACTTGTTAATTAGAAATCCTTGTTCAATCTGAAGTGAGTGATAATTCATTGTTCTCTACCTCAGACCAAGACTAAGCTCAATACTGAGTCCAGTCTCTATTAATAGTTTTCCAGACCAGAGACGAACCACTTTCATCACTGCCATGGGAATTAATGTCTAGTTAAAACACACAGCATAAGTCACCTGCCTCTCACAGAGAGTCCTGTCCCCACCACATCAAAGCAGAGCAAATATACCCTTTAAAGATGAGTATTCAGTTCCACCAGAGAATGGAAATTTCACTCAAGCCTATTAACTATACAGGCAGTAACACAGATGTTTGCACATTGAGTAAGCTATTACTTGAGGGAGTGAGGGTGCTGGCACTCCAGTCTTTGAATTCTCCATGTAGAAAGAAACACCACCTGGAGCAGGAAATGATCCAGGGACAAGCAACCAAAGAGAAAAGGGTGGGTGGAAAGAAAGCAGAAGGAAATCTATTGAAGGAAGAATTCAGTCATGTTCTTGCCAGCTGCTTTTCCTTTTTGTTGAAATGCAGGTTTGTCTCTATTCGTGCTCATGCTTGGGGGGTGAGTCTGTGTGTGAGTAGGATCTTCAATCTGCAGTGTTTGCCCCACAGAAGGTGGGAGTCAGCCCATGAACTCAGCAGTTCCCAAAACCATATGGGAGGCTCAGGAGAAGACGTGAGAAAAGTATGTGGGGGCTCAACCTGAACAGGAGGTTGAGCAGTGGTATATCTATTGTAGCACAGCAGCATGCATATCATGAGTCTTTATCCAATGTGCCAGAAGGCTTTTTCAGTCAGGATTACACCATCAAAGCATCTCAGTATCACTCAGTAGTGTTGATTTTGAAAAAAAATTGTGAAAATAGAACATCTGCCAGAGCAGCACATATATTATTACAAAAAGAAGGAGAAAAACAACAACAACTTGCATTGCATGAAAATCTGGCCATGAAGTCAAAGTCTAATCTAAATCACTCAGGAGACCATCTTTGGAATAAGGCCATCTCAGAGTTCCTAGACAAAATGGATGTTGTTAATTTCTGCTATAGCAATAATAAAGTTTGTAGCTGCAGCAGCCATGTTGCCTTTCAGGACCTTTTCCGTCACCAAAAGCTTTATTTAATTATAAAGCCTAAAAATCCATTGTGCCTCATGACCAGAAGCAATCCATTGTTTCCTGCCTCTTATGCATCTTACAGAGAATTTCTGTGCTGGATAAAGCCATATGCCCAAAGTTTATATGGCAGCAAAAGAGTCTGATCTTCATCACAATACCAAATGTAAACAAAGGCTGTGAAGGAGTGCCCCAAGGCTGGAGATATAACCTCAAGTCCAGGTCACTCTGTTCCCCATTACAGGAGGATAAACCTTCCAGCCTGCAGAGAAACTCCTCCCAGCTGTGAGGAGTCCTTGCAAGGGGCTGCAAGACAGAACCATGCACTGAAGTGGGGCTGGTCTGAGAGCACAACTCAACCCACAGCTCCAACAAAAGAACAAAAAACTGTACATTTGCCACACTGTTTTTCCACAGCTTGTGTGGCGTGTAACGAGCACAATGACTTGGTGTAGTGCTAGCCCTGGATTTACCACATGTACTAAGAGCAGAGTGCATTCAAAAAGACAAATATAAGATGCAGACCACTCAGAAGATGAATAATGATCATTCTAGACACACTTATTTTTAATTGATATTCCTGTACACAGTTTGGTATTTTAACCTTACTCAATTATTTTCTCCACCTCTCTCTCTCTTACCTCTAACATACTTTTTCTCTGTCCCAACCATTTAATTCTCAGATGTGAATCCTTATAGTCTCTACACCACTTCTGAACCTTGCTTTCTTACCAGGGAGCTGGAAAACCAACTGAGATAAGCTGAATGATTTCTCAGGACTAACCAATTAAGAAGGCTCTTGAAAAGACAGAATATATAAAGTAACTATGAATGTTATTCCTACTGTCCTGAGCCTGGTCTTGGTCACCACGCACCCATGTTATCCATATATAACTTCTTTTTCACCTAAATTCTCTGTCCAGATGTTCTTAGATATTGGATGTCTAGAATTTCATGAAGCTAGCAGCCCAAGGAAGCAACAGCTGTAACAACACATCTCCATTTCTCCCCTCCTGTACCTAGGCAGAGCCACTCTACAGGATATGAGGAGTTGGTCAGACATATCTGTGGAGAATTGGTAGTACTCAATTTCTTTCCAAAAGTTAATGCGACCTGATTTGAAATTTGCCAGAGTTCTGCACACATGAACATGATCTAAAGCTCATCAAACTAGATCTACATTCCCTGGCAGAGTCCATTTCAAGCTGACAAACACACATGGACATATTGAAAGGTAGAACTTTGCCTATGTGCACACTTGAAAGAGCATCACCAAAAGGAATCTGCTCTCAGTCATGAGACATGCAGTTGACTTACAGTAGGAATCTGGGGACTTGTTTTGTGCAATGAACAAACACCAGGTATGTAGTCAGGTGTTTCTGAAACTGTGCTGCCTTTAGCACCAGGACAGCCTGAGTGCTCATCCCGGGGCACTGCCCAAGCCATCACTGGTGTGGTCTGCTGATAGCCTGTGCTAGGAAATAAAATATGCAAGAATACTGTCTGCTTCAAGACCTGCCAGAAGTTTGTTGCTATACCATCTGGGCTGTTTTTATTTATCCAGCTGTGATTTCTTTGGGTTTTGCATTTTTAATTGACACAGTTTTGAAAAAGGGGCAACTTTTGTTTAACCTCTTCAGCACTGCCTCATGTAGGTGAGGCAAAATACAACTCAGTACAGAGGCTTCAAGAAACCATAATTTGTTCTGGTTTTACTTTCAAAAAGTTATCATTGGTTGTTATCCCACATGTCAGAAATTCTGAAACCAGCTAATGACTTTTTCCAACTGGAATAAGACATATGCTCATGGTGAATGGAAGGCTGTAGAGATCAAGACGCAGTTATTCTATTATTAAGTTACTAGCCCCAGTTTTCAATGTCTATACCTCTCCTTTTTTCCTCCCCTCTCTTCTCAGCTCTATGAACACATTAGAAAGAGTTTGAGCTCACCTGTAAGCACACAATTGCTCATGTGCCTGCCTAAATGTTCGCTGCTGCTTTAAAAACACCATGAGCAGAGATTTGACAATTGCATCTATTTAGACAGGCAGCAGTGGGCTAGTACACGCAGATGGAACCCTGCTGTCATCAGTTGCAGCAGGAAAAGACAGTGATCTTGGCAATCCCTGTACATGGGCTTAACTTGATGAGAAGATGACTTCAAATGGGCTTAAAATTTAAACATGAGAGTGCCTGTATGAATAAAACCTTTGATCATTTGCATTGCTGGATTTTAAAAAGATTCTGGCTGAATTTTTCCTTTTCATAACTTAAAGGGAGAAAATACAACTTTCTGTTACTATTTTTCATGTTTTTCTGCAGTGCAGTTTTTGTGCTTGTCTCAATCTTTTCTTTCAACAGACCAAAATTATCAGTGTGATTCTGTTTCCTTTAGCACCTCACACAATCCTGCCCAGACTTCAACTGCTTGTCCAGAAGTCTTCTACACATCTTTTATGGGATCTGCTAGTTCCACATGGATGTCTCAGGCATCCTGGGCATATCAAATGGAACTGCATAGGTACATTTAGAAACAAAATTTTTCCTACACAAGCGAAACACATAGCTTTGCTTCCCTATTAAAAGACAGATCACCCTCAGACAAGTGGTGCATGTCAGGAACTAAAATGGCAGACCATGAGTCTAATTTTCTCACATATTAAAATATAAAAATTAAAACAGGAAAAGATCAAACCCTTACTGATGTAAACAGTAACATTCAATGGGAATGTCATGCTCCATTAAGATAATCATATTTCTCAATGTAGAAGCTAACCCAAATACTAATGTCTGTGGCTGTGGTGGGTTGACCCTGACTGGATGCCAGGTGTCCTCTGAAGCCATTCTGTCACTGTCCTACTCAGCTGGGCAGGGGAGAGAAAGTATAATGCATGGCTTGTGAATCAAGATAAGGTCAGGGAGAGATCAGTCACCAGTAACTGTCACAGGGAAATTATTACCAATAAAATCGGAACATGATAATGATAAAACCAAATTCTTAAAAACACTTTTCTTCCCACTCTTCCCTTCTTCCTGAGCTCAACTTCACTCTTAATTTTCTGCACTTCCCTGACAGTGATGCAGGGATTTGGGAAATGGAGCCTGTGGTCATTTCATCACACATTGTCACTGATTCCTCCTCAGGGGCAGGACTCCTCACACTCTTCCACCGCCCCATTGTGGGGTCCCTCCCACAGAAACAGTTTTCCACAAACTTCTCCAACATGAGTCCTTCACGAAGGCTGCAGTTCCTCAGCTGCTCCAGTGTGGGTTGTGTTAACTATCTACAGACTCCATCAGCTTCCAGAATCCAAACTGGGCAGAAACTTCTTGTGGCAGAAACTTCTGCCCCCGGCTGAGTATATGATACAGGGAATTGCAGATCACAGTAATACACATGACATTTGAAGTATTGGCATCTAAATGATGCTCAGAGTTGTGTGATTTGGCCACTCCACCATTCTGCAACTGCTGAAAGCACGACTGGATGTTCTTTTCATAGTCCCATACTTTGTGCTGTAAGTCATGCCAGGAGAAAAGTAGATGCTCCCACTGATGATCATTTCATTGCCATCCTGCCCAGCAGTGCTCTTCACAGCACCCTGCTGTCATCAGGAATAATGTTCATGAGCCAACACAAGGGAAAACTTTAGCCAAACAGAAGAAACTCATATCCATTGCAGTTAACACATCTGCAAACACATGCTTGGAGAAAGGCCTGGAGAATATGAATGCAATCTGCTCATTTTAGGTACCTAAATTTTAAGGTTAAATTTCAGGCACTGTCTGTAACAACTCTAAAGTAAGAGTTTCAGTTCCCTATGCAGAGGTATAAGGGCTTTTCAAGGTTTCCAAAAAGACTTACCAGAATAATTTTCAGATGGGATCTTGCACTAGTCTTCCTTCAAACCTCAGATAAAGACTAATGCTCAAAATTCCCATGGCTAAGGTTTAAGGAGCCAAAAACAGAGTATTAGTAAGGTAGAGACCCTAGGAACATCAAAATTTCCAGGTCACTGCGAGTCCTATCTAAAAATAATATTAAAAATTACCCATAAATTGTTGAGAAGTGTGTCCTCAGGCATTTGTCCCAGCTGATCAGAACATGACAGCAGAATACATCACTGCCCTGCAGCAGCATGACTTTAATCTGCTCCTTGCAGCTCTTTGCTAGGCATGGATTTAAGTGTATGGATTCTCAAGGAAGGAAAACTCATAGAAATCTTACAATGATTTTTTCACTCTCTCTTTAGGGAGTGATGATCTGAGTTAGCAGGAGCTATTTTTTTAATATGCCTGAGGTTTTACAGCCTTGAAAATGCAGAGTAGACACCAGTAGACAGGAGAGAATTTAGTTACCAGGACTTCTTTCTTTTTTTCTTAACATTCTCTTAAATGTAGGCTTAAATCATTTCATTGCTAACTGTGAATAACACTGCTAGTCTGAGAAGCCACAACAAGTTTATATGGAGGCATAACTGTACAATCCAAATTTCAGGAATTAATTTTCTCAGTGTCTCAAATCTTGTAAAATGTTTTGCAGTAAATTTACTCTACTACATCTAATAAGGCTTTTTTTCTGCACTATCATTACATTTCTTCAAAGCTTTTCCAATAAGAACACTCCAAATTATGTCCCCTCAGCTAGTTCATCTGTTCAGTCAATAAGCAACATTTTATTGCTTTTATGAATTAAGCCCACTTTACATCCAATCATTTTGCAAACATCTGTAGCCGATTCAGTCTAGGGAGCTTTTGAAAAATCAATCAGCAGGGAACAGCTTTCACTTCTTCTTTTTTTTTTTTTTTTTTTTTTTTTAATTTTAATAAAGTGTTTACACATGTTTGCTCCATATGAAATAGGAAAAGCACTAAGCTTGGTTGTCATATCTGAACATTACAGTGAAGCTCACCTTACATATGTAGATTTTTTATCTAAAAAGAAGACACGATGGCAGCATTAAAATGATAAAGTATTAATAATTTCCATCCTAGCAAGTAGTAGCTAAACCAGAGGTATTATAGCAGCTCAAGAGTAAGACTAAAGAAACCATAATGAATTTCTAGGTTGTATAACAAAGCTGCAGAATTTCAAATTTCTGTCTTCTTCTGTATTGTGTTTGTTAGAAAGCCACAAAGAAAGAAGAAAAGTTTTGAAAGAACCTAAAGGATTTATACTTAAGAATATTGAGACCTCATTATCTTTCTGAAAAATGCAAATTCATTAATTTCAAACTTCTCCAAATAATGTGCTAAGTAGTATTGATGAGAATAAAATTGTTGCTTAAAATTACAAATAATTCTACCCCAGATTAACCAAAAAATTAGGATATTCACCTCAAATTATGAAAAAAAAACTCCAACAAAAATTCATTTTCATTTAACCTAAGGACCTGAACCCATTTCTTACTTGCACCTAAAATTCTTGAATACTCCCAGGTTAAATGGAGGTTTTTTAACTTTGAAAGGGCTTAGTTTCATCAAATTATGCAATTGTCTAGATTTTGGATACTTTTTTGATGTGGGAAAAATGCTTTTTTCCCCCAGCTATCCGTGGAATCGAGACTTAGTTGTAACTTCTAGCTTGATGATTCCTAAGCCAAGTTGATTTCAGTGGGTCATTCTGTAAAACAGAGATCATTCCCCTCATTCTACACTTTTGTATTTTCTGTAAGTGAGCTGGAAATAGTTTAGGCTTCTTTGCTATGTTTTTTTACAATGCAGTACAAATTAATAACAGTAAGTTGCGCCCATCTGGTGTTTCCTCTGGTTGATGTGGGAGTGAAGAGGGACATATTTCTGTCTGAATAACCTTGGAAGAAAAGCATATCAATTATGAAGCACCAGAGCAAACTGTGAAAAACTGAAGCAAAGCACTGGAGTGGTGACTTTTAAAAGTTTAACAGTTTCAGCAAAGTTAATTATATTAACTTCAGGTAGTTATCTCAATGGCCAGAATGCTTCCTGATATCAGCTATTGCTCAGTTAGTGAATCCAATAAGGAGAATTGTTGTGAGGTTGAAGGTATTGGGAACCAGGTTCTTAGTCTTCTAAACATCGGTCAAATTATTGCTTTAATATCCATACACATGGTCCTTGAAAATGTCATCTAACTGGTTTATAAACTGAGTACATTGGCATATAAAATATTTAATTTTACATTTTGGAGCTTAGGAAAAGGCAGGTCTGATATTTCATCTTGTTATGAATGTTACTTTTGATATCATGTTAGGTGAACTCACTTGGAAAGTTATATCCCTTTCACACCTTGTAGAGATTTTACACACGTGTGGAATAAACCAGTGTTACTTCTTCTACTGGATATTTTGGGGTGCTTTTGCTCAGAAGAAGGTGAGAGAGCTGACACTGCAAGAAAGTGGGGGAGGATTTCTGCTGCCCAGTAGCAGAACTGTTGGATGCAGAACTGCTCTGGCCCAGTCCTTGAAACTGCTTGCAGTCTTTTGGGGAAAAAGGGCTTGTGGAAGCAACAAAGGTCCTCTCCTGAAACTGAAGCCCAGTTTGGCATGAGTCAGCCTGTGCAGGAATGGTCTGAAGTCATACTGACTTGGAGAGACTGCCAGGAGTTTTGTTCTGGGGCCACCAGGAGGGAGTGACCGTGCCGGCTGCATCCAGCGGTGGGGAAACACCTGGTTCTAGAGGACAGCGCCGCGCAGCTCCTCCTCCCATCTCTGCTCACCTCCCATCCCCCCTCACCTCCTCGGGACACTTGGGACCTGCAGGACTTGCCCAGCGCTCCTTTTCTCCTGCCCTTCCTATGCACTGACTCCTTGGTTTCACACTGCAGGAAGGGCTGGTAAAATGAAACCTCTTGACTCCCCGCAGTCTTTATTTTTTGTAGGTGTATTCCTTACTGTGCTTGGTTGCTTTTGACAGGTGATTTTGCTTTTGTTCTCTTAATTTTTTCTCTTGCCCTGTGAACCATGGGAATAACCTTGCTGTACAATTAATGTGGGTAACCAATCTATTTGAAAATACTTGGCATGCTAACTATTTTTAAAAAGATTCTTACAGGTGTTTAATATATATTGTTGGCATTTTATTTGGGAAGGTCATTTGAATATTTTCTCAGAAGTGCTGAATTGTTTATTGATGTCACAATTAATTGTGTTACTTCTGATGTCTGCTTTCCTGGGCACCATTTCAAGGATTTAAAAAAACCCCAAACAACCACAAGGAAAGCAAAAACAAACAAAAATCCCACAAAATTAAAATATAATTAAATAAATTACTTTATTATTATTATTTAAATTATTTGTTTCATGTTTGGTTTTTTTTCCCTTAGATTTTAATTTTTAGCAATTCTTAAAAAAAAAAAAGTAGGAAATTGAATAAAGAAAGTAACTAACACATTTTTTCCCTCAAATGGAATTTTTAGATTATTGTTTGGTGTTTATCTAGAGCTGGAGATTACATGTTTGCAACCAGTATATTGTCAGTTTCATTAAACTTCCTCTGGGAGCTCCAGGACAAAGAATATGATATTTTAAAACAAAATACTTAGGACCAAATTCAGAAAACATGCTTTATTTACATGTTTAGGGCACTATAAGCTTCAGTGCCCACTTTGAGGGAGCTCAGGGCACTTACCTGAGAAAGCACACACAGTGTCTCACAGACAGAGCCAGTACCAGTGATGAATGATTCTGGGTGAATGGTTACAAAAAATACAGTATTTCTGCCAGTCACTTGGAAAATCTCTATCCCTAAAGCAGGTAAACAGAAACAGTTGATTTACCAATCACCACAACAGAAGACATAGAAAACCTCAGTGAGGAGGCTGTAGGCAGTAAATAAAGAAAACTCCTGAAGCAGATGAGCTGTTGATATAATGGAAGTACTTTATGTTGGCAGATGATCTGTCTAGGAGGCTCCTGTTCAGATTTCTCCCATCCTTTCCTTGAATTCTCTTCCCACTTCCTTCTCTTCCTTTTTCCTTTTCCAGCTGTTCCCCACCAACCCCCCCAGCTGTGCTGAGTCCTGTGGAGGTTGGTATTCTCACAGAAGCAGTAGGGAGCTCCAGCAGAGGCAAAATGAAACACTCAAAGTCAGAAAGACCCTCACACATCCCTTTGGAGCTATTCTGCAGTATGAGGCTCCTAAAGGGCCAATGTCTTCGTACCAGAAGTTTTGTCATGTTGTTTTTGGCTTTTGTCCAGCCACTGTGTAACCCTAGTGCAAAGTGCATTTTCTTCCCTAGGAGCTGAAGTCTATGCTGGGAAATATGTGTGAAAATCAACATGATGAGCACTTAAAAGTGGTGACTCCTGATACATCATGGTGCTTTTTTTAAGGCTGTCCCATACACTAAAGGGACGCCCTGAATAGGCACCCTGAATTGAGGTCACCTGAGTATCCATGTACACCAGATTGGTGTCACCAGGCACTGCCTTTCAGGAGAGCTCTCCTACAGAGGTGGTATTCAGACCTTTGCCACAAGGACTCTCTGCTGTGTCCTTAGATCTGATCTGTGTCTAGTTTAAGTGAACTGAACTGTCTGGGGTGATTGCTGCACTTAGTTCAGTGACAATAGTTGGGACATGGCAACCACAACATAATAGCTGTTAGATCTGGCAGTTTACAGGGACAGCCACACCCAGGATTGAGCCACTGCAATCTTCTAAATTTGGGTGGGTTTGTTGCTTTGCAGATCAGACTACAAAAGGACAGACAGGCTCATGCCTGTAGCTTCCCTGATGAGCAGTCTTTTCTTGGCAGGTTTCAATCTTCTCTGATCCAGGTTTAGGCACTACCTAAGGAGCAAAGTTCAGCTTTTTTTCAGCTGCATCCTCTGCTCTCAGAGTGATTTGTTTTGCCCTCCCAGTTGTGTTTTAATAGCCTCTAAAACTTCTACTTCTAGCATAGTCAGCAAAAATAGCACTGGGATTCAGAATCTCACAGACAAACTGTCAAAAATGAAACCAACTGTTCATTAACATTTTTAACTGCAAAGAAAAGGTCTGGGGATCTATATAGTTAGTTTTCCCATTAAACTGATAGCATAAGAAGCATAACTATCATCTATGCATTTCTACCTTTAACTTCACCTAGTAATGTGAGAAAATGCATTTTTTTTATACAACTAATAATCATTATGAGGTGCTAATTGCCAGATTTGAAAACACTTCCAGCCTACATAATTTCATTGTTTATAACATTAGCTGAAAAAGCAAAAAGAATTGTTTGTGACACCCCTTGGACAAAGACCAGAATGTAGATTTGCATTAATGCTCCAGTAAACAAATGATCATCAAGGAAAGATTAAAACACTGAGGTGGTTTCCATTCTTCCTCTCTGTTCCCCCCTACTTCCAGTTTTGTTTCTCCTGTCATTACAAGTATCTCAGCTGCATTTTCAAATGTTTGATTATCATGTAAGCATACTCTATAAAATGGTACATAATAGCATCATAACCCATATGTTCCCTACCATGACAGAACAAAAGCATTGCTCGTGTTTCGTCGTAGGAGCTAAATAGGAACTGTTCATTCAAATTTCCAACTTCCCCAAAATGAAACACAGAAAGTAGGTGTGAGCTACAATGTTCTATGCAATCCAATGCAAATGTATGCAAATTTCTTCATATTAGAATCATTGTCTAGTTGTCATCCTCACATGGGGCACATCAAAGCCATATGACCTGATTTTGCACCTGCTGTTTAATTAAATTTACAAGGCAGACACTCTCTCTACTCCCGGTGATATACAAATCCATTTTTACCACCGCAGCTTCTAATTTACAAGGTAGGCGACTGCTGTGTTCCACTGTCAATAGCTGCCCAACTGCTCTTTGTTAAAGTGAAGATTAAAAACTGAAAACTGGCCACCATTTGAGTGCATGAATTAAAAGAAATATTAAATGTGATTTCCCTCTTCACCTTTTTAAAAAATCAGGCAAAAGGAAAATTTTAGTAGGAACACTTGACACTGATTATAACAGTCTTGATTTTTTCATTCCCCCTGCTGTGAAAAGGCCGAGACACAACACTTTTGTCAAGTTATCAATAGTTTTTTTCTGTTTTGCTGAAGCCATATGTTGAAATGTAGCAATGTACTAGTGCTAGTAGCAATGATATTAACAAAGCTGTCTCTTTTCCTGGATGATCATGCAAAGTTTTCAGTATTTATGCTATTGAATTCACGTCTTGCTTGGAAATGATTTTGCTGATCTTAATTTGGTTTTTTCCCCAAAAAACCAAAACCTGTTATTTTGACTGTTTCCAATGTGCAGCCAATAAGGCTGCAATAAGTCAGTAAGTCAGAATGCTCAGTACTATGAAATTTTTCTCCCTCTTTTAAACCAACTCATCAGCTGGTGCTCTGCTATAGCTAACTTAATTAATGCCAAAGTATTATTCAGGTGTGTGGAGAACAGAAATTTTAAGTTACCAAAATGTACTAATTAGCCTTTATTTTGCATAAAAATCATAGAAGCGTGGTGTGGTTTGGATTGGAAGGGATCTTTGAAGACCATCTAGTTCCAACCTCACTGCCATGGCAGAGACCTCTTCCACTACACCAGGTTTCTCAAAGCCCCACCCAACCTGGCCTGCAACACTTCCAGCCACAGCTTCTCTGGGCAACCTGTTCAAGTCCCTCAACACCCTCATATTAAAAGTGTTCTTTATATCCATTCTAAATCTACCTTCTTTTATTTTAAAACTCTTGCCCTTTGTCCTGTTGCTACAGGTCTTATAAGCCCCCTCCTTAAGTACTGAAAAGCTGTAGTCTCCCCAGAGCCTTCACTTCCTCTTGCTAAGCAACCTTACTTGAGTTTAATTAATAAAAATTATTAACATTATATTTAACAGAAAACTATTGCTAGCAACACACCAGATAATGGGGGGGAGGGGGGGGATTGGGGGGTGGGGGTGTCGTTATCACCCTTTGCTCACTTCCTTTTACAGATAAAGAAAAGCGGCAATAATTGCTTTACCGTATTCACAAGTGGCGAGACGTTTTCTGCGAGCTACCTTTAACTACTGAAATTAGCTCGTTCTCACCTTGTTTACACTTAATTTGATGATACATTCTCTAGGTAGCTCTGAGGAGAGATGGGAGAGGACAGGGGACCATGGTTCTGTGAGTCAAGCCGTGCTGTTTGTTAGGACTGCGAGGGCAGGGAGACATTTTCGGGGCTGCCTTTGGGTGGCAGCACACGTTCACTCTATGACAACTATATTTGCTGGAGAAGTTAGACCTAGTCCTTACAAATAAATTAAACATGCTTCCCCCCTACACACCCCATTTTTTTTTTTTCATTAACTACATGGTGAAAATAACTGAGATTAGCAGTGTTTTCTGATCTGCAAAAGCCAAGCTTTGCCATGATAAGAGGAAAAAAAAACAATCAACGAAAACATTTCTTAAGACCCTTCTATCTCAAACCCTCCTGTCAGAGTTATAATGTGGAGAAAATTAGCCCAAATTCCCAAACTGCTCCCTGCAGCCTGACTTGCTGTAGCTGCTGTGCCCCTCTGTGAGTGCCAGCAGCCAGTCCCAGAGCTGTCAGCAGCAGCCCAGGTGACCCAGGGTGGTCGCAGAGCTGGTGCTGTGCCACACGCTTGCCAGCATGGGGCCACGAGGAAATTCAGCCTGGTGGCACAGGCAGGATGTGGCTGTGATGCTTCTGGGAGCTCCCTGAGAAGAACTTAGTCTCAGGAAATAACTGTTACAACCCTCATTCCTGTCTTTATTAGGAATGTCTCCTGCTTTTGCATCAACCCTGGTTCCTGTATACTTTTCTTCCCAGATTATGGCATATATATAATTTCTGAAGTTACTTGACACAGTTTTTCCTAGTTTCCTTGGGTCCTACATCAATTGTAGAACTCTGCTCCCTTGAGTCCCTTTAGAAAAGTTAATTCAGTTCAAATGTCTCCAATATTTCCAGGACACTAGGTGTGTATTTCCAGCATATCTTTTCACTCTTTAATTTCTATTTTGCCCCTGAGGGCATCTCTGTGAGTGTGGAAGCTGTTCTTTGTAGTTAGGAAGTCACTTCAGGTGTGGCTCCCACTTCAGGGGGAGCTGCACAAATTCAAAGCCTCAGCAAGGCAAACTTTTCAAATAATCCCCAAAGTGCAAGAAAAACCAAACAACCAGAAATTAAAAGACCACAACTGACTCATGTTTGGGCAAGTTTGGACACAACTAAATGACCCAGGGGGAGCTGACAGCATAATCTTGCCTGGTGTTTTCTCACCATGTAAATGGTTAAACGCAATGGTCCTTTGTCTACCTATTATTTTATAATATACATTTTAGACAAGAGACAATAATTAATACTTGACTCTTAAATAAAATACAACCTAGTGTTCAACCACACAGTCCACTTTAGGTTGCAGTAATACCTTAATTTTCCTGTTGATTCATATTTTAATGAGGAAATTATTATTGCATTATCTTCATTGTTTAATTAAAATTATAATTAGATATTAAAATGCTAAAGCACAAAAGTAAGTTCTTGCTGAAGGGTATCCTCAGGAAAACAAAGACTTATAAGGGGTTTTATGGCTTTGAAAAATTAGATGTGGTCACCAAATAGCATCTGATTTTTTTTCAATAATAATTACTTCACTAAGAACATACTGGGCTGCATAAAGATTTACTGGATTGTATTTTGTAGCCTGTATAATGAAAAAGGTCATTCTTGATAGTCAGTGTTGAACTTTAGGCCCTAAACTCTATAAATCAAGCAAATCAATGATAAAAAAGCAATTACACTTAGCATTTGCATAGTGTTAAAAAAGCACAGACCATAGAACTAATAAACCTTCAGGGTCCCAATCTAATTCATTTCCTCTCCACTACAGCATTAACAACATTCAATATTTCATCATTATATACTGTCTAATATTTAGAGGAAAATAAAGAATAAGGTATGAAGATATAACTGCCTCTTCCAGTAAGAATATACAATAAATAAGAAATTATAGATCCAAACATATAATAAATAATAATATTGTAAGATTATTGATACAGATGTTGAGTAAATAATTGATACATATGATAAAAAGTTCCCAGTTACATTTCAGAATCAAAAAGCAGGATAATAAAAGCAATTTAGGGATAATCTGGTCTAGATTGGACTATCTGCTGGGTTAGGGGATCGAGAGACTTTCTGGAGACCTGTTTTTTTCTGGTGCAGCAGATAGAGGATGGGCAGGATACCCCAGCACACCTTGGATGGAATGTGAGATAACAACTTCTATGAACACAGACAGATTCCTGAACATCCATAGATGATAATGGGAGATATTGATATGTAGATATTACATTTGGGTATTTTAGTCTTGAACTTAATCTCAGGGTAAGAACCTACTGAAATGGATGGGCTCCTCTTGCCTAAAGATAGACATGTTGTGTAATCTAGATGACTGAGCACATCTCAACCTCCAGCTGCTCCAGAGGACAAGGATGTCCTTCTGCTGCAGTGCCATACTGCCAGGTCTCAGGGCATATGAACATCATTTTACTTTTCTGCCCCTGTAGCTCAGTTTCACACAAATATGTGCATATGTTTTCAAGCAACCCAAGAAACATACTGGGAAGAAATCAAGCTTCTGGGACATGGTGCAATATCAGACATAGCATGGACATAGAGACAGTAGTTGTGGCTGAAGACCTGCTACTGATGGGTACATGGTCCTGTTCAGAAAGCACAAAACCCAAAGCTAATGATCCCTGCAAATGAAGAGGGTTGGATTCAATCACCCACAAATAATCCTTCTGCCTCAAGGTGCTGGAATAGGAAATAGGGACCAATTTGTTGGTTACTATCAAAGAGAAGAAAGACTGGAAATTTTCTGTCACATGAGATTCTGGTAAGGGAAGTCACAGCCTGTTTGCTGCACTTGCACCAGGGAGGAAACATGGCTTTAGAGCTCAGATTCCTTGCCCATGTTCAAGTCACTACCCAACTCTGTATTGTTGTGTTTCATAATGAGCCTTGACAATCTTGACCATTATTAATGGAAGTGATTTTAATGAATTTGCATTTTAATAAGTTTGAAATTTTATTCCAGGTAATTTCTATTGTAATTGGTCATCTTCTAAAAATGAGTATGATAGGTATTACTCCAGGCAAAGACCAAAAAATTGTAAATAAAGAAAACTTAGAAGGAGAAACAGTATAGGGGTCTTTTGGCATTATTTTTTCTTTTGTGCATGATATGAAAATACATAAATGAGTCATAAAGGCAGATTTTTTTATATCTTTCCCAAGAGCTGATTTCATTTGGGCTCTTGTACATTATCAATAGACTGCTAATGTCTGTGTTCATTGTGTAATTAAAGGTTTTATCCACGCAGCTCTAGGATGTAAGTGTCCAGTAAATTGAGTCCAGTATTTTTCCAGTTTGTATCAGTAGGGGGGACACTGCACATATTAGACTTTAAACTGGGTGACAGGAGCATAGATAAGATTTATTATGCAGGAAACATCAGCAACAGGATTGACATAAAAGACAAATCTTAATTGCAAAAATATGGCAACAATGTCTTGTAAAGACAGCACTACAGTTCATTTCTGGGCTGTACTGAATGGTGAATATGTGTTGAATTTGTCACATTATTTTAGGGGAAAACAAACAAAAAATGGAAAAGGTTTGAAATTTTGTCCTAATGCTTTTAAAAAAAATTGGCTGATTTTTCATATGTACTTACATGGAATTTTAAAAAATAGTGGCTGTTTCTTACAAATGCTTCCTTTTGTCTCTCTGAAATAAACACTTCATTTCAGAGAGAACAAGTTGTTTCATTTGAAGGAAGCGAACATTGGAAGGAAGAGGCTTGTATTAGCAGGGAGAGCAAATATTGATGTTATAACCTGGACCAACGCATTTGCATTGTGTTTTAGTTTGATTACCCACATTGACTTCTCATTAACACCAGCAGCATCTGAATAGCTGGACTGCAATCTCCTCATCTATCGGTCATGGAAAACACCGTGACCGGGGTGAGCTGCAATCAGCGCCAGCAGCCACGGCGTGATGGGGCAGGGGCAGAAAGGGATATGCACACTGCTTCCTCCAAGGGCTTTGGGCTCATCTGCTTCCTCACAGGGCTTTGGGCTAATCTGCTTCCTCCAAGGGCTTTGGGTTAACAGCCTGCAGCTGGACAGCTGAGGCCACGGCTGACCATGGCTTTGTCCTGACCACTGCCCATGGGGTCAAGTTCACCCTTGCAGGAGCAATTACTCCTGTCTCAAGTGAGGCTTGGAGTGTGAGGCTTCCTGCTGAGGAGGTAAAACAGAGACATCCAGGAGAGAGAGGGAAACAAGAGTAGGGAGCAGAGTCGGAGCTGAACCACAGCCAGTTTTGTCCAAAGTGACTGAAGGGACCTGCTAGAGTAAGTGCTTGAGAGGGCTTTGCAAGGCACAGAACTCTTTATAGACTCCATTCTAGCTCATGTGAAGTATTTTTAAAAGCAATCTCATTTTCTTATAATAGCTTTGTTTTTGAAAAGTAACAGACTTTTGTGCGCTTTGGTGGGCTCTGGTCAGCTTTGTGGTGCCTCACTAATGTCAGGGGGATCCTTATTTTTTGCTGAGTGTCTGCAAGGGAAACTATTGGTCAGGGTGGGATGTGTGCATATAGGCTTGAACCCAAATTTTTGTAAGTCATATGTAATTCTGACTGAGGGGGCAAATTACAAGTGTTTCAAATGCAACTGTTTCAATAGTTTTTAGGCTTCTTTCCATTTAAAAGCAGCATGTTAGAGTAGAGTTGTTCACCCCTACTGAAACTTCTCATTTATTCAGTGCTGAAAAATGGTGGAGCCACATATGCAAGGCAATGGTAATTGAGGTTTCTTGAGGCAGAAATCAAGAGGTGAAAAAAAGAGTGCCCTCTGACATGCACTCATGGGAGCTGAAATGAAAAACTCATGAGGTATCAGTCAAGACACGAACATCACTGAAGGTTCAAGGTAACAATAAGAGGAACAGCAAAAGCTCATCTTTAGTCAACTTAGTAGTAAGAGATAGGCTGCTTTTCTGAAAGCATCACTATATGTGGCCTTCCAGCTCCTACCCCAAACCCTCTAGAAAGGAAAATTAATTATTTGATGATGAGATTTTTGCCTAGCCAGTTATCACTATGCATGTTACTTCATGAAAAAGGTAACAAAATGTGGAAAAAGCCTGTTGCATCAAGTCTGAATCTCTCTGCTCTTACTTACACACACCAAGTTACATAATAAATATAGTTTATTTCCTCTTAAAGTTTAATGGGGTTTGAGTTTCACACTGCCATGATTTTGGCTTTTATCAATGAAATAAAAACAACTTGTGCTTTATATTCTAGTAGAAGAACTTCTAAACTCAGTTGCAGCAAATGTCCAAAAGTTCTCTTGGTCTGTTAAAGCCCCTGAATACATTCAAAACTTTGGTGGAAAATGGAGATTGTATGCAGTGTACGAGGTGTTGTAATTCAAACTAAGTTAGCAATTTGAAACATCTCTACATAGGTCTGACTGGAAAAATATCTATGAAATGAACAAGACAAAGTTATTTTAGTATTATATTAAGATCTACCTCACACTGAGAGTTTTCACAATGGTTTATAAGCTGCCTACCCCAGATGTAAAACTAAGTTTTCAGTCTTCCTCAGTTGAATCTCTTAAATTTTCTCACAGTTTATTCTATGTGTTCTTTTATGCAAATAGATATGTATCTTGACTATTATGTGCATTTGCCCTTGGAAATGGGCATATTTGAGTTTAAATATGACAATTTCTTTCTAAAGAAAATATAGTATATACAGATAATGAAACTGAATAATGTGCCTGTTCTAATTCTAACTTCTAGGATTCCATACATGTGCAAATTAAAGACCATTTGAGGAGAAACATTTGCAATATTTTAATTAATTTTATAGGTTAAAACACAAGAATCATGGGGTGTGTCTAGAAAATTAAATGCTTTCTTCAGCACTGCAAGCTTCTAACAGATTATTATCCCCACTGGTTCCATAAATAAATACATAATGATAATTCATATTGTTTCTTTGGCTTAAAATGTACTTGATAACATAAAATGGACATAAGCAAAGACAGTTCCTGCCACAGAATAATTGTTCACCAGTTATATTTGCTGGATCCAGTCTTTGGTGGTACTGTGCTTGCCTGAAGGAGCTAAGCACCCTTTTGATATAGCCACCAGTTTCATTCCTTCCCTCACTTTCCTATGTTTGTCTGGTCTTTTCCAGCATTATGGCTTGCTCTGGTGGACATGTAAGCTGCTTCTACCACAACTGCATCAGTGTTTTTCTCTGTACCAATCTCTATATAAGAGTTGTCATTGTAGAGCTGGTTGGCAAGGTCAATGACCTCTCTCTAATAAGTTAAATTATCAACTTCTGGGGGATAGTCTGCAACTTGTTTGAGCCTCTACTAAACAGAAGAGTTGATAAATAAAATAAATGTTAAATATGTTAGCAAAATAAAACGGATTTGATTTTGGTATCATAAATGTAAAGGTAGTCCTCCTGGAGGAGTACATGGTTTGTGGAGTCACTGTTGAAGCCAAAGATTTTTATGATGTGAAACACAAATGGCACAGAAATGAGATGTGAGTGATTAGTGGAATTTGTTTCAAACACTGTTACATGTTCTAGCAAAGGACATTGAACAAAATATGTACAGTGAAGTTCTCTTCATTGAGCCAGGAAGGGATAAAAGGCTCAAACCCTTCATATACACTGCAGGCAAGATGAAAAGGATAAACTAATGTGTTATGCCAGACTATTCCATCTGAAATCTGGTTTTAAGCTGTTCTGAAGTAACAAAAATTAAAGAAGTATTTTTCTATACAAATTCCCAGAACACATTTAATCTAAATGCTCATGTGTAATTGTCATTTTCTGTTTTCACAGTCCTGAAGTTGCTCCTTGTGAATTTACTGCGCAAACCCATGGTTGATTCACTCATTCAGCTGCATTCAAGTAGTACACCATGACACTGTACAGTTTCTCTTCTAGAAGGAAAAGTCTCAACAAGGAAACCTAGTAAGATTTTCCACAAACACATGCCGTTTCTTAACTTCCAACCATGTCATAGTGTCCTAGGACCCTGACAGACTAGGGCAGCCCTTCTGCCCTTCACCAGGCAGACTCTTAAAACTGCAGTTCTATACATAGTAAATGAATAGACTTCTGTAACCATCTTAAAAAAAAAGCAAAATAAAAATACAACTTAAATTAACAAATTTGAAATTAATTTATAAGTAACTGAAATTAACTTCAAGGGGTTAAGGGATTTCAAGTTAAAATGTTATTTTATTGGTGATCAGACACACTGTATTTACAGTTTCACCTAAATATGAAGTAAAGCTATATAGTAATATATAGTAATTATAGTAATTCAATGTGGTAAAAACAATGAACATGATTATTAGGTGGTTCTGGGACTAAAATCTTCCTCATTTCAGGCAACTGCAGGGAAGTTATTTCTCTTTCTAATATAGCAGCTGGTGGGAAAGGAAGGTGGATAAGTACATGTGTACATGGGTTTGATACTGTAAGTTCATAAAAAATGCACACACATAAAATTCTGAGTGAAATAAGAAGGTTTATCTTCATATTCACGGCAATAAAAGATATCTAAATTCAAGTTCCCTGAATAATGTGATTTACACATCTTACTGAATCATTATTGTAATCTTCAGTTATGAACTGATAGTTTAACTTGGTGAACCCTACAAGTTTCCTTTTCTTCCAAGCAGATATTCATTCTACACCACTTCAGTACAGCAGTGAAGACTGAAACTTAAATAAAGAAAAATTCACCTACAGGCTAAAAGAAATTTAAAAAAATATTTTTTCCTGATATTAGAAGTAGATAAATTCAGTTTCTTTGTGGGTGCCTTCCAGGTAAACCTATGTCTGCACACTTTGCTTTCCACCATGGCTGCCTCTAGTTTCTTTTGTTTCTTCCAGAGATTAATAGCTGATTTTGCAGCAGAACAGAACTGGGAGCAATCTAACCATGAGCTTATGTTTTGCTGTGAGTACATCAGCCTAGCAAGTGTTGTGGTTTTACTCCAGCTCAATTCCATGTAGCTACTCGCTCACTTCCTCCTTGCTGGGATGGAGGAGAGAATCAGCATAGGAGAAGTGAGAAAACTCATAAGCTAAAGTAAAAACAATTTAGCAATAAAGCAAAAGCCATGCACACAAGTAAAGCAAAACAAGGAGTTCATTTACTATGCTCCATAGGCAGGCAGGTGTTGACAGGACAAAAGCACATAGCTTCAGGCTGCACCAGGGGATGTTCAGGTTGGACATTAGCAGGAATTTCTTCATGGAAGGGGTTGTTAGGCATTGGAATGAACTATCCAGGCAGATGGAGTCGTCACTGTTCTTTGGAAGTATTCAAGAAACAACTGGATGAGGCACTTGCTGCTGCAGTCCAGGTGACAATGTGGTGTTTGATCAAAGGTTGGATTCGTTGATCTTTTCCAACATAAATGATGCTGTGATTCTGTGTTCAGCCATCCCCAGGAAAGCAGAGCTGCATTTGACATAATGGTGACTTGGGATGACAAATGCCATCATGGCAAAGATGTTCCTTTCATCCCTCTCCACCCAGCTTTCATGCTGAGAATGTGATATGCTACAGGTGGGTCAGGCAGGGTCAGATGTCCCAGCTGTGTCCTCTCCCAGCTCCTTGTGCATCCCCACTCCACTCTCTGGTGTGGTGGGGTGAGGAGAAGAAAAGGCTTTGACTCTGTGAGCCCTGTTCAGCAGTAATGAAATAATCTCTGAATTATCAAAACTGTTCAGCGCAAATCCCAACCATGGACCCATATCAGCTACTGTGAAGAAAATTAAGGCTCTCTCAGCCAAAATCAGCACTCTGAGCAAGGTAGCAAGAACAACACAATTTTCTTATGGAAGGAGTGTCTTTTTAGGTATCCAAGTCTTTTCAGGGAAGTTTTACTTTGTATCCTTTTTTTGGTTTTTCTGAGGAATCTTTACTCAACATTCTTAAGATATGTAGCAACCCACAGGGGAATGGAATCAAATATAATACTGTATTCATAAACCACAAAAAGTACTGATTAGGAAGAGAAAAAAAATGTTTGATCAGATTGAAAAATGTACTATGAAACTGCAGAGATCTGAATTTTTAAAGGCTTATTACCATATTGCTGTGCTCAGGAAAATGACTACACATCAGTATACATTTTAATTAAAGCATAAAGTTTTAAGGCTAGATTCTATTGAGCTCTTAGTCAGCATACCCAGAGGGCTCTCCTCCCTGTTTGATAAAACACATGATTTTAGTGACCTGGAAACTTTTACTTTTCTAACAATTGCAAACAGCTATTCGAAAAAAGAGACCTAAAATATGAATTACCTGTTCAGATTTACACATTTTGTATAAGCTTTTTTGTACATTTAGAGTCCCTGTAAGGATACTTGATTATTGATAGGCATATTTAAAATTCAGCTATGAAATTATGAGCCTGCCATGTAAAAAATAAAGAAGTGGTGATCAAAATGCTCAAACCGATGATAGTATTAATATTTTTGTGGCTATTGCAAACACATGTTCATCTGGGATCCTGAGAAAATTAAGTTTTTCCCAAGAGAAATCCATAGTACCCTTTTCAACAGGTTGCTCTGTATTAGCTTCCACATGGAGCCTATTTCTCTCTTTTTGGCTAGGTAGGAGATAAGCCTCTTAACTTCGTTCATCCTCTGTAAGCATCTAAACAAGGTAGTAGTGTCAATTCTTTGTACATAACAATTAAGAGGAGTAGTTTTCGAGTTGAAACTTCAGCAATTCATTCTGGTATCAAGAAGATGCTTTACACAGTATTTTGTTCAATACAAATAATAAACCAAGAGTAGGGAGAGACACATTTGGTCATCCATTAATGACTAATTGTCTGGCATGTTCCCATACAGCTTGCTTCACACAGTTTACAAATTGTTTTAGACAAACTTTCTTTTGAATTGAAGAAAAAGGACAAATATTATCCTTATGAATTGTTTCCCATGACCATTTCACATGAAATCCAGTTTGACAAGATCTGTAGGAATCCTGTTCTGTGTCCTTTGATTTTTTTTTGAGGTTTTCTTTTTGTTCTGTCATATTAAAAAAAAAAAATAGAAGAGGAAAAAGTATTTGAAATCTGGGATCACTGGGAACCACCAAATGCTGTCTCAGCAGAGGTGGAGTAGGTAGAGATGCTTCAATTCCCTTAACCAGTTCAGAGCTCCATGCCTCAGGCAGGCAGTGCTGTCCTCAGAGGGTTTTCCCCAAGTGTGTTTGTGACTTGGTCCAGTGGGACTGGACCTAGTGCTTTCACAGCTGAAGTTTTTAAAGCTTGTTTCTCCATGATTTGTTTCAGTCTTGGCAAGGGTTAGGGGAAGAAATATCTACATTTTCGTTGAAGTTTGTCAAAATAAAAGTATATAATGTTAAAAAACCTCTGAAGTTTGAAGACTATGTTTTTTTAAAAAGAGCTTAAAAATTATTATTTTTTATGTGGTTTTCTTGCAAATACTGTTCTCAGATGTTCCCCTTGGTGTCTGAGGCATGTTTGTACTGCCTTCTTCCTTTTTCATGTCCAAGATCATGACTTGGCCCTGACCCAAGATATGAATGAGGTGTTCACCCTTTTCTTCATTCCCCAGTAGTGACTTTTGCATGGAAAAAAAGGACCATGGGAGACGGTGAGAAACGCTGCTGTGATCCCACAGCTCTTTAGTCCAAATAGTGAAGGTACCACGACTACAAGCAAGGCACCATCTGTGTTGCTTCTCTCCTGCTCACATAGGAAAGCAACCCAGCTTACTTTATCCTGCTTCCCATTCCTTTATGTGCTTCAGTCAATTTAACACTGCCATACTGCTCTATAATATTCCCTAATGTTCCTAGATGTCTCTGCTTTTTCTTTTCTTTTTTTTTTTTTTGAGTGCCTTGACCATTTGACTATAATTTTGCACATTCGCACTCTCATCTTCAGTAATTCTTGAATCCTTTGGTGCTACTACACCTCAGACCAGCCCTTCAGCTGCAAATACATGGCCTTAGGAAGGAGGAGGTTGGCTTATGACCCTCAGTGTCTTTGTCCAGTGGTTCACCTGGGTTATTCTGGTAGTAGCTTCATTTCAATAGCATGATTGCTGAATCCCCTGGAGAAGGCAGTTAAATGAACAGTAAAAGCTGGTAGTCATGAGCAACCTGGACACTGAAGTATTTCTGTAACTTTTAAGTTGAATAGTTTTAGAGAATGAATAGGTCACTTTCCTGCTGCACTGGTCCCAAGAATGGGGGAAATAAGGTCTGCAGATCAAATCTCTTAGTGTGAGCAGCTTCCTCAACCAGGCTCAGTTATGTTTGCCAACGTTTTGGAGAAACTTATTCTCTGTTCTTTCTTCAACTGTATTAAATCTTCATTTTCCAGTCTATCCTATACTAAAAGGAGAAAGAAAGGAGAGTGGGATAGCATGCTTCTCAAAAATGTTTTTGAAATCAGCATATGAAACTAAAATCTTGAAAATATATTTTTTTTACCCCAGAGCATTGAAGTTGCTCATCTCAAAAGAAAGAAAATGTCCCAAACTAAGAAGAGATAGTGCAGCTTTCCTCAAACACTGTACAAACCTTCAGAAAGGACTGTGTGAACATATATGTGCCTCAGTTAATCAATTTTAAGTTTCTTTTATTGAGAATTTTGTAGTGGTGTTGGCAGGCATTCTGGTGCAGTTTGGCAGGGAACACAGAGGGCACTCTGTGATCCTCGTGAGTGGGCTGAGGATAAGGAACAATTTAAGGAAGAAAAAACAATTTGTCAGCTGCTTTCTGTACTGCAAGTTGTACATGCTTCTGGGACCCCATCTTCTCTTCTTCAGAATGTGGAATGCTTATTCTCCTCTCTTCACTGTTTTCTGCATTTCTGCTTCCATGGGGAGATTTTTCCCATACATTGGGCCTTCTGTTAAAAAAAAAAAAGGGGGACCAAAAGAGAGATAAAGTTATTTCCTTTAATACTTGATACCTGCAGCAGGAATACAGGAGAACCTAAACCAGACACTCTTATTCACACTCAGATAATAAATTGATGGAATCTGACCTAATTATACTGAAATCAACCCTATGCCCAATGCATGGACTTACATCCACACACCCAGTAACTGACTCCTGAAGCCTAGAAATAGCTGATCTGCAGCTGAGCTGGAGGTTGCCCAAAAATGAAATGATTTATTCAATATTTGTTGCTTAAATAATGAATTTGCTTAGATAATAGCATAGCATTTCCACAGCACCATACATATTCAAAGCAGTGTCCAAACAGGAAGTCTTTAATTAATTTTTACAGTACCCCCTATGAAGTAGTTAAGTAAGTTAATGGGAGTTCACAGGCTCTCAGGATTGATTAGAGCAGGCAAGCAAGGAAGTGTTTTGCTCTGGCTGATGATGTGAAAGGATAGATGAATGAAGTGGGAGGGAAAGATTCAGCTCCTAGAGCTTTCAAATTTACAAGACAGTCTTTCAGGAACTGAAATGACTATCATCAATATTAAATTAAAACTGTCCTTTAAGAGTCACATTATATTTGGATTTTTTACTTTACTCCTGGTGAAAGTATAATATTTATTTTTTCATCAGAGTAAATGCTATTATATTTTAATGATGATTTAGCCTTATTCCCCAAAAGGAATATTTTGTTTATCACATGGGCAGCAGGCTGTGAGTGGTGCTGATAACTATTCTTTCTCTCTGGTGGCTTTTAGGCAAAATGGTGGCAAAGACACAATCACTCAGCAGTGGTGATGGGAGTTCAACATTTTAATTGGTGTCCACCACTGAAATGCAATAAAAAGGAAAATTAAAATTAGAAAAATATAAAACTTGAAATAAATTAAATATAAACAATGATTCAAAGTAAAAGAGTAATTTCCCTTCTTACCCTAGATTTTCTTCATTTACAGCCTATGAGCTTAGTTCAAGAGCCTAAGAGGGTATAAAGGTTCTATATGAAAAAGACAAATGATGGGGCTCCTGAAATGATCAGAATATTGATAAAAGTAAAGTAATATAAATCAAAATTTTACCTATTCTTGGCTGCAGTCACCTCCCACTCAGCAGCCAAGAATTGTGTGACCCTGTGTCTGCTCTCCAGCTGGACTGACTGTCACAGTCAGAGCTCTGAGAGGTGACTATTATCCATGGATGTAGGGGAAAAAATTGTGCAGGTAAGATGCTTTTAAGAGGATACCTGCTGGGAACCATTGCATTAGACTTTCTTAGAGAGCACTTCAGCATCTGAAACCTGTGATGGAAGAAAAGACAGAGGGTAATCTGCAAAAGCAGGCTATTTAAAGAATGATCTTTTCTGCTTTCAAACCTGACATCATAGATAAGTGATCTGTTTCAGAAGCTGCAAGACATGGCTCCTGCTTTCCTCCCTAGTTTCCTTTCCAAGGAGAAATGTTTCAGTGTAGAGGTTACTTAGTAACTCAAAGAACTTCCACAAATAAAAATGATGGAAGGTTGTTTTTTTCTATTTGAAGAAATTGCCTGGAGCAAAGCGTTTTTTGTCGTGTTTGGAACGTATATGCACATTAAATTGCTGACACTCCATTCTACTTCTTTTATTTCAATCCCTGCTATTTTCTATCTCTGTTACTTTTATTATTTTTTTTACCTGAATCACACCATTTACAAAAGTCCATTAGCAGACATCTTTTGATAGTCTTTATTTTCTGCTACGTTAGCAAAAATAACTCTCAAGTTATTTCCACCTCCTGCAGCTTAAAACTGGTGATTAACATTTTCTGGAGATCTATAGAAAAAAAAAAAAAAGCCCCTCCAAAGGAGGATATGTTGATGCATTATGCGAATATTTAAATAGGATTTTGGTAGATGTATACCTAGGTTTTGTGGGGTGAGAGCTGAAGTGTAACAGTTTGATTCTCTGCTGTGTTGGTTATTGTCATGTCACAAGGCAAAACACCTTGATATAAAGGTATAAAAGATAAAAGATATATTAGAGGGTAACAAGTGAGACTTTCTTTGCATCCGTGAAAACCACTACAAAAGGAACCAGCTGAAAGGTAAAATTTATTTCCCATCCCTGAGGCCTAAATTCTGGGACCGTGGAAGATTGGATCATGGTCATCACCTACTCTCACAAAAGGACATGATGACATTTTTTAATCATTAGAAATGTTTTCACTTAGAGGAAAGAGGGGTAAAATAATGTTCTGCACCCCATTCTAACAGTGTCACTGGACAGGAAATGGATACACTGTGGACAAAACTCCTGTCTGGTACATATTCTGCTCTGAGATTTGCTGCACACAATGTTCTCTTATTGCACTTTTGAATGAGAAAAAACTATAGAAAAGGTATCAATGCCTTGATCTGATCTAGGGACTTGAGGTAAATAATTATTTTCACAGCATTCTGTAGAGAGGGGGTGATGGCTGGCATTTAAAGAGGCAGCAGAAGCAATTATTGCCTGGGTTAGGACTACAAAAGTCATTCATACATTAAAGGTTATTAATATGCCAGTTATTTACTGAATGATTACCATCACTATATTCAATACAGAGGAAAGAATTCAATACCAAATGTTATTTATAGTTAATTTTTAGCTATTGATTGTCTTCAGAAAACAACAACAACCAAACCAAACAACCTCTATCAAAACCAAAAAAAAATCAGCTTGCTAAGCTCACTTGCAGTAAGATGCGGGGCTTTTTCCCTGACCAGAAATAGTGTCCATTAACCCAATGGCATAAAAGTATGCCTTAATTACAGACTTGTAGGTAAACCATGGCACCATTCCTGTAGCAGACTGGCCTCTTCTTAAGAAGGGCTTTTAAAGTGTTATCAGTCCTAGGATCATAAAAGCTTAAATTACACAAAGTCTACATACCTCACCATGTGACTTTATATGTTCTGTAGAATTCTTGAATTCTGCCACATGTAAAAGTGTTTAGCAAGAAAGATATAAGCAGAAAATTATGTCTGAATAATGACAGATATCATGGGTGAAATATGGAATCGTTGTGTTGGTGCTTAAAAAATCAAAGGAGGGATGTTTTGCAGTTTTGTTCATCAGATACTTATCTGCTCTTTACTAATCAAATTTGAACCTTTATAATCTGGATTTAATTTAACTAAGTTTTGCCTCTAGGTGTCTTAAGAGAAGAGAACACATGATTGGAATGGGTGTAGGGGGTGGGAGCAAGCGTTGGCCTGGATCTGACTTTTGTTTGGAGGGCTGCAAAGGAAACACCTCACAGTCTGCAGAAGCGGAACAAGAGGGCTTGATCCTTCTCCCAGGTTTCTTTCAGACTCCATGTATTTCCTGAACCAAGGAGGATTTCTATAATTTTTGTAACTTTGGTGGATTTTCTTCCATCTCTTCTACTGAATGCCTGTCCTCATTTTGCCCTAATTCCAGGTAAAATTTTAGCGTTCATAAGGTCTTTTGTCAGCCATTTCCCAAGGTCTGCTCTGCATAGCATGAGGGAAAATCAACATCCATAGGTGACCAACATCCATACATTAAGGACGTCTAAGGTCACTTGATCTTTCTTGCAAAATAAAGTTATACAAAGGATCTATTGCTTCCTGAGGTAGATCTGTCACAAAAGGAACTATGGCACTTAATGGCTTCTTGTGCAATTGTCACAGGTCAAAGTAGTATTTACTTCCTAGCATTCTCATATTTGTATAGCTGGCAAATTCTCTTTTAATCCCATTAGAGGATTATGGGATGTATGTGCATCCATGTACATGTGTACATGAATATGTATATCCCATATATGGAGATATATCCCCATTAACACTAAAAGCAGTTGTCAGAGCCAGCAGTTCCAGTGTATGTGTTGTGTACAAAGTGTTCTTCCACTACAGCCATCATTGAAACATCATAATCTGCATTTTACTGTATCAGAAAAAATATGTGTAGTTCAAAAGTGCTTGTTATTGTCCCCCATTCTTAAAAAACACTGAGATGCCATTTGAAAAGAAATGTGCATAGCAATATATACCTTATTTTACTCTGTGTTTCTCCTGCTCAAACTGAGAAAAGCTAAAATGGCCTGCAGGAAGTAGCCCAGATACATTGAAGTGCTCCTGCTGTTTTTGTTTACTGCTCTTAAAAAAAAATAAATCTATTTCACTTCTTAAAATGGAGGCTTTTCCACCCGTTTTTGCCCCTGTTTACCTAGTGTCCACCCAAAGGAATTCAGTGAATTGCAGTGGATTATTACAGATGGTTGCCTGTATTAGTGACAGCTGTATCTGTTCCCTGGCTTCTTTAACCTCAGGAATTATGGGGTTTTATCCATGCTGTTATGTTATAGCTGATGTGCATTTGTGCCAATTGCTAGTCACAGATGAAGAACTGTTTATCACCTTGTCAGTGGTCACATTATTTTTTTCCTACCTGTTCCTTTTTCCAGCTTTATTTTGCCTGCTGAGCTTATGTGGGTTTTTCATAACTTGAAATGAGCAACTCTTTTCCTCCCTCGTGCAAACTCTTTGAAATCAGGGTACGGTTGATAGCAGGTATTTTGTACATCTTTATCACTGATGTGAAATTCTTTCATTCTATGTGTAGTACGGGGGTCAAGGCACAAGAATTTTCATGCTTTCTGTATGCAATCCTCTCATGGACTTTTGCAGATAATTCTGGCAAGACCTGTACCTGACTTAAGATACCAAAACAGTTTTGTGAGGTTTTTTGTTTTGTTTATTTGGGGTTTTAATTTTATTTTTTTTTTTGGGGGGGGGGAGGGTTTGTTTTGTTTTTCTTAAGTATGTTTAGTGAACGCCATAAAACTAGAAGAAGCAAATTCTACACCAATATTTAAAGCTTTGATGCCATTTTCATTTGTGTCTAGAGTGCAATGTCCTGAACTTGATCTTGCACATGCAGTTTATGAGGCAACTTCTGCAAGACTTGTTTTTTTCACTGGTGAAATCAGTCCAGGATACTAGTTGGGGATTTTCAAAACTGCCTTAGAGAGTGGAATAAATATCAGAGATGACTGGTATTTTTGCAGCCTATTTTGTAAACAGACAAAAAGAGTTGAGGAACCATTTCTTGCAATTCTGGATTTCCCTGAAGCCAGTATGATGTTTTAGTCTGGAGAAATAGAGTCAATGTTTAAATTGAAAAAAACTCCCCCAGAAGGCCTCTATTACAAGTCTATTTGGAAAAAAAAAAAAAAAAAAAAAGACTTCCTTTCCC
>JAYDZK010000169.1:96879303-96909550 GCA_034509185.1 Euphonia xanthogaster
CTTCATTTCTCTGCTTTGTTTCGAATCCAAAACTGAGACGTTATTTTCAAGACTCATAGTGTGGATAAACATGGAAATAATTCAAAGAGCCCTAACTTGATCAAAACTAATATTGTTTGGGGTAAATTGTGCAAAACCACATTCCTTTAATTTGCTAAAAGAGCAAAAGATTTGGCATAAAATATTATTCAGTATGAATCTAACAAATATTTGAGAGTAGGGTTACCCATTTGTTCTATCTGAATTTTTATATTCATAGTAAATTCTTTTATTTTCTGTGATACAATCCAAAGTCCACTGAAGCTAATTGAATTTGCATCAGATCCTAATTAAAAAAAAGGAAAAATGTTTTGCATAACAAAATATCACTCTTAACTAACAAAACATTACATGGTTTGTTCAATCTTGTTTTTTTCCCCCTTCCAGCTTCTCCATCCTGCTCCATAAGCAGATGCACAATTGTCTCTTGGGTACCTAAAATTATTTGTTTCATGGTATCTGTCATGCTCAGACCTTCAAGTTTTTAGGTTGCAATTTAGACACACAAACTTTGACTCAGCAAGGTCTTAAAGCCATTATGCTTATTACCTTGAATTTAGACACTAAGCACTTTTCTAATTTGGGACCTCCTTTTGTCATATCTTCACTGTTGATATATTTTTAAATAGCTTTGGTACAAGCACAATGTGAGATGAGTGTTGGGCTGATATAGGGCAGGTCAGTTTACATTCACCAGACCTTTTGCAGAGTTTAAATGTTTTGTTGCAGCCATAGCAATATTTACTGACCACACTGGGTGAGTAACAAAGTCTAAATTCTGCCACTGGTGAGCAGAGTTTCACCAAGAAGGGTCCATTGGAAGCAGGCCTGCTGAAGTCACACACAGATGAGTATCTTCCTCTGCTAGAATAAGCAGTAATAAACCTCAAGTGGGGAAATAAAAGGAATTTTAATTATTACAAGATATCAAGTCATAAAATAAATATATCCCGTTGTAGTTACCATCTCTTTTGGAGGGAGTAGAGGTCATAATCTCTATGAAGAAGACAATAGTGTGAACTAGTAATACAGACTTGATTTTCCAGAACAAGTAGTAGTCAAGGGACACTGAATTTGCCAAAACTGCTTATTGTCCATAATGTGCCTGAAAGGAAAGTCTGTAAATAATTATTTCCAGTATATAAATAAAGATACTTCAATCAACCAGCAAGGGGAGATTTAAGCAATTAAATTTTTCATATAATTTAAAAAGGTAAGCACATTACCCCTATAACTGACCTTTTAAAAGAGATAATGAATGACTACCTAGGCAAACACCAGGATACGAAACAAGTGATAATTATGTCTGCAAGTTTTGAAACACAGATGTCTCTGCTTAATTTTTTTTCTCAGAGTATAACACAGTAAAGACAATTAAAAAGATCAAAATTAAGGAGAAAAACAAAGTACAAATGTACTTTCTCAAAATTTATATTATATTAAAGGACTTCCACATACACATACACTCTTTTACATTATTTGAATATACATGTCTGTAAAGCTTTGAACAAATTTCTAATCATTCTTTTCAAAAACAAATTTGCAAACTCCATGAGGCCACAGTAAATCACTGGATCCCTTCTCCACAACAGAAGTTCACAATTTCACTCATACAAATTTTCAACAGCTGCTCAAAGATCCTCTCTTATTTCAAATTATTCTTTTGCAGTCACTCTGTTGTTCTACCTTCTATTTTTTAAAAATATGATGCCACAGATAATACACATATATTTTTATCAACTTATACATTAGTTCTTCACAGTATTTACAGACCAATATTTTGAGCTCAAGACAAGTAAAAGACAAGTAGAAGTTTAGGATTTTGTGTTTTTTCTTAAAAAAGGTAGATTAGTAACCAAGATACATGCAATCTTCTGTAGAAAGTCCTGAAATGACAGCCTATACTTAATAATCAGTCTGGTCAAGATCCTAAAGCAAGCAGTGTTTTCTTTCATCGCTCTGAATAGGAAAAAATGAAATTAAGAGCGAATTTGATGATCTAGCTTTTACATAACGAGCTACAGATTTCCTTGTGATTTGAAAAAGGGACCTCCTGAATTTAGCAACTACTGATCAGTAATGCAGACCCACTGCCAGCTTCTCAGACTGCAGATGAAAGGTCAAACCATGGTCCATTCCATACCATCTCTTTCTTGGTAGAGGTCTTCCACTGCTGTCAGAGGAGAGGTTCTGCTTAGAAATGAATCAGACATTTATAAGGCTGCACATTCTGAACGTATCTAGGTCTGTAGACATTGCAACACATTTCTGAACACTTATTCCAGATTTATATCAACCTAAATAAAAACAATTCACAGCCTATTGACTACATCCTTTCAAAAATTACAAACTTGGCATAATAGATGTACATTCTAACTGGTGAACATCCTTATTTCTTTTTATCTTATACCAGATGCCCAGCTGAATTGATTGATAGAAGCCAACTGAAATCACAGGGGCTTGGGCAGTTACCATAAATAAGCATCTGGTTTCTGGTCTCCAGCTTGTGAAATTTTTTCCTTTTTTTTCCCCTTTCTGCTAATGAGCTGACATTAATTTTCTGCGTCTTGACAGGTCACAAGCCCTCATGCAAATGCCTTGTGTGTAAACACACCTGACTGTGTATCGGCACAGAACACTCGAGGCCAATTGCAAAAGAGAGTCAGGAAGGGGAGGGAAATGCTAAAATGCTGGCTGGTCTTATTTGGTGATTGATAGGTCTGCTTTTATCAGTAGGGTGGGAGCTGTCAGAGTGGCCTGAGCAGAACGCAGCTGCTGGCTCTGCACTCCTTGAGCAGCCTCGCCTGCTGCCCTTCAGGCGAGCCAGGTGGCTCTGGATCTTTACTGGGATCTTTGCTGGAATTCACTGACTCCAGCTTCAGGTGTGGGCCACTCTTGCAAACCTTCTCAAGGGGCATATATGATTAGCTCCAAGAAACTCTCCAAAACAACATCTGAAAAATTATGCCTGCCATAAGTGTTTGGTGATTAAAAAGAGAAAGGTGGGGAAAAACAGCACAAAACAACAGCAAACCCAAACCAAAACAAGCTGTTAGGGAAAAAGTGTTTAGGAAAGCTTGGCTGTAATTGTGCAGGTGCAGAGGTTGGGAAGATGCCAGGTCATGCTGATGCCACAGGGTTTGCTTTAACATTTGTCAGGATTGAGAAGTTTCTGAGGTTAAAAAAAAAAAAAAAAGAAATTATTTCAGCATCAGTCAGCTGCCAATGACTTTCAAAGTTGAGAATAAAATTCTCTGTGCAGAGCACTGTCACTGAAACCCCAGCCCAGCCCAAAGGACACTTGCAGGAACCCTTCCTTTTTTATGAATGTGCTGGCAGACACAGTAGCAGTATGACTTCTCAACAGAGAAAAGCAAGTATTATATTCTGCCGATACCAGAAGAGGATTTTCAAAACACTTCAAAGAAATAAGAGTCATAAACCAACCTCCTATGAAGACAAGAATGAAAGCCCTTCTAACTTTGCTGGAGAAGACTTGAGGCCCTGAGGAATTAGGACTAAAAATTAAATTCCCATAGCATGAACACCTGTGTCTTCATCCCTATTCATTATCAAGCAGACATGCAGAATCTTGCATTTTGTTCATTTGGTGCAGCCAAAAGGAGGTATAGTTTGGGCCCTCAGAAAAAAAACCCCTATCTGTAGCAAAAAAAAAGACAGCTGGAAAGGATTGCACCAACATGTTGGTTAAAACATATTTATCTCAAAAAAGAGCACAAATAGGGACCCCCCTATTATCACAAACATGGGTAATTGATTTGTAGAATTATTGTGGATCTTGAAATGGAAGAGACTTCAGAGAAATTCATAGAAGCTTTTTTTAAGCCAGAACATATGCAGAATGAGTAGTATTTTTGCAGATATTTATGCAACTTGATTTTCAGCTTGTTTTCCTCTCTAGTCGGACAGACTAAAGCTTTGAAAATGCATAGAAGTCAAAGCCACTTTGATGAAAAATGGCATTTTCTCTAGTTCAGAGCAAATAGTCTTTATTTTATTACTTACTGACAGAAAATGGATTTTATTTGTTTGGGATTGTTACTAGATGTTTTCATAATTAGCTATTTAAAATAAAACCATATTTCAGAAAGTAGGGCATCTGCAGCATCCTAATTTAAGATATAGCATCACAAGTTACATGTGATGCTGAAACATGCCAGACTCCCTGCTGTTCCTGCTTTCATTTACTGCAGCTGCAAATCAAGGTGCCTATAATTGAAGAAAAAGATTTTTTGTAGGTCTCACAAACTAGAGCAAGTAGCTGATTCATCAAAAATGGCTTCCAGGATGGTGAGAAAAATTCAGTTCTGAGAATGCTTTGATGTTTGCTGTAATATTGTGCAATGGCTTCACTACATTTTAGCATCATTATTTACTGATGATACCTGTCTTCTGACCTCCTCCCAGGATGCAATTTCTGTTTTCACCTCCTCATCATGAGGAGCATAGTTTTTTTTTTTGCTATGTTCTCTCTTCTCCCCCAGCTCTGAAGAAAGGCAGCAGAAAAGGTCTCCTTCTGGCTCAACTGCTTGGTGTGGAGACTCAGAGAGAGAGAGAGACTCAGAGAACAACCTTGTTATCTTCCCTACCTCTGATGTCTGCACCAAATCCTTTACCTCACTTGCTTGAGAGAGCAACAGAAGTGCTGCAGAATCATGTATCCCACAAGAAATAAAGGCACACCACGCAGAAATCAGCAAAGTACCTGCAGACTAGGATGAGATTGCTTCTCTGTGCTACAAGCAAAGAGAGAGAATGTGAAGTATCCATCCCATTTTATAAATGAGAAAGTCAAAGAGTCAAGGGTGTGTCCCAAACTAAAGATCTTGGTGGCACCCTGGGTGCCCTGACAACCCCCTCTGAATCTTGAATATCAAAATGAAATTGAAGTCATACTCCTTGTTCAGTCTTATCTGTGTTAAATTAATTAATTAATTCCTACTCTTTTAACATGAACTTTATTCACAGGATGACTTAGATCACAGAATTGACATAACTGCTATGCTAAGCCTTTGTAAAAAGCAGTGGTTTTTACTTTGGTTTCCTGTGGAAGGATGAGGAAAACAAGACACAGATTTCTTCTTCAGGTAAGTATTTGTACTCTAGCCCTATGATAGCTGTATCCATCTGGGAAACAGAAAAATCAGAAAAAATGTAGCTTCCACCATTAGGATGATGAATAGATAGAGTGGAGTGCCCTAGGAAAATTTTCTTTCTCCTAGTTACTTCCCAAATTTTTACCTTCAGATTATGAAGGGAGGCGAGATAAAAACCAAGGGGAAAACTTTGCAGAGGGATTGCCATTAAAAAACTGCAGAACTCATGACAAGAGCATGTTGAAGCAGCTGAACTGCAACATCATTCCAAAGGAGACTGGTCCTTTTTTCTTAGGGTGGCATTTAGCATATTGTATGCTGTACTTAAATATTGGTTCACATTAACACAAGGAGCACTGGAATCAGATGAAACAAGGCACAAAAACTATGGGTGAAATCAGAACATCTCTTAGCAAGTTATCTTCAAATTTCTCATAATGAAGTTATGAGAAATTCGAAACATTTATTACTTCGAAACATTTGGTAATTCAAGGGAGAATTAGATGACAACTACCTTGTGGAAGCTGGTTTGGTCACCAGATATCAAAAAGTTAATTTTGAGTCTGTTTTTTACGAAGACATAACTACTGCAGAGGTCAGTGAAGAGCTCTTCCTTAACTGAAACCTTTGTGTTCTTCAGTGTGTATTTGATATTTGTCATAATCATAGTTTCATATGCATATTTAAGGTCTTCTTTTTGTTACTCTGCACTCCTGCTTACATTTTTCCCCGTTTTCTGCCTGTTACAAAGATAATACAGACTGATATCTTACTTCAATACACAGAATAATGTCTCAGAGATGTAGCAAAGTGTCTTGGTTTGAAAAGGTAGGTGTCAGCTAAGGGAGGCAGGATCCTCCTTTGACACAGAAAATGTAAATCCCTCCCTCTGAATTTATTATAATTTTGAAATTAAGGGCCTCTCAGGCAAAGATATGGAAGTAGGAATACCATTTTTTATTAGGAAAAAAAATAATAATTAAAAAAATGCTGTAATACAAAACAACACTGACAGAGTCAGAATTGGCAGCAGTCCCATTAAATGGTGGCTGCAGCCCTCCTGCAGTGCCAGGTGTGGTTCTGTTGGAGCAGGGATCCTGTAGAAGGGTGGAGTTTTCCTCTGAAGGTCCAGTGGTAATGTGGATGGGCCTGGTTTTCCTCTGGGAATCCAGTGGGAAAAGGGTGCTGTGGTGTTCCAAATCTCAGATTATATCCAGGTAGGAATGCTTGGCTCCTCCCCCTGGGCAGAGCCCCTCACAATAGGATGGTGTCATTTCATCAGGCATGCAATGACACTCAATGGCCTGTTAACAGAAGGTATCTCCTGGAGGGAGGATGGGTTGTGGAAGAGATTAAGAAAACTGCCCAATTAACAGAAGATAACTGTCCCACCTCTGACAGATGGCAATAGAACACACAGCCCCAGCCACATCTTACATATCCAATCTAAGACACAAAGGAAAACATGCATCTTTCTTTGTAGGTCAGTTACTTGTAATGTTGTCCATTTGGTGTAATTAACATTCAGTGTGTCCAGGAAGGTCTTTTATCTTTCCTGGAATGTGAAAAGGGAAGTATAACTGGGTACCTCCAACATATTACATGCTTTTCTTTCATTAAATGTATCTATTTACCTTTAGCTGTAAGTCATAATTACAAGACACAAAAGCTAGTTGTGTGCTGCCAATGGTTCCAACCTTTTAATGAGGTCCTGGTAAGTCTGTATCTGAGATATAATTTGCTTGTTTACTTTTACTTTAATCTGCAGTTATGCAGATATTTATATACTAGACCTTTTAGAAGATGTTGAAACAGGTTAAAAAACAGATCTGATGAGATGTTTACTGAGTGGTGAATAATTCTCTTTCTAAGTAAGAACTCCAGCAAAAGAAAACTTTGAGAAAATAGTCAGAAATGTGTCTTGATTTTCTTCACATTCAAAAGAACAATACACATATATCTTTCCAAGGCTTCCAAGTAATCAAGAAAATGCTGGTTTTGTGTAGAAATAATAGCAGCGTTTGCTTCAAACCACACTAATTCACCCTGAATCATTTACCCTGAATGGTTCAACAGGCTGGTCTCTATGGACCAGCCATAGCATTAGAAGAAGCTACAGAATATCCTCTGGGAAGAGCTTGTGAGACCACCATCTTCCATGGAATGGCCCTGATTAGTGAAAATTAAATAAGAAAATTTTGAAAGGATGTTGTAACAAATATTCCCTGGTTCAAATGTCCAAAACAGACAAAAAAAACCAAAAAGCCCTTACTTTTCCAGAACTTTCAGTGTAACAACTTCATTGAAATTATATTTCATGTTGGAGAGGGCAATGGATACATTTTAAACATTTTGAGACTATTTGAGAGATTAAAATAAAGACAACAGAATTATAATGTCATTTATTAATTCTGTTCCTGGGAAAACATCTATTTCCATATCCAGCACCTCACATACTGTGGCAGAAAAGAAATCGTGGTAAACACAGGCTGCTTTTGTTACTTGGAAAATCACATACCTCTTCCTGATCTCTTACAAGCTGTTAGCTACAGCTGGCCATGATAACAAGCCCTTAAAAATCACAATGCCCTTTAACATCTAAATTGCCATTGCAACATTCCTACTAAATGCTCAGCATGACTAGTGATGTTTCAGAAGCATGCACACAGCTGGTGCCGAATGAAACAGAAAAAAAGTAGTAATTTGTAAAGTTCACATCCTAGTCCAAACAGTTGGATAAAATGTTCTACAAGGATTTAATCCTATGAAACAAATGGTTGCAATTAGTATTTTGGAGGGTTATATTTAAATGTTTCCATTTTATTTAGAGCTGTTTTAAATATCTCTTTATTTTTGTATTTAGCTGGACATGTTTCAAAAGTCATTTGTTACGACCCCCTGTTTTGGGGCAATTCTTTTGTCTTATGCATTAGTGGAATAGCACTGTCTAAAAGAGATGTAGAACAGACCAGTTCAGCCAGCAAAAGGCTGCTGTCACTGTAGTAACCTGAGGAATGTTTGCAAAAGAGCAGTACATTTAGAATCTAAAAGCAAATGAATGGGGAAACCACACTATTGTGTCCACAACTTTCTGTTCCTCTTTCAGTCTGACTCCACATGCAGACCATTTGAAACTCAGTGGTTTTGGACTAGCTGGGTTTAATTGAATAATACTCAGAAGATCAGAATTTTTTTTCAAACTGTAAAATTTCTGGTCAATTTAGCTTCAGAGTATTTTTATAATGGGATGGTTCACTGCTCAATGAGCCTGTATTAACTCTTGCCCTACAGAAGAAGCCCAGTGACCTCAGCAGGGTTTCATGTGGGTTCAAGCTACCCAGAGCATATTCATGACCATTATGCTACTATATAAATCCCAATAATTAAGACAAAGGATGTCTCCACTGAAGATATGGCATTCCCATACTTTTGGGTAAGGTTCAGGACCCTAAAAGAAAGCATTTTCATGTTTCTGTCACTGTTCCCTTAAAGAAATGAATAAAAAAAAGATAGAAAAAACAAGAGGGAAGAAAGGTCTTCCAGTCTGTTCCAATGCATCATTCAGAAGTTAAAAGGAGCAAAACATGATTAAAATAATTTATATTGGGTTACCTTCAGCAAATGCTTAGGTAACTCATCATTACTACAGCATGTTCATAACAAGACTTCAATAAACATTATGCAGAAACTTCAGACTTTAAGAGATTAAAAGAAAAAATATGTTTCCTTAAACACCATGGCAAAGTGTGGAGTGGTCAAAATAAAACACATTCAAAACTAGATACTAATTATATTATCTTTTAGTGATTTGAAGATATGCCCTGTAAGAAAATAAACACATTCAGCTCTGCAAGGTAAGTAGCACTAATTACTAAGGTATTGGTACTTAAATAAAGAAACAGCCAAATCTCTTGGGGTTTTCTTTGTGTATTTAGTTTGTGCTTTTTAAAAAAAAAAAATTCTCCGCATTTTTTAGGATCCTAAGAAAAAGAACAAAAAGCAGTCTTGACAAGAAAGTATTAATTTCTAAGATTGAATCATTTTGATGAACCAAAAAGATAAATGAAAAATATTTGAAGAATGTAGAGCCATTTTCCTTGTAGAAATGTTCTTATAAAGTTTGGAGTTTAAAGCAACTTGAGGTCTAATTAGGATTATCACCTCTTTTTACTAATAGTAATCAGATTCTGTGTTTTCAGTGCGGTCTATCCTCCTTGAACTGTAAACCAGATTTATGGAACTAAAGTAAAGCCACATAGGGAGTATATCACTACACTAAATAGTTAACCTCTATCCTGGTTTTGTCCCTCCAAGTAATTATTGCTGTAAAAGGAAAACAGTTTAGTATAACCCATATTTGTGACTTCATATTCAGCAGAAGTCAAGTCTAAAGCACACAAAACAACAGAGATAATATTTAGGACTTCCCAGAGAGTGCAAGGTTACTCTCTGCATACTTCCGTATAGATTTCTCTATGCCTTGAAACAGAACAATACAAACCAAAAATGTCTAATTATATTTTGTAGGGTTGACAGGTATGTCTCTACATAAATATGTATGATATATATTTTTATGTGTATTATTTTAAAGAGAAAGAGAACATCAGGCTGCATAAATGTCAGTCTAGAATAGAGATATATGAGGCTTAAATTAGATCCACAGAATGAAATATATTTGTTTCAAGGGTTTTTTTAAATTAGTTTGGCATATAATCACCTTGGTGCATAGCATGTCCTTGTGTTTCTTCGTACTCAAAGTGTAGCAGGTGTGACTGAGTATTCTACAATACAGGATAAAGCAGGTAACAATTTACCCATGAATTCCTGCTGAAAAGACAGGAATAACAGATTCTTATCTAATTGTCAGTTTGGAATACAGTTACCTGATTTCTGTTTGTACTTAAAGGAGCAAATTATGTTTTGGGAAGAAAATTCTGATCCAGCATGTGCAGTTCTTCAAGCTTCTTCCGCAACACAGTAAGGGGATCATGAAAGCCCACAATGTTCAGGAGCTGTCAGAGACTGACTGAAACTCTTTCAAGTACTCTGTGGTTCTGGGTAGTCAGGGAAAACTTGGCTCCCAATTTAAAAGAGATAATCCAAACAAAAATATTACGATGATTCAGTGTACAATTGATTGAGATGGATTTTCACTGATCTCTAGCAAAATTGCAAGACAACCTTGATGGTAACTCAACAAAACAGGCCAGACTACCTACATGACTTTTGTATCAAAATTGCTAGAATTTTTTTCCCAATTCCTTAACACATATGCATCCATATAAGGATATAACACTCAGTATTATGTATTTTAGGCATAAACTTCACATCTTTACTGGTAGTTCAGGGCAAGAGAAAGATGAAGCCGAGAGGAAATTCTAGTTTTAATATCTCTGCTTCCGCACACACTTTTTTTATCTCAAGTCCACCATTTGTGAGAGAGAGCAGCAGAAGTCATCTTGTAAAGTACTTCAGGTCTTTGAGTGAGAAGGACTGTAAGAGAAGAGCTGCTTGATAGCTTTCCAAGAAAACAATGGACTGTGTGTAATCTCCGACTTAGATATTTAACCCTTTGAGGTCCTTCTCTTTTAGGCTAATAACTAATCTCATTTGTGTCAACTGAGGCATCCCCAAATTAAAGGAGTGGAGGAGAACTCTCATTTCTAGCAAATTTTACAAGTGTTATTGCAACATCCTGCTTATCACCAAACCCGGGGTGCCGTGTGTGGAAAAAGTCTGCATTGCTGCCAGTCCTTGTTGCAGAAGTGTTTGCTGATGAGTGTTCCCCTAGCAGCCACTAAGACTTTTGAAGGAGGGTGTATCTGGCAGTTATTAACAGCCTGTACAGCACTCTATCCTGTAAAGAAAAAGATGGCCTATGCTTCCCTATTGGCATAGGTAAGTGGGTCATTTCCTGAATGGTTTTGTCATGTTTGGATATGATAAAAAAAGAAGTGCTCAGAGACATATTTTCTTTTAAGTTCCAAAGCTGCTGGAAAAGAAAGCAGAGATTGATGGTTTACGTGAAAGTCAGTTTGTTAAAATCACACTTAAAATCCAGCAGTTATGGTTGCATCTAATATTTAGAAGAATTTTCCCTTCTAAGGCCTTTAATTGTATTCCTTTCAGCATTTTGTCTCTCCTACTCCCCTTCTCTTTATCCTCTCCACTTAATTTGTGTAATGTTTGTTTGCAAAAGCCATGGCTTTCTGGAATCATTTGGTTTTGTGGATCTGTGACCATGACTGATAACTATACTGTCTGTAGCAAAATGCATGTGATTCTTTTATGAAGCTATAATGAATTGCAATTGTTATATTAGATTCCACAGGAAATATATATGGATATTTGTTAAATGACAACATTAACCTAGCCCTTTTTCTACCTGGAAAACAGTTCATGTCCCATGACACCTAATCCTTTGGATTCCTCTTCTAATGGCATTTTGAACAAGAAACGTGGGAGATAATCTCGGCTGCCCTGTTTTATATGCCATGTAGCAAGGAAACAGTGTATGTGGTCCCTTGGACACTGCTGGCCAAAAGATTATTTCCCATTACTGGTTCCTGTAAGTACTATATAAAGGATCTGAAAGAAACCTGTTTTGCTTTGGATTTTGGTCACAAGAGTTGCTTACTCCTGGGGTTTTATCACTGAAGTTTTCAGAGTAGGGCTCATTCTGTTGTACCACACAGAAATTGCAGAGGCGTTCTAAAACAAAAAGATCCATTCATCATTTTCAGTTTTTCTTTGTACTTTCTGATGATACTCCATAGCTCTTATACAGCTCTAAGATATTTTCTGACCTCATTATCTTCTAGTTTAAATCAGTGTTCTGGCCAACTGTCAGATGGTGGCGAATGCTGTTGCTAATGAACTGTAAACTGTTCAGGGAATAAAATGTTGGCTTCACATTTAGTACACAGATTTGGAGATTTTATATATGGAATAAGAATGGTGCTATATCTCCTTTTGTTTTTATCTTTACTAGTGTTAACATTTAAACACATTATCCATAACATGCCTGAAACAATTGTATCCTTCCAAGAACATGTTTCAGTCAAAGGACAAAGAAAAACAATCCATAACACATGAGGACTCTTTTTGAATTCAGCTCAGTGAGAGCTATGACTTTATTTATAATGCTTTATAGTGCACCTAGCTGACACAGTTCTTCTTGAAATTTTGACTTGCAGCCTGAACTGCAACTCCTAGGAAAAACACAACCTGGGCATAATTCTGCTTACCTATGAAACCCCTTCAGTATTAATATTCTTACGGTGGCATAGGTGATATGACAATTAGCTCCAACTAGATTGTATTGGACTGATATATGAAGAGTGTGGGTGTTTTGGTACCTTATTGTAATATAAAACGAAAGTGATGCCGAAAAAGGGAATGATGTTTTATAGCATTTGTGAAGTTTAGTTTTCTTTAACATGTTACTGAAAAAGAATATCACCAGATACGCCTCTTCTAAGCTGCACTATACAAAATATTCATTTACTTGGACTCACTTTCATGTGCTGTCAACCTGAATCCTGATAGATTGCATGTTGAGAGTCATCTTCTTGGGAGTAGGATTCAAGATATTAATAGTCAGATTGACAATACACAACTAGTCACAGAATATCTAAATCTCAAACAGCACAGAATTTTGTTGACCTCATTGCTACACACACAGATGCACACAATACTCATGCTATTTTCTGATTACATTTGTTAGACAGATAACAGTTACAAAGAGATTGTTTTCAGTAGGCATGAAATGTCTATTATATGTGGAATAAGCATGTAATAAAGTGCTGCCAAATGGACATCTACTCCTGTCTGCTGGGGAGAGAACAATAAGCAATGGGATTACATTTCAGCAAAACAATTGTTAGTTACCTATGAGGAAGATTTTACTGCACTTATTACAGAATCATAGAATTGTAGAATTGTTAAGGTTGAAAAAGTTAAACATTGGAGTAGTTTATTTGGAAATGCTGTGGAATCCCCTTTTTGAGAGGTTCTAAATGGGTCTAGCTATGTGTTGAATATGGTTAATATGCACTCAACCTGTCTTTGGCCGGATGAGTGGGTTAGATGCAGTGATGGATTCAATGGGAATGGCAATTTTTTTGCTAGTAGAACAGTTTTTGCTAGCAATAAAGCAGTCTATCTTTATCCTAAAAATCCAGTATCTCATATTTTAGACCATTGGCTCATCTTGATAAAATAGAAGACATTGGTAGCAAGTATAGTTTAAATCACATAACCACATCTAGCTCAACATCTCTGATCTTTCCCAGAAAGAAATGGCTTGTTCACTTCTGCAAGATGTGGTGCATCCCACTGATCACAGTATGTTAGCTTGGGTTGAAAAGGATCATCTCATTCCAACTCCCTGTTGTGAGAAGGGACACCTTCTACTAGACCAGGTTGCTCAGAGCCCCATCCAACCTGGCCTGGAACTGTTCCAGGGGTGGGAACACAACTTCTCTGGGCAGTGTGTGCCAGTGCTTCATCACCCTATTAGTAAAGAACTTCTTCCAAACATCTGGTCTCAGTCCCTCTTTGTTTAGTTTAAAACCATTCCCCCTTGTCCCATCACTATCTGCCTATGTAAAAGTGTTTTGTACTGATTTATAACTGAGAAAAGATAATCTGAAGACAAAGCACATGTGACATATTTATCTCCAGTGTTCACCTTACTCTGGATGAGGGCCTACCAACATACGCACATGATATCAAATATACCAGGCTATTTAAATTCAAAGATGATTTCTAGGCCACATATGGATCATGGAAATGACAGTTCTCATCCAAATTCACTAACAGTCAATAAATTAGTGAGTACTATACCTCTAAATCTGTTAGGCTGGTCTATTATAGACACCTGCTTTAAAATGGTATTTTAGATATGCAAATTCTATCTGATGACTGTAAAAGGAATCTTTTATGACTAGAACAGTAGTAGATATTTATATTGTAGTTAAGTATTGAAGTTAGATTAGATACATCTTTTTCTGGATTATAGTCCTTATATTGATAACTATCAACTGTCTCATTTTTATTTAGTATCATAAGTCTCTAGGTTCAAAAGCAGACTGCCTTGCACTTGCATTGAGATAGGCAAAGTAAAAGCTCCCAGCTGACTGGAAGAAGGCTAATGTCCCAGTTTTCAAAAAGCGCAAGGATGACCCTGGAAAATACAGGTCTGTTAGTCTCACTTCTCTGCCTGGTAAGGTTATGAAGATTATTCTGGAAGGTATTGAAAAGCACTTAAAGGACAATGCAGTCATTCACAGCCAGCACAGCGTCATGCAAGGAAAGTCCTGCTTATCAAGCTTGATTTTGTTTTATTATAAGGTAATTCACCTGGCTGATCAAGGGAAGCCAACTGATATTTCTGAATTTCAGTAAGGCTGTTCGTACTGTCTCTCACAGCATCCTTTCAGACAAAATGTCCAGCACACAGCTGTATAAAGACATCATGAGGTGGGGGAGCAACTGGCTCATGGGTTGGTCACAAAGGGTTAAAGTGAATGGGGTGACATCAGACTGGTGACCTGTCACTAGTGGAGTTCCACGGGGCTCCATCCTTGGCCTTGGCCTCTTCAGCATCTTCATAAATGATTTGGACAGAGGACTGGAAGGGATATCAAAGAAGTTTGCAGATGATACAAAACTGGGAAGAGCTGTTGACTCCCTTGAAGGCAGGGATGACCTGCTGAGAGATTTTGACAAATTAGAGAGCTGGGCAAGCACCAACCAGAAGTTCAACAAGAGAAAATGCATTTGATTCTGCACCTGGGGTGGGGCAACCCTGGACATATGGATAGACTGGGGAATGAGATTCTGGAAAGCAGTGACATGGAAAGGGAGATTCCTGGCTGGTGGCAAACTGGGTATGAGCCAGCAGTGCCCTGGCAGCCAGGAAGCCCAACCACATCCTGGGGGACATCAGGCCCAGCATCACCAGCCAGACAAGGGAGGGCATTGTCCTGGTCTGCTCTGCTCTGGGACAACATCACCTCGAGTGCTGGGGTTAGTTTTGGGTGCCAAAATACAAGAAGGATGTACAGCTGTTAGAGAGAGTCCAAAGGAGGGCAACAAAGATGGTGAAGGGCCTTGAGAAGAAGCTGTGTGAGGAGTGTCTGAGGACACTTGGTCTGTTCAGCCTGGAGAGGAGGAGACTGAGGGCAGACCTCACTGCAGTTATGATTTCCTCTTCGAGGGGAAGATGAGAGGCAGGCACTGATCTCTTATCTGTGGTGACCAGTGACAGGACCTGAGGGAGTTGTATGAGGCTGTGTCAGGGGAGGTTTAGGTTGGATATTAGAAAAAAGTTGTTCACTCAGAGGGAGGTTGGGCACTGGAGCAGGCTCTCCAGGGAAGTGGTTACAGCTGAATACAAGAATTTGGACAATACCCTTGGGTACATGTTGTGACTCTCAGGGATGATCTTGTGCATGGCCAGGAGTTGGACTTGATGATGTTCGTAGGTCCCTTCCAACTCAGCTTATGCTTTGATTCTGTAAAAGATATCATAAAAAATCAGTCTTTATTTGATCTGATTCTAGATCCTGAGCTCAGTCAATATCCGTCATCATAATCCAGGTAAAAAACCCATCTTTGTTCAGTTGTTTTTCTTCATTTCTTGAATGCAACAGATTCCTCTGCTCAGAAGCTTTGTTTCCCCCCCTTTCAAACTCTTCAGGGTCTTTTTTTTTTAATCTCACCAGTTCTAAACACATGTGGTGAGAGAAATCAAATGCAAATATTGTAAAAATACATTAAAATTTTAACTGAAGTCAGAACTTTATGTGATGTACAATGTAAAATCTTATGCTGCACCTCAGCATGACACAATTTGAGTCAAAGTTGTTCTCTCTTGGAGTTTCAGTGCCTCTTTCATTTTCTCTTTTTTTCTTTCAGGCACACAACCAGTTCTTTATGGACATGATAGTTTTTTAAGTTTTATATATTGCGTCTGCACACTTGCCTGTTTTCTAGACGATAACAAGGAAGAGAGAAGAGGGACCAATAATAGAAAATAATGATGGGAGGGGGAGGATTATGAAATACTCTTGAACCTCCAGAGGCAACATATTTCTATCGCTACCTCTGGCACCAAAAGTAGTTGGCATGAGAACAACTGTCTCTTTTACTCTTCTTTAGTGCAAGAAGACAAAGTTTCTGGTAAAATGTGTACTACCCAAGCAAATTTTTAGAAAAAGGATTGTTTCACTAATTGTCATATCTGTACTGCACAGACTTCTTCCTTATGTGCTTTTCAAATTAGCAACACGAAGCATATTAAACTGATTAATAGCTGTGTGAATTCAGGATCAAGCTGGTTGGAAACAATGACTTGCACTGGTATGTCTAAAATTAGGGGACATTGAATAATCCTGGCAAAACAAGAACATACTTGAAATCAGTTGAGAATTAGTACAAAAATTTAAATCAAATTGTTATCAAACAAAATTGCATTTGTTAGAGTTATTTAGCTCAATGTTACATCTTTTTTTTTTTTCTCTTAGATAACACTTTTGACTTCAACCTTGGAGTATCCTGGGGTATGGGACCTCCAGAGCAATATTTGCCCATAGTATGAGCAGGACCCACTAACACAATCCCAGTGGTGCCAACCAAGGGAGGGAGATCTGAGAGTGTGGGAGAGAGGCCATGAGGTGAGATAGTGTTTTGATTTATCAGAAATCACTACAGCCCCCATAAGGAATTAAGGCTCCCAGAATACAGCAGCAGTACAAATGCCATCTGTCCCATTTCTGGGTTGAATCATTTGCATGCAATTTGTTTTATATGAAATATACTTCAGAGTATTGTTGTCATTACAATGTTCAATCTAAGCTGCTTGTAGTTTTGTGTGAAGATAGAAATATGAAGAAATATTATGGTTACAATAGAGAAGACTTGAACACAGAGGATTTTTCTTTTTCTATAGATTCTGTGTTTGATTTACATTATCTTCCTGCAAATACTTGTGCCTTTTCTTGAATATCTGCATAGCAATCCATATTTTTCTAGTGGTCTACTAATTTATAAAATTTACCGTAGTTGTAAAATTGTGCATGGTTAGCACTGCAATTTCATTCTGTGCCTAACTTACTACAGAATATAGTATATAGTTCTATAATTTTCAAACTTCCAATGTAAGGAAGGGACTGATCCTTGCCTTCTCCTTTTTTGAGTTGGTACCTCAAGTACAGTTTGAGTTGGGTTGATCCAACAGAAGATCTGCATGGACACACTAGAAGAATGCTGTGTAACAGACTAGCAGAGATGTGTATGTGGTCTCTGAAGCTGCACAGTAGCTTCACCCATTTGGAAGGAGATGGAAAAAATGTGTGGAACAGGAGCTAGGAGAGCGTAAGCAGGACTGTGATGAAATGGACCAAACCCAGGTTTTCTGGCCCTCTGTGTTCCAGTGAGCTGGTAGAGATTAAATGAACTGTGGATAAACCTGGTTTTTCTCCTTGCAGGCAGCCCTACTACTCTTAGGCCTTATGGATGGCATTCATCTTGCCCAACTTTAGAGCTGACAGCACAGATGTCTACAAGTACTCAACGTAGCATCTTTATATAATTCATAGAGGGCACCTTGGGGTACATTTATCTAAATCTAGAGTAGGTATCTAAAATAGGCCAGAGAAATCATGTCTCAGAAGTATAATATCAAGCATTTACTGGATTCGAATTTGATCTATCATATTCATGCTCAGTATGCTATACAATAATTTGTGCATTTATAAGTATCTTCATTGCCTGTGTCATTCTGAGGAAGGGTCTTAAAAAGATTTGCAGTCACAAGGAAGAAGAACAGATGGTGTAACAGCTTCATCTGGCAATGACTAACATACACATATGAGGCCTGCTCAGGACTGATGGCTTTCTCCTCTAAGTAATTGAACAGCTTCTTAACAGGACAGCTGGAAGGACTGCTGAGCCCACTCCCATTCTTCTTGACATGGTGGCCTGGATCTGAAACAGAACAGGGGAGCTGAGTTTCCTGACATGACCAATTTTTTGCTTACAAAGTTAAACACAAACAAGGAAAAAATAAGTAGGATAGTAGTAAGGTAACAAAATTTGTTTCTATCTTCTTTTTACTTATTACAGAAAATGGTAAGGTTTACACACCCATGAAGCAGGAATAAATCAGAAATTGAGTTGCTAGTGAGTGAGGGAGAAGTTAGACAGGAATAATCCTTCAGCAGAGAAAGAACATAGATATTTCCTCAGTGCCTGAGGAAAGTCATTCACTTTTAGGTGTCAAAGGAAAATCCAGAAAGCTATTTTGACAGAATACACTGGCAAAATGTTTCAGAAATATCTTGTTAGGTAGATCATGGTTCACAGATAACACTGAGAACTAGCGCCAAGACCAAGGAATTCCATGTATGCAGAATGTGGGATGTTTGGTGATTTCATTACTGGGATAGAGTGAGTGAGCTCTAAAAAAAGGCTCTCTACATGCCTCAAAGAAAGTCAGCTGAAGATAGGCACTAAGCTGTCAAGAAGTGGACAAATGGCAGAGGAGGGGTGGTTTATTTTTGCAGATCTGGGATAGAAATCTACCTTTATGTGCTTATGTTGTTACTTTTTTGGCAGAGAAGAAGCTCTGGGAGCTGAGGGTTTTTCCAGAGAAAGAGCATAAACTATAAAATTTTATGAACAGATGCAGACAAGTTACATTTAGAAGACAACTGTTGGAAACTTAGATTTAAAGAAAATCTCAGTGACTTTTCTAATAGAAGAAAAACAAAAACAACAGCAAAAGTAATAAAATAGATTCAAAGACTTTTCTGGGTTGAGGGAGAACAAACTAAAAAAAGATAACAGTGTGCAAAAAGAAACAGAAGGCAAGATCTTACACGAAATTTTCTAATGTTGAAGACAGACATAGCTAAGCTCAAACATCAGTTGAAAATAAGAGTTAGGGACAAAAAAGGGGAAGAGTTTTCAAATTACCTAAAAAAATACTCTCTTAAATACTACTCTTAAACTGTTCAAAATGCATTTCTTTGTAAGGTTCTCCAAAGGCTAAGACAGAAAATTCAAATATCCTGTTCAGTGCAAGCACAATGAGTTATATCAGTATTTCTTAAAGCAACCATTAGCAGAAACTGGAAGTGGACAATTTTTTTTTAGCAGATCTTTATTGTAGTCACTGCTCCAGTACTCAATTGTTGTCTTTCTGTATACCTTATTATGTATTTATCATGTGCCTTAGCATATGTTACACAGTATACAAACACCAGTTTATACACACTAGTGATTCAATCAGATCTTTAAGTGTTCTTAAAGAAAAGGTAAGCTTTTAAAACCAAAAACTTCAGGATTTTTGTTTGTTTGTTTGTTTTCTGTCGTAATTTGGCTTGTTTTTTCAGGACCTACCAGTTAACAATCCATTTTTAACCTTATTCATTGTAAAATTTGAGACAGAATTATGGTGTAGACCTGCAGGAAAATTTGTAAGAAATATGAGGTCCTGGTGCTGTGATTTGTCATGAAACAAAATCCCCTTGGATCATTGGGCCCACCTGATTGAAAGGCTGAAGTCATTCAGACTCTACTGCAGACTTTTGCTCAACCATCAGTCTTTTACTGCCGCCAGCCTGACTGATATTTGCCACACTCCTGCCTTTCCTCTGGCTAGGGCAGATGATACCACAGTCCTCAGGTGGTCAACGAAGGCTAGACACAACTATTCCATAGCTTAATGATCCTTCATTGAGCCAACAAGATTCCTACTCTCCACCTGCTGTGTTCACCTATTTCTGCTCTGACTCTTCCAAGGTCACAAAGCTCAACAAAGAACTTTTAAACCACTCTGCAAAAAGGGAAGTATTTCACAGTGGGTCTTTCTAGATGTGGTTTAATTTGCTTCTGAGACCACCACAAATACTCTTTCCCACCCAGCTTCCCTAAGAGTGAGATATTTATAATCTTAGTGTGTGTACCTTAGGGAGAAACACTGCCAAGCTTTGCAGCTAAGCCATCAGGCTGTATATCTCAAATGTATGGTACCTCACCTTGAACCAAAAGGTAAGGGGTCTGAATGATCAGAAGGCTGAGAGACAGAGGTGCAAATACGTTTTTGAGCACCAGGGTTCAGATGCTTGACAGTGACAAGGCAAAGAATTGGAAACAAGTTTCCCTGTGGGATGTGGCATTTCCTGGACATAAAGGTGACACATATTCAGTCTAGGCTTGGGAGTATGGATTTATATAGTGCAGACAAACACATCTGCTGGATGTGTAGTCCTCTAACTTTGGATAAATCATTGTTGGAGGAGTGGGGGCAGAGGGGGGAAAAAAGAGATATTTGTTGTTCCCAGATGGTTCTTTTAATGAAAGATTGTTTTGCCACTGGAGACTGAATTAGAACAGCTCCCAAATATCTTAAACCTCAACTTCTCCCATGGAATCTGTGTGTGAGTTGGAAGAATGTCTTCATACAAAGAATTTCAATGTAAACAACAAAATAAAAAAGTAAAAGACGAGCTAAAACTTTATTCTTTATCTGGTACATGCAAGCCGAATGAAGATCTGGCATGAATGATGAACAGTGAAAAATAATATCCTTCCAGAGAAAAGTGCAGAGCTCAGTAAACAAATGGACACTTCGCATTTCTCTTCATCTTATCATGAGAACAAAGTTCACCTTCTCTGTGTCTCATCTCTTGTGACTGAATGCCTGTATGTGTCTTCAAGATACCTAGCTTTGAGATAAATCAACCTAAAATGTACTAAATTTTCATTAGAATATAAACAGACATCTTTAATTTTCAAAAATAAACTCAAAATGACTAGACAAAAGCAATGAAAATAAAAGGCTTTAAATTCAGTCTCTCGCTGCCTACTCTGTCTGCTGGGAAGGTCCATGTTGTCAGGACTTCTGGATATTATATTGATTGCCTGAGTAACAGAAAACTCAGCAATTCCCTCCTGGTCATTATGAAATTGGTTTTCTGTGCCAAGGCACAGCTCCCTGCAGCCCTCTTCTCTCAGTAGCTTCTCTGTCTGGGCTGAAAGCTCCTAATTGCTTCTCTGTCTCTCCTTACTGATTGCTAATACATCCCACAGCCTTCTGTGAAATCAGGCCTTGTAACTACACAGAGAAGGGACAGTTTCCCTCCTTTTACCAACCCATTTGTTCTCTTCTTGAAGAAAAATTATATCCCAAAAAACAAGCCTATTAAACAGAACAAGTAGGTTTGTGGAAAATTCTGTCAATAGCCTTCAATCTGAAATTATTTCCTGCTGTGTCCTCATTCAGCAGTATTAATGGACACCAATCCGAAGAAAACATCTGCACCAGAACACCCCCCTGATTTATACAAACTAAAATACTTACACTTAGTAAGTACTAGCCCTTCTCTATTTACTGAATGCACAAAGCCAAATGTCCCCAGGCTTCAGAAAAGTTTGCATTTGTAGCTGAACTTTATGGCTTGTATCCAGCTCTGATTAGCTGCCAGACTTTCGTGTTGGCCCCTCACAGATGATGTGCTGCAAAAGCATCATTGAGACACTGCTTCTTCCTCACTTTCTCCAAGTATTTTTGGTTTGTATGTCATCACAGCTGGCCACTTTCCGTACAGTTCTGGAGGCAGATACACCTTGGAGGCAGATGTACATTCAGATTGCTTGGCAGCTGAGGGTGTAATGCTGGAGCCAGAAGAACAAGATTAGAAGGTGAGATAAACATATGCTTTTATCTTTCAAATAAAGATTGGCTTCTGTTGTACCTTAACTGTGAAACTTTAGAGCATTCAAAGGGCCCTGAACTATGAATTTGTAGGAAAGGGAGTTTTTTTTCTCAAGAAAAAACATCAGGTGTTTTCTACCATTTTTGGTACTTACTGTAAATCAAATAGAAATGTGAATCTTGTTTTTATCACTCAAAACAATGACAACTTGGAACATATTACTTATATGAACTTTGACCAGTAGTTATCAATCAATGTTAGAGAAAGCGGTTAGTAGCCCTAAGTATCTGTAGCAAGACTGTAGGATGGTCCTACTGAGTATGTAGGAAGAGCATAGACTCTCTTTCACAAACCTCCAGAGTGACTTTGGAAAAGTCACAGACTGACATTAGTGCTCTGCAAAGATCAATATGTGATTTTCTTAGTTTAAATAAAGCAAAGAATGAAGCTTTCATCTTGCAACATTTGTGTTTCTTTATATAAACCAGAAGACAAATAATTACCTTTATGAACAGGGTTCCTTAGAGAGTGTTTTGAGCTGCCTGATGTGGGAGAAGCTGTATCTATGTATAATATGCAATTTATATACTGTTCATGGGGTCCTTTGTGTCTATTTCATAGCACAAACATACACACACATTTGTCTTTGCAAATATAAAGCCCTTACATCAAGTCAAGTTGATGTAAGGGCTTTATATTTAAATGTCTTCCTTCTACAGACTAGAAATACTATATTTAAAAGACAGTGTCAGTTGCTCAGTATGTGTAGACAATATGTATTTGGACCCACTTCTAAATCTAAATCTAAATCTAAATCTAAATCTAAATCTAAATCTAAATCTAAATCTAAATCTAAATCTAAATCTAAATTGTAATGAGCATTCTTCCTCTTGACATATTTCTTCAGTAAAAAGTGTAGCTTTTGCTCCTGTTTGTGATCATCAGAGCTTTTTAAGCCCAAAGGAATCTTTAAAAAGAAATTTGAAAGGTTTTTATACTTTGGAATACTCCAGGACTTTTAAATGGCTATGATTACATTGCTAACACTGAAATAAGACATAATGATACGAAAATCAAAACAAGATAAGTGAGTTCAATGCAAATATAAAATGTTCAATCTACAGATAAATAAAGCTTGTAGCTTTTAGGTCCCAACCAATGTACTTAACCACTTTTAGCATTAATCACACAAATACCTTAATTGCTTTCCACTGAACTATTCCAAATCTGAAGCTCTTTGTTAATGACCGAACTTACTACTTTGTAGGAATATATGGAACTAGAAGGATCTGCAGATATTCTCTTCTCCCTTGCACAGCAGCAAAAAAGAAGAGTCAAACAAAAGGACAACATACACAGTGGAAAAGCAGTGCCATTTCAGAAAGCTCTAATTATTATAAATTACAGATACACTTCACTGAAACTTTACAAAGCTGTTATTGATCTGGTGCAACAATTATGATACAGAAAAAAAAGATAGATTCTGATTGTCTTGATGTGGGTTTTACATGGCACACATTACTTGGGAATGGCTATCATTCCAAATGTAAAATGATAAGGTAAAGCATAGTCCTCTGACAATTAATTATTTATTTGCAAGTTGGTGAGTCCATGTTTTAAAAACTCTCCTGAGAAAACTTGCTTACAAGGTCAAAAAATTGTGAATGCCATGTCACCTACTATAGATTTTCACTCTGCCCTTGCAAGAAAGGAACTATGCTTACAGTGTTTTTACATTATAATATTAACCAACTAGCTCTTTGCAAAAAGAAGTTCTGTAAGAGAACCAGCATATAAGAAAGGTGAAATTAGAAATTGTGTTAAAGAAATCTACTTTTATCTAGACTGTACAGTCTTTAGAGCAGCTCTGCTCAAGGTTTGCCACAAACAAATTCAGGTCCCAGGATTAGAAAATAATACAAACCTCCCAATTTATCACCCTGTGATTTCGTTCTTGAAGCAGTAAAATGTGCCTTAAGGCTTTGCAGAACAAAGGGTTTAGAAATTTAAGGTTCAGCCTCAAGCACTATTGTCCTTGATAGAACAACAGGAGGTAAGGACTGCAGGCAAAATCATCATAGCCTGAAGCCAACCCAGCTGCAACAGGAGAGAGAAGCAAGAGCCAGACAAGCCGACAATGATAAGTCAGCAGCAGGACAGCAGTATGAAAAGCTGAACCCAGCCAAAACTGGAACCACTCCATTATCAGCAATCATAATTTGGGTTATAGAAAGGCATTGTTTGATTGTGAAGAAGAGGTGACATAATTGGGATCCTTGCATTAATCTCACTGGGAACGAATGCTGCAATGAGTTACAAGAAAAATTATTTCCCAGTAGCACTCAATGAGACTTGCAAATAGCAACAACAAGCTGCGTTATAAGGGCATGACTAAGTTATAAGTCCAAGAAATCCAAAGTTTGAACCAAAAGCACTCAGAAGTTTGGCCAGGCTTTTTATAATCCCTTGTGTGCATATGTTATGAGATGACCATTAATTGCATACTCATTATTTTCTGGATAGGAACCCTTCTTAATTGAAGTGCACAAAATGGGTGACGTTCACTGGGCAAATATTCAGAATTGTTTAATTTTGCCAAGAAATGTTTTCCCTGACCTCATTCCTCTGTTCTTCAAGATAACCTAATTGGTTTGGCAAAGATTAAAAAAAAACATGCACAAATGAAAACAAACAGAACAGTCAGAGGCACGTGTCCAGGCTGTAAAAACATAGTTCAACTGGTTGAAGTTTTTAAAACTTATTAGTAATTTTTAAAAGTTTTTTATAATGAGCAATAAGAATCATTCCACATAATAGTTAACATTAGCAGCCACAAATTTTCTTGTTTTCATGGGCAATCTGTTCTAAGTTCAAAGACTGCATATAACTCCTAATTTGGTTTAATTTTTTTTATAAAGACAATATTTATACCAGAACTGTATGCAACACTGTTTCTACTTGTAATAATGTGGGATCTCGGAGAATGAGGGAATACTGTAAGGACTTCTAACTCTTCCTTTTCTTGGGAATCCAACAGCATGAAAAAAATATACTTAATCTGACTGGATTAAGAAATGCTACACTGCTTGCAATTGCTACAAATGCTGGGGATTTTGCCCATGTATATGCATGAATTTCCACATATTATAGGAATTCTTGTGAATTCTCTGTCTTATCACAAAATGGCAGCATAGAAAGTTAAATGTCAAGTGATTAGATATGAATAGCAGCTAAAATACTGAGAATGCCTCTCTTGCATAAACAGCTTTTGATATAACCCAGTTGATGCTGTGTTATTCTTTGTTCTCTTTCATATTTTTCTGTCTGCCTGTCAGTCTTTCTGCCTGTCTGCCTCTTTGTTTGTAGCCACCAGCCCTGTTGCCATCCAGTTCACAGCAGTTTGCTGGTTCACTTGTGTCCAAAGCACAGAATTCATAAGTGAGATTTTGCATTGGAGTCAAAATGCCTATTTTAAGTCTTCTAGATACCAAATGGCTGTGTCTGAGTTTGACCTGACCAGTATTTTTGTTTTAAATTTCAGTTCCTTACCTGGCTTCTGGTGTGAGTGGAAATAAACACTCCATGTTTCATCTTATCTCCAGTGAGCTTCCGATTGTTTTTATGCTTATTAGTGCTCACTTGGAAATGCAAGTTCTGGATGTGCAAATACTAAATAAGATGCACACACAATGTAAAAATTCCAAAGTTCACGAATGTTCACTGGAGCTACAAGGAAAGAAAGGTGTGAAGTTAATAAAATCAGTTGAAGACCTGTTTTACACAAATTGGTTTTTCAATACATATACATCTGAGGAATATTTAATTTTACTACTTATACTTTATTTTACTACTTGTCTAAAATATTTTAATGTTGTTTGTTTATAATTTAGACCCTATGAGCTGTGCTCATACATAACTTGATTTTTCCTCAGTTATGCTACCAGTAAAGAAAGCATTAAACTAATTTAAAGAAAATTTTATAACACAAAATTCAACTTTTTAAAATCACATCTCTTTCTGTACAAAGAAAACATCTGTGGAAATCACACATGAAAATCTCGGGTGTGCATTCAAATTCAAAACAAAGAGCTAAATTCAGGTGGCAAACGGATAAATTTTTTTGTTTACAGTTTAAAAAAATCATGGTTTTGGCAAAAGTGCTAGGATTTATTTGAATTTCCCTGAAATGAGGTCTCATATGTCAAACCAAAGCCATAGTAAATATTAGTAAAAATTAATACTGGTTCTTAATGCTGTAGATTTTTATTGTTAGTGACACTTTTTTTGTATCCCAGTGTTTTGTTACACAGATTGGAACAAAGGTTGATCTGAAATGAATGGGCACCTGAAGATGGCAAGCAGCAGCAACAACGTGATGCCATAAAAGCCATCAGATTTAAGAGGATCCATTCCTTTCTGGAGCTTTATAATGTGCACATAACCTTTCTGTGTACTCAGGAGGAAGACAATAGACAGTAACCACAGTGTTCTCTGTCATTAAGAATAGACAGGAGGCTCCCTAAGGAAAAAAAAGTGACTCCAGATTTTCACCAAGGGACACTTTTCTCAACATTTTTAGAGCACATTGTTATTAGTCTCACAGGGAGAGGATTAGCTCATCTACCATTTGTCATCTTGTCTACACTGCTCTTTTAGACCTCTTGTCTAAGTAATGGAGGAAAACAAATGGAAGAATTCCTTTCCTGCAGTGACTGTCTCCCCAATGATGGCAGAGGATTGACCTGGCCAAGTGATTTGGTCTAGGCACCTAATTTTTCATATTGAAAAATATAGTAAGATGACTGCTATTCCTAGGTCTTTCAAGAAACCTATATGAAACCTTATACCTGAAATTCTTCTGTGTCCACCCTTGGAAATGTGACATTCCACATCTCCCATACAGAGAAGCTGTTTAATATTCTCCGAATTATGGTACATTTAACTTACACCCCATTATTTTCCTGTAGAAGCGGAGAAAAATATAAGTGGACACAGCTTAAATGAGTTCAGAAAAACTGTGCTATTTGATGCACTTGCAGCTAGAAGCCTCCAGTGTCCAAAACTTAAATTTTGCTAGAAAGTTTCTTCCTGTAGCATGAAGATCTAAGAGTATATACATATTTTTAGGAAAATGAGCTCTTTTGGAATCATCAATACTCATAGAACTTGGTTTCCACTGGATCCTTGCCCTGGAAACCACTGCACCTTCCATCAGAGGAACAGCTTCCTCCAAAACTTGCTGTGACAAATGCAGGGTACCGGAGAGGAAGCTTTGTGGAGCTACCTGCATGGCACGTTCATGAATGCTGGTGGGCTCTTGTGCTATCACCCACAGAGTGGGTGGAATCCATGGTGCTCTACATGTCCTTCCCTTAGAGAGATAAGAAAATGTCTTCTTTTTTTTTATTACCCATCCAGGTATTTTCATATGCTCTTTATGAGTTTAATTACTATGAGTGTAAATATATAAGTAATACATAATTAATAAGTACTAAACTTCACATGAATTTCTATGAATTTAGTAAGTCAGAAGTCTTAGATTTCTGTGCCCTTCCAAAGGATGCTTGAGAATGGTCATAGCATTTTACACTGATGATTTCCCATGCCTTCAAAATAAACTAATTTTTCATTGTAGGTATGGTGTGGTGCCAATACTAGGAAATGAAAATAGCCCAGGGTGAACATAGACAGTAAACCTGAGAAGTGGTATTAGGAAAGGATTATCTCTTTTTTATGAAGTGTACAGGAGAGTGAAACTGTAATTGTTCCTCAAAGCTGGGTAAAGTCCCTGGATAGAGTCACTGGATAGCAGAGATGCTGTCTTTGCCCATGAACTGGTGCAGGTCTGCTCTGTGTTCAACTGAATGTAACCCCTAATGACATACATTAACATTATGTTAATAACTATATATAATACAGTTATAAATATACTATATATATAGATAAAACTATATATATATCTATATAGTTATATAAATATATATATAGTCTATAGATTTAAAAATATATCTATAAATATAAAAATGATATATTATAAACCATAATAACTATAAATCTGACAGGCATTTTTTCCCTAATAATTAAACTTTACTGGCATACAGTCAATCAATATTGAGGGGAAATTAACATATGTGGTTTTATTTTTTGGCTAAAAATAATCAAAACTTTCCACAAAACCCAATCATTCCTTGACAGAAAATGAAATTCAGCAGCTCTCCAGTCTTTTCCCCATTTTTTTAAATTGAAAAAAATACCTCGGAGATCACAGAATACCATATCAATTTCCAATTTTTCTAACACACAAAAAAAATGAAAGCTCCTTTCAGCTCCATTCCATACCTAAACACCAGAAATGTCCATACAAACATATGAAAATGAATATATATTTATTAAGAACTGAAATAATTTAAAAATATTTATTCTCACTTACTTATATCAGCAGTGATTATTTCCAGAAAAATGGTGCATTTGTCTTTTGTCTTATCATTGAACTTTCTTCCTAGCTTTATAAAGAAAAAAACTTCTCTGCTTTTTTTTTTTTTGCTACCATGCATTGAAAATTTAGACTGATGGCATTTTCAGAGCCACGATTAGAAACTTCATTACCCACAGCACTTACAATGACCTTGCATGTCATAGCTTGACAACATAGAAAACCCAGGTGATGTTTTAGAGAAGAACTCTGGAACTGTTGGCAGCTCTACAATAGCACATCAGGTATCTGTGGTTGGCGATCATTGGATAAGCAGTTTTCTTTATTAACTTGTCTGAGCATGAAAAAATGTTATGAAATACCACAAAATCAGCTTTGTGAAACACAGGGCAATCTCTGCTGATGTTTCATTAAATTCAAAGTAATTTAAAATCCTAGTTTTTGACAGAATAATTCTGCTCTTTAGAAATTAATTTCATAATGATAGTCTTTTAAAACTAGAAAACCTATTTTAGTATTTGAAGAGATTTCCTTTCCTCCTCACAATAAAGAGTTTATTTAAAGAGAAACACATTATTTCTTTTCCTGGCCCTTGTTCTATCTCTCATTTAGAGAAGAGCTTCTTTTATTGAATTTCTTTTGAAGACTGGATAAGCTATTGCCAAGATGTTTCATCATACTACTGACTTCATGCAATGACATGGACATTGCAAGGGACCCAACCACTTTCACCTATTTCTATTTCTTGAATTTAACAGCATGAAATAGTTTTGTACACCATTGAAGAGTGCAATGAGTTCTAAATGTAAAACCAGACTTTGCAGCTTGCAGTGGAACAAACCTGGGGGCAAAACAGGATTTTCCTGAAGATGTGCTTCTCTAGATTACTGATTGGGATCTAGGAAGAGCAAAAAGAGATGTTTTTCTGGCAGAGTTGGCCTTCCCAAAGACACAGGTTTGCCAGATCATCCAAATGCAATGTTAATCCATTGAGATCACCCATGTATGACCATAAGAGTCAACCTGTGGAGAGGCACCTGTCTAAAAAGGCCTTTGAAAAACAGAAAATAGGAACTGTCAATGCGCCAGGTAGTTGGTATCTTGTCAGTTCCAGTGAGATGTCAGTGGGGTTTCTATCTTAGTGAATACTGAACCCCTCTCTTACAGAGGTGGCTCCTCAGTGCCCAGATCCTTTTGCTCCAGGACCTTTGATGAGTCAGGTGAATGAAACACTCTTCCACAAAAAGAAATAGCAGAAAGCTTTTCTAAGATTTTGCAGAAATTGTTTGCTTCTTCTCAGTGTTACAGAACACAGTGCACCAAATGGGTTTTCTTCCCTTTGTTTTTGACAAAGTGAAGCACTGAGAGTAGTAAATGCCTATAAAAATAAACCCAGTCTGTGACCTGTTAATTTCAGAAACTGAAAGAACACAGCAGGTTCTAAAAATTAATTATGCACTGTCTACAGGACTGAGCTCAAGTGAAACGCTGCATTAAAACTTTTAAGTCCACCTCTGAACCATTAGTAGTAAGTTTTTTGTTGAAAAACTGAACTGAACGGTGTGGCTGAGAGGGACCAGCTCGATTTTATGCAAAACCGTTATGGTTAAGGTTTTTCAATTTACCCATTTTAAACATGGTTGTGGTGGGGTAATTTTTGTTGTAATAACTTCACGCACCATGAAATAATATTGGTCTATAAGCCTGACATAATAAATTAATTGACTAAACAATAAATCAAAACAGTTGATTATCTCTGTCTTCCTACCTTACCATGGTGTTCACATGTGTCCATCTGGGGAAGGGGGGAAGGAAGTGGCGGAAGGAAGTGGCGGAAGGAAGGAAATGGTGGAAGGAAGGAAGTGGCGGAAGGAAGTGGCAGAAGGAAGGAAGGAAGGAAGGAAGGAAGGAAGGAAGGAAGGAAGGAAGGA
>JAYDZK010000169.1:96909620-96943715 GCA_034509185.1 Euphonia xanthogaster
AAGGAAGGAAGGAAGGAAGGAAGGAAGGAAGGAAGGAAGGAAGGAAGGAAGGAAGGTTAATTTCTCAAGATTTTTTTAAATGATTGCAGAAAAAAAACCTGACCCCATAACATTTCATAGTAAAGTAATGGACTCCACTGCCTTCAATAAGGCTTAATAGGTTTTTTCTTACTTTCTTAAACTTTATTGCTCTGAGTGAGGATATGATTAATGAATCTGAGTATGTGATGTGGAAAATTGCCTTCATCCTTTTTCTGTCTTTTCTTTCAATAAAACATAATTATTATGGAAAATTACCTTTGAATTAATGTTTTTCCAACATTTTAGAATATTTATTCTAGATACTTATAAAAAAAAGCTTTTCATTCTAAACCATACAAATCTATTATTCATTGTTATAAACATTAAACAACTTTGCCTAGCTACCAGCTGCTACTCAGCACAGCTGTCAATATGGCCAACAGTCTTATTCAAGACCATTAAAATAAAAGAGCACCTATTTTCTGCTACAAGTTACCACCTTTCACCCAAGATGATGTGCAAAATGGACGTGGAGTACCATTTACAGGATTAATATTACCCAGTGTTTACAGCTAATGGATTTGTGATACTGCTTCATTTTACAAGGCCTCTTTCCATCTTTTAATTTATCCTCAGGTCTGCTGCTTTATTTTTGTTCCATCATCTTCATAAAAGCCATTATCTTTCCATTAGCAAACCTGCTAAATAACTCTTCATCTGCTTTTTGATCTGTCCAGCAGCCCTTTGAATTCTTTGCAGTGAGTTTTTCAATTACACTCAAGAATTTTAAAATACAAGTTTGCTGAGAGCTACTTCACACACTGTGGTACATTTAATTAACATAGGATGGAAGGAAGATTTGCAACCATGTGCCTGCTCTTTGCTGCCATAACAACTCCTGGTTTCCTTCTCTTTTATGCAAATCAAGTAACAGACATTTATGTCAGTGAAAATGCTGTAAATTTTTTAATGCAATTAGTGGGCTAAATGTATTTATCAAAACCTGCATGAAAATAATTGAGCTTTAATTTTGCATTTCGTGACTTATCTGAAAAAATTCTCTTTCTGGATACTGGATCTTGAAAGTACTTTCTGAGGGAGTTTTTGTTTGTTTGATTTCATAAGTTGTATTCTATTTATTTATTCCTTTCTTTTAATATTATTCAGACTAGAAAGTGTGGACTGTGACTCCTTTCTGAAGCTATATTTACTTTGTACTAATTGTGTGACCACAGTGTTTCAAGTTATCTCCAACAATATTTTAGAAACTAATTTTTAAGGATCAAGTTGTACATTAGGATATATCAGTATTGCGACATTGAACTGTCTCCTGCTTTATGAGACATCCTAGCTAAAATAATCTTTTGAGTCACTCATCTCAGATGTCAAAATGCCTCTTTTCTGTGATAGTTTATAAAGTGGTCTTGCTATGACTCTATGTCTTGCAAAGACATTTAATGACACAGAAATGAATTATCAGGGGATATCTTATGTTTCTCCTTAATGCCAGGACAGGAGAATGTTCAGTGGGATTGTATTGCCTTTCTCAGACACTAAGATTTTTCTTTATAGGAAGACCAAAATGTACTTTTTTAGCAACACAGATTGTCTGGCATCCTGATTTCATAAAGCAGAGGGCCGACTGTCATTTTGGTTTTTACCTTCCACAAAACTTATGTCTGCTATCACTGGTCTTGCTCCATTTTCTCTCAGGTCCATAGAAGATGCATTAAAGCTCTGCTTTGGAAGCATGTGAATAAACTTCTGAAAAGCTAGTGATCAGATTTTCCATTTTTTCAGTTGTTCCAAAGTTCTCTCCTTGGTATCTGTGGGGATTTTAGGGTTTCTCTAAGGTATTGTAGCTTTTATTTGTTGTGGAATGGGGGAAGTAGAGTACAGGGTGTTCCTAATACTGAATCTTTGACAGATAAGGTGTATTAACAATCAGCAGGCAAGAATACAATGGAAAACCTGTTGTGATAATTTAAAAATCCTCCCATGGTACATGCAAGCTTAATTCTGATTGACAGTATAAGATTTACTACTTTGTCCTTTTGGCATCAGGTAGAGACAGGTTTTAATTGCCTACAAAATGACAAACATCCCTCATTCACCCCCACTATTCTTCCAAATTCTTTTGGATTTGCTTCAAGAATGAGATTTCTGTCCCAGTCCTGCAAGTTGTATGCTTTCTGTTTGACCTGTCACTTCTGTACTGAATGCTGGATTAAGTAGTAGACGAAAATATTTATTATGTCTGTTCTAGGAAGATTTCTAAGATTCACTGATAATTCAGGTAAAATATTATCTGATATTTATTGAAGGTACCCCTCTCTGGGGTTGCTATATCTTTTTAGTGATTGTGTTAACCATACTGGAATGTTCATGAAAATGTCCTATACATTTCTCTAGAAGCCACTCTGGCTCATCAAGAAGGAATAAAAGGAAGCATTCATATTCATACCCATGCAAGACTCACACTTGTCAGTTTGCTACAACTCTCAGAATGTTCGCTAGAAAAGCTTGCTTATATTTTCAGTGATATCATAAGCTCAGTATGATGTTCTCAGTTTTTTAGACAAATAATTTAAAAGTGAAATGAAAAGACAAATGATTGGCATGGAATGAAATTTTTTTTTTGCCTTGTTCAGAATTGAAAGTAAAAAAAAATTCCAAGTTTCTGTTATACATGAAATAATTGAAAGAGACATTTATATTTCTATGCATGTTAGAAAAAAACCCCAAACAAATAGATATTTGAATGAAAGCAAAGAATTGTACAAGTCAGAGAACATAAGCATTTACTTGTTGTCTCAGACACACTGTGCAACTGAAAGCCTATTCATGATTGCATTCTATAGAAGGCAAGCTCAGGATGAGTCCATACCATCAGGAGGTGGGATGAAAGGAGCAGAACTCTTGCTGCCCTGTGTGAGAAATGGAGTCAGTGCTGGCCATGGCAGAGGAGGGGGAGTCCCCCATTTTTACACAGCTGTACTACTCTTTCTCCTAAGTACTTTTTTGCTTGTGTTTTGATGTTTCATTCTAATTTTTCAGAAGGGCAGCCATTTGATATGTTTAGCTAAGAAAGAAGATTTAATTTCGTGCATGGTTTTAAATATATGACAGCCTTAGCAATCAAGTGATAAGGTAGCAGTAGCTAAGTCAGGTAAAGATACTGCAGCTGGGTGGGGCTGAGTGAGGAGCTCAAGTATGGATTCAGAACAGGGTCCATTTTAGAGATACCTGGGGCCTCCCATTGAATAGATGGAAATAAATAATCATACTAAAGTGGTTACAAAAGAGTGATATGCAGTAAAACCAGTGAGGAAATATCCAGACAGACACTGTGACATATTGATTTATAAATAATTTTGGAGGACAGAAAGTCCAATTTCACCATGTAGTTCATTATACAGCAAGACACCTTAGAGGTGTCTTTTGTGTTGGCTTATTTTCTTTAAAAAGTTCATTTTGTGATCAGAAAAATCCCAGTGATGGCCTCAATGAGGAGAGTGGTGGTTGTGTTTAGTCCCATCATTCTCTAAGCAGCAGTGAGATCCTATTTCTGCTCATCTATATAGCCAAAACTACATTCTGCATTTTTGTGTAATCCTCAGTAAACATTATCATTCTTTGAATCAAGATTTGTTAACACATTTAGAACAGTAAAAAAGTGTTTTTATCATTTCTAGTTCCTATAATATCATAAAGGATATTATAACTCTATGGTTATTATCTTGGATGGTGCCTAAAAGTATTTAACATTGACAGATTCCTCTGAAATCCAGGTTACTTAGCTACTGCTATTCAGCTCGCTGCAGGACACAGGAAAAAGTAAAGGGAAGATGGTAACATTTCAAAAAGAGAAAGGGTTTCTATGAGCTCAAGCTATTCTATATACATTTTATTCTTTCCTCTTCTAGCACTTTTATAGAGCTTTTTTGCTTTCCACATTTGAAAGAACTGTTGCTCTAATCTTGTTCCTGTTTTTCACAGCAGGCCTACACAATCCCTCCTGCTGTCTGCAACGAGTTACCAAATTGGGCCTATTACATTGTTCTCATATGCAGAATGACATGCAATCAGTAAAAACTCCTTTTGTTTATACTGTTAATAACAGATGTTGCTCTGCTACATCACACATGCTGTTTAATATTATCAAAACAATTATTCATTTATTCATATTTGTGCAGTGTGTGCAAGCTGGCATTACAGATCTTGCAGACATGGCCTTCCTGAACGCATAAACAAAAATGCACGTCATATAAAATAAATCATCTCCCATACCCATCACCATTTCTAATCTCTTATCTAATAATTTGATGATATCTTTATTGCTTGCACATGAGCAAGGGGACAGACAAAACTCTGAGCATGTGGAAAAGCTACTGAAATAGTGAAGGGCCCCTTCCTACAGGGACCTGCTGTATATGCATGAAAGGGTGTAAGGTTTGCTTTGTCAGGGTCCAGGGACAAGAACTCTGGCGTTAGTTCATCCTTCTTCCCTTTATCCCCTCAGACCTCCTCCAAAAGAAAAACACAAGGAGTAAAAACAGTTCAAGAGTTGGTTTGATTCCTTTTGATTGAATTAACAAGGGTTCATTTTAATTGAATTAACTAGTGGGATAACAGCATGACTGAATTTTAAAGTATAATTAAAGGATTCATCTTCTACTTAATGACAATGGGATAGAAAATTACCTCAGAGCAGACGCTACACAAGTTGTCTGTTTCCCTGTTATAGATGTGCATTTTCAGGTAAGATGGCCATTAAACCTTCTATTATACATGACAGAAGGTTTGGAAAAAAACTTGCCAATTTAAAGGAAATCTGTTTACGCTCTTGCAAATTTCAAATATTTCCATTTTTTATGATGGATGCCACTGTTTGCTCTTGTTAGGATGTAGGATCTCTTGAGTTTTTAATTAAATGAATAAGTTAATAAGGTATTTCCTTCAAATAAAAACAGTCTTTGTTTATACATACAAATGTAACTTTCCTGAAGCAGTGTGTTTATGCTACTGATTGTATGCTTATGTTCTAAATAAGTATAACACTTTCTTCATTTGTTTGGCAGAAATCAGATTTCCATACTGAGGTAGAACAATATTTTATAATCCCTTCTTTTCCAGCATCACCTCCATTGGAAAATGGGACAAACTGGTCCTTACAGGCTTATAGTAGTTAAACAGAACTTAAGGATACATTTATCCATAAAGAAAATGGTTTGAAGTGAGTAGAATATGCCCCCTCAGTCCTGAACATAAAAGCTTTTCCTAGAAGTATGTTCAGAAAAATAATTATCAGGTACCTGGTGTATTCTTACAGACCTGGAAGCCAACAGGCAGTCAGTTTATCACCGACCTTCACAGCTGCATGACCTACTGTAAGGTGGATAGAGGACACCAAGGGGAGAACTGAACAATTTCCATCTTCCCATTCCTTTGGAGTTTGTCTTGCAGCATCTGGGTTCTCTGTTGAGTATATTGTTGAAAATAATGGTTTGACTACAGGTTGGTTTTCAATCATTTTCTATTTGGTTTTCACTAAGAACATTTTTCTTCACCAAGTTGTTGTTCACTCTTTTGGAAATACTAAGTAGAAACTTGTGATTTTGCGCACTACAGTAGACCTGTGGCTGCTGTAGATCCGACTTTCCTTTGACAGTGACAAGTTTTCAGGTCCGTAGATTTCCAGAGTGTCTATTCATCTGAGACTCCACACTGTAACTAAGTCATCATCTCCTGATCAGTATGACATAGCATATCCTGCAGGATCTCAAATTGCACTAGGGGTATATACATGCTTAGGCCCAGGTGACTGAATCAAACCCCAAATATAGAAAAAAAAAAAACCTGAAATGTGAGTGAATAGGTACAGGTGCTATTACTGTGCCATTCATCACCTGTTCATCCAAACACTTTCAAGCTTTCTCAATTTCCATAGTCAAAGTCATGCTCTGGAAATAGCTTCCCTTATGCAATCACAAGTCTGGTAGAAATTATGTTTATTGATTAGAAATACTTACTTTCAATGTGTTGATGGATGATTTCCTGTAAAGTCTACTTTCTCAGTTCAATCTTATTTAATTCACTTTTATCATGCTTCCCTTTAATCTTTTAACATAATAATTTTTTAGTCTTTGAAGTAGAGACTTTTTCCAATACCAATAACTTGCTCTTATCTATCTTCACTCAATCTGTCTATTTTTGCAGTATACCTTCTCTGATAAGATATCAGTCTAAAGCAAGAAGTATCAGTGACAATATAAAAGACGTTTTCTGTGTTACTTACCATCCCATTTTTGATGTACTTCAGGAACCTATTTGCTTCCTTTCTGAACAGTTGTACATGGAGAAAAAGTTCATGGTGAACAGTCCATAACATTTTCTTTTTCCCTCTGCCATGAAACATTTGAGCAGTCTGTATTTTTGCATTATGGATCAGGAACACAGAATACTGCTTAACCCATTGTTAGATAAGATTATACATGTAACATTATTTGCAACACTATATTTTCTCCAAGTGGTTTTCCAGATATCATCAGGGATGGTTTTTTATATTGTGTTGAAAATTTCCATAAATTGATTCAGTCCTATTTATCCTCTGGCCTCTCCAGATTTAACCAAAGGTGACTCTGATTTGGGTTATTCACACATTTTTAAACTTATTACACTGCAATTTGTAGATCATTGTAAACATATTAAACAGTGATCCAGAACCTTTAGACTCATCTGCTAACCTTATACTATGATGAAAAGGGACCATGGATTCGCTATCACTGTCTTTTGGTTATTTTTGGTTATTTTTTTTTGTCCATAAATGAAGCACAGAATACCCAAAAGTTCAGATTATTTCATATAGACATACATAAAGCTTTAGTTATATACCAAGATATATCAAATAGTTCAGGTACAAAGTACTAGGCCACTTTTTCAAAACACTGTTGCAAAATTATTTACATCAAATGAGGAACCTAAACTACCCCTAATCAAAGCACTCATGAAATGATTTGCGATTATACAGATGGTTTCGGGGAGAAACCCAAGCAAATATCTACTGATGTGTACATTTACATTGTAGTGTATGTTATTAATGTATTGAATGAGTTGGGTGCAGCTTATGTCATCCTAATTAAGAAAAAATATCATCTTGATTAAGGGTTAAGGGACTGAATTCTTCCAAAGAGTGTGAAAGACTGTCCACCTAGCACTAACACTGCTGCACTTAAATTTAGTGACAGATGTGTAAAAGAAAAGGTATCTGCATCTTAGCTTTACCATCTTCAAGATATTTTCTGTGATTTTAGTATTTATCTATTTTCAGCGAATGTCATGTGGGAAATTTGTAATATTGTTGCAAAAGTAATCATCCAATATTCTTCTGATCTAAGCCCGATTCCTATTTAAGGACTCGGATTTTGAGTGCTAAACATCTTTGTATCCATGAGGAGCATCATCGTTAGTCTTTTTGTGCCATAGAATGGAAAGAGGTTGGAATCCCTTAAAGTTAGTTCCTGTGTGTTTCTACTTTGTCAAATACAGGTCTTGGATTACATTTCTGTGTAATGTCTTTTAAAAATGCATCAGGGTAATGTATGTCAAATTCATTTGTTGGCAGTGATGTAAAAATTAGCAAAAAAATGTTGTTATATATGATATGAGAACAGAAATCAAGCTAGTGTTTCAAGCTTGAGTAAACTATAGGAGTTTACAAATATATAAATTTAAAATAAAGAAATGCTTGATTAATCAAACATCAAGGAACGGTAGGGCTGCTTCAGGACACGGGTAAAATAGCACACATAAACCCGCAAAAGATAACACAGATGAGGGGCTTATTGGATTTCCAAATCTGAAAAATAGCTATAAAAATAATGATGCTATTCCACATGCTCCAGAGATTTGTATGCACGATAGTCCTTAAAGCTGGTAAGGTATTATAGTGTAGTCACACTACAGTCAGAGAAATTGAGTCATAAAGAGGTTCAGTAAATGTTGCTCAGGGCTAAGCATGAAGTCAGTAAAGAGCTTCAAATGAAGAAGGAATTCTCCGGATCACTCACCAAGGTGCACACAAGTTTAAGCAGAGCAAGTTCTGTACCTGTGCCATGTCTGTGCATCACACTGGCTGCTGGTTGCCCCCACACCTCAGGAGCTCACCCAGAAGCTGGGGAGAGAGGGATTCTGGTGTCTGCAGGGAAGCAGCCTGCAATATCCCAGAGTTTGTTAACATGCTTAGACCCTTCCAAGCACTGGAAGCGTTGGTGCTCGTAAGCCCAGGCCCTGCATTTCCAGCGTGATGCTGGCACTGAAACCATCGGGCTCGTAAGAACCAGCATGGTACCACGGCTGCCTGGAAGGCACCTTCTGGCAACTGTCCCATCCTAGGACAGACTGGAACCAAGAGCTCTTGTTCTTCTGAGGGACTAGCCCTTTTGCATTCGGATCTATGTCAAATAATGATATGTTACAAACTTCTGATCTTCTGGAGGATTGTCCCGCTTTTCCCAGACTGCAGCTCAAGCTAAAAATACTTGAATTTTAAGTTTGTGTTGCTGTATTTCCATATCTTCCAGAAGGTTTAGTTCCATTAGTACCTCACTGCCAGCAAACTATAAAGCTTTTCTATCCAATAAAATGAACACTTCATAATAAACAATCTTTTAATGTCCACCTCCATCATGGCACCTTCTGTCAAGCACTGCCTGATACATACTAAAAATACAACCAAACTAAACTTTACCTTAGAGAAGATTATGAGATGTAAATTTTGATCATGACATATATGTTAACTTAAAATTCACCTCATTATGAAATTATAGTTTGAATTTTCTTCCAATTAAAATGTTAGTGAAACATTAGTAAATAACACATTTTATTCCTGTTTGCATAGAGGACTATCCTGCTTAGAGGGAAGCAGCTGATCATTTAACATTGGTATTACCAACTTTTTTTTTATCTTGGGACCATGCAGATAGGAGTACAAGGTCAGACCAACCCTAAAACTCTAGATGCTGTATTTAATTCTGCCTTGACTTGTTGACAGCAGCTGCTGATAGGTATCTTTCACAAAGCTGACCCTTGTTTGCTGCTGCTTCTGGAACATTTCTATTGTAACGAGACTCTCAGAGCCTGAAACAAAGGTCACAGTTGTTGAGTGCTCTGCATCCAGTTCCCATAATTAAAAGCATTTGTAAACTCTTTGGTTAATGCACCTGTGTTTTTATTTGAGAACTCGTTAACTATTATACACATCAAATGACTATTTTAGAGGAACTGCATTGCAATGTAGATCTATGGGATTTAGCTGTAAAATGAAAGAAAATAATTAATAATTATTCTCTAGGAATGGGATTCATACAGCCAAAGCCCTGGAAATGACAGAAGAACTAGCCAAAGCCAGCACATTAACAACTGTTTAGTATGTTTTATATTGTGGGGATGATTTCTCAGTTGAGTTTTCCATATTTGGAGAGGACACAGCAAGAATTTTTCCATTTTCCCATCTCTGATGATTTCCTTTATAATGTTCAGACAGTATTACTAGAGATTAGAAATAGCATAAAGTGAAAAGAATTGCCATTTTGCTGGGGACTATAGTATATATCTTCTTTTCAACCAAAATATGAGGGTTCCTGTAGTGATGGGTGGAATCATGCACTTTTGCTCACTCTTTGGCCTGGGTCCTCAGAAGAGGAATGCTGGCCAACTATTTAAAGTATATTTTGACAAGTTCATAGCACCCAAAGGTTCTAATATTTTATTTTTAAAAGTACTTTAATCTGCAACCATACTGCTGAAATTATCAACATCTCTGCTCCATTACTGTCTAATCTTAACCTGCCAAAATTAATTTCCCAACCTTATAATGCTGGGCATATACAAATCTAATGGTGATGCTACTCAGGGCCGGACTCAGGACTAAATGTCTTGTGTGTAATGATTCAAGCCATTCCACCTGCATGATCTGTCAGTATAGTTTCATTGTTCAGAATTATCTTATGGTTTTGCAGTTTAAGGGGCCAGTGGGGAACACTACAAAGGCTAATAGTAGATGTGGGTTGCAATTATTGTGTGTAACTAAAGTGTTGAAGCATTTTCTCTAAAGAGAAGTTTTCTGGATATGACATCTTAAAGTAACTTGAGATCGAGCATCAACTTAGGGAGATGAAGATGCTGAACGGGGCATCCAACACACTACAGGAATGCTCAAAGAAAATATTCTACTGTTCTCTTTGGATGCCTGTTAAAACACCACAATCCAAGGATGGACTGCTATTTCTGATGGCTGAGTTACCAGCTAGAGCACTTTTGTTTGCTCTGGTCCTGGTAAATAACTGGTTTTAGTCCTGCCTGTGTCCTCAGCATTTTCAATTAATTACTGTAAGTAGCAGCTTGCCCACATTGTGGCATCTGTACATCCCATTATTGATACTTAATTGTTTCCATTGTATGGAAAATTTGAGCTAGCAATTTGTGGACACTTCAGATCTTTATAACGCTGTCCCTCTGAGGAACCAGCCCTTAAGTGTCTTTATTTTTTTTTTTTCTTTAATAGTCTGAAGGTAGAGTTAAGATGGTTTAAATTGTTGAGACCTGTTGGTACAGGACAGGTGGAAAGTTGTTGGTTCCAAACTGATCAGTCATTTGCAAACAGTTTTTTCTCCTTTTGTTTTAAATTAACCAGTAAACTCATGACAGATGTTGAGTAATAGCTTTGCTGTGTAGAGTTTCCTAAGCATGGACTTCGGAATGTTTTTTTTATTCTGAGTATAAACATTTCAGTGAGATTAAATATAGAAGCTGTTACCTGTGATTAGTGGCCCAGTGATACATAAACATGATCTACATGTCACTAGAGGAGCTCCACATGGTTCCATCCTCAGCCCTGTGCTCTTCCACATCATCCTAAATGACCTGGACACAGGACTGGAGGGGATATCGAAGAAATTTGCAGATGATACAAAACTGGGAAGAGCTGTTGATTCCCCTGAAGGCAGGGATGCCCTGCTGAGAGATCTTGACAAATTAGAGAGCTGGGCAAGCACCAACCAGAAGAAGTTCAACAAGAGAAAATGCATTTGATTTTGCACCTGGGGCAACTCTGAACGTATGGATAGACTGGGGAATGAGATTTTGGAAAGCAGTGACATGGAAATGGAGATTCCTGTCTGGTGGCAAACTGGGTATGAGCCAGCAGTGCCCTGGCAGCCAGGAGGGCCACCTGTGTCCTGGGGGACATCAGGCCCAGCATCACCAGCCAGGCAAGGGAGGGGGTTGTCTGGCTCTGCTCTGAGCTGGGGCAGCCTCACCTCGAGTGCCAGGGGCAGTTTTGGGTGCCACAATGTACAAAAATAATTAAATTATTAGATGGTGTCCAAAGGAAGACAATGAGGATGGTGAAGGGCCTTGAGGAGAAGCCACATGAGGAGTGTCTGAGGTCACTTGGTCTATTCAGGCTGGAGGAGACTGAGGGGTCACCTCATTGCAGTTACAGCTTCCTTGAGAGGCGAGGAGGATGGGCAGGCACTGATCTCTTTTCTGTATTGACCAGGGACAGGATGCAAGGAAATGGCCTGAAGTTGTGTCAGGGAAGGTCTAGGCTGGGTATTAGAGGAAGGTTCTTTGTCCAGAGGGTGGTTGGGCTCTGGAACAGGCTCCCCAAGGAGTTCAAGAATCATTTGGACACCAGCTTAACAGAGTTAAAGAAGCATTTGGATGATGCTCTTGGTTGACTCTTGGGGGTAATCTTTTGCATGGGCAGGAGTTGGACTTAATGATCCCTGTAGGTCCCTTCCAACTTGGCATATTCTGTGATTCTGTGAAGACAAATCTTTTAAAGTGAACTCGGGAGCTGTTTCTTGAAAAGCTAGAGATGGATTATTTTAGGAATTCTAGGAAAACAGGAATATAAACCTTGATGCTTAGCAAATGTCCACAGAATTATTTTTAGTGTACTTTCCACACCATTATGGAGTTTGTTCCATGCAGAACTGTGCTGTTCTGCCTCAGGGGCTTTCAGTTTCTCCAACTATGAGATATTTGCTTTCAACGGGACATCATCTTCCCATATTTGCTATGTGGGGGGTTTTCTCTTGTATCATTTTGGATTCTTTCACTCGAACCAAAGGGTGTTAATCTGTAGTCAACCAAAGAATGCATCACGAGAAATGTAATTTTTATTCATTGAGAACAACCAGGACTTTAGAGAGAATATATGGAAATAAATAGTTTATTAAGGAAGCAAAATTCTTGGCAAAATCGAATTTTGAGATATCAGAAAAAAAAGATCCTAGAGAGAAAGCTGAAGGAATAATTACTGGAAACAATAGCCAATGAAAAATGAAAGTTATAGAGGACAAAAGGATTGAGAAGGCATAATTTTTATCGGTAATAAAAACAGGTTAGAAAATTTTCAAGATTACTTTTAGCTGAATGAATGCTTATTTGTTTACTTTTCTTTTCTGGATGGAACAGGTCTCGCATGCTATTTAAACACTAGATACCTCTCTGGAATATGTTTAAATAATATGCCAAAAAAGGATGATTATTGAGAGTTATTAACAAAGAATACTGCTCAGCTTCTCAGTTATGACCATATATAAAACACCTTTGATACTGATGGATGGCAGTGAGCGTTTACCAGTGGTAAAGAAGATATTTGGTCTATGGTAAATTACATGTGGCACTTGTAAAATAAAGCAACAGCAAAATGTTATCACAAAAACTACCTTCTCTGGAGAAGTCAAAAATTACTTTCTCAATAAGAACTGTGAATCATGCTTGGCTGATAAGGTCGTCTTCTCAACACAGAACAGATATATTGATACTTGAACAAGTTCTACAGTGTGATCAGAGAAAACCTGCAGCACAAGGAAAACCAAAGCTAATCATTGCATTGTGCATCAAAGCCATTTCCATGCCCTACTGCTCTTTCCCTCCTCAGCCCTCAACATTCACATTTGTGCATTCTCTCTCCTCCTTTTTTTCCTTCATCCTACAGTTCTGCCCTGTGATATATGCTGCTATAGGAATTTATATGAGTCAATTTCTTAAATTGCTTGTGTCAAAATTGCCATTTGTCCTCCCAGTTTGCTCTTTGTAGGTGGCTTTGTCTATCCAGTTTATCAAATAATTCTGCTTGGATTCTATTGGAGCTGAAACCTCTGCCATTTCTAAGCCTCTGTTGAGAAATTTGGAAAGGCATTTTTCCCTTACAAAAGAAACAAACAAACAAAGATCTCCAGAACCAGAAAAAAATTGCTCTAACTTTTTCTAGTAGGAAAGACATTTATGGTGATACTGTGAAAATGTGCTTGTAAAATAAGGCTAAAAAAAATAATTGTGCAAGTCATTCCTATTTCTTAGTTTCTTTGAAGAAATTATGTTACATGGAATTAACTATTTTGAAGGGTTTATGAAAAGTCCAAGTTCCATATGACATTTCAAATCCCTTTAGATTGCCAGTAGAACAAAAATAATTTTCAGTTACAAAACCCAGTTCAACCAAATAGGCTACAAAAATGACAACATGCAGCTGAAGGTGCATTTCTGGTATAATTTTTTCTGTCCCATATTTAAAAAAGAAAAAAAAAAAGATGAAGAGATGATTTTGATTTTGTACCAAGAGGTGCTAACCAATAGCATCTTCCTTTTTCATCCCTTTGCTCTGTTTCCTTCACTAAATCACAAATAAGCTACAATAAGGTAGTTCAGCATTTGGGTAGATTTGTGTGCATGCCTGAACACATACTTGTCTGGTCACACAAAATTGCAGTTGTGTTCGCTGCTCCTACAGAAGTTGACACAGCTGAGTCATAAAATTCTTCAAGTTTATTTTAGGTGCCTTTAAAAATAAATCAAAGGAGGAAAAGTGCAAGGAAATAAAAGAAATGGAGGCAAAGAAAGTAAATAATCCTGATGGCATTTAAAAAAAATCTTGAAAGAAGGCAGAGATGTTCTAAAGACAAGAAACATTGAGAAAGAAAACCCAGCATGAAGAAGTGTCTATGACCAATGTGCTATCCCTTTACACTGTACTCATAGACTATTCATTACTGGTGATGCAAAGCTCCAGGCTCATTGCCATGGCTAGGATCCAATTTCATAATCCATTAGCACTCCTTACCTCTTGAAGCTTCTTCTGATCAGGCACTGTTTGCGATAAGAAAATTATGCATTAATTTGTTCAATAGAATTTAAAATTAGGCTACCAAGATTGCCCTTGGCAACAGACATGAACTGATCGATGTTAACTGTTCCCTAATTTCATTTATTGTTCAGTGTTTTTCTACCTCGTCTTGCAATCCATGGTATTCATAACTAAAAAGAACAGCAAATTACAATCTCTCTGGCAGTTCTAATATAAACAAAGCTTTGGGTCTAATGGATCTACAAGCTAATTTAGAGTTTGACTTGTTGCAAAAGAGCTTCTAGTAAGACTTTCATGGCTTATGTTTAAGTAACTGAGGGGATGCAGGCAAATCACTGTTGCTACTTCACAGCTGTTTAGCAGATATGACTGAATGGTTGACTCATGTACTCAAAGAAGTCCTGTGAGTTTATATTTATGCAGCATTGGCAGTGAATATTCCAACCTGTGGTTTGAATAGTTTGGCTTTATTTAATGAACTCCCACTGATTAGCTTAGATAAAAAAAGGTCTGTAATGTTATGTCACAGGAAGACAGAGATACTGTGCTTGCATGTAAGAACATTGTTCCTCCTTCGACCTAGTAACATCCTGACATCTCCTTCTGCTTAAGTTAGAGACTGATAAAACCACTAAAGCAAACCTCTACAAAAAAGCTGAAGCCTGTATTCCCTGCTGCCTTAGAATTCCCAAGCTCTCATGAAGAGAGAAGTCAAAGCCCTTCCACAGGTAGCTATTGGCTTCTGAAAAAAGCGTTTTGTGCTCTACCTGCCAGCTGCAAAGCACATCTGGGGCTGAGGGCTTCAAATCTCATATCCATCTTTTCTTTCTGACAACAGAATTGTTACCACTAATTAAAGATAATTCTAGAAATCTCCTTGGGCGAACATGGCCAGTTGGTGAGGTTTAATAGCTTGGACCCTTAGCCTTTTTTTGCCCTGATGTCCTGTGCTCTGCATCCTCTGTGCTGATGTTGTCCAAGGTGCAATGCACAGAGGTGCAAAATATAATAGGCTGCCAGCAAGGCCCAGAAGAGGAGCTGTCAAGCCTACTTCTAAAAATAAATGATGATGGGATGGAGGTTCATGGATGATTTTCTGTAGAATAAGACAGCTCATTCTCTTTCTCAGTGAATCGTGGACAGTTAATAAGCTGCAGTATATTGGCCTTTAATTAGGAGGAAGAAGAACATGATTAGAGAGTTTAGGAAGGTATGGAACAGAAAAAAAGTCCAAATAAGTTTTATTCAATAACTTTTTCCCTTTAAGAAATCCCTAAGGTTTTTTAAGATCATGATACTAATTTAAATATCTACTACATTCTCGGTCATGCCTCCTGTGATTGGTAAGAAGTTGCTTTTAGAAAACTTATCCAATGATGAAGTTTTTATATTTTGCATTTTTCAAACTGTACTTCACGTTAGCAATAAAAACCTTTTTTACTTTTATTTTTTTCCTGATGCCTTAGATCATTTTGGAAAGCATCCCTGCTGGGTCCCTTGTAGGCTGCCTACTCCTCTCATGTATAAAGTTCATGCCGTTTGTGAAGGCAGTTTAAATTCTGACAGACTGGCGTCCAAGCTGGCGCTCTGAACGCTAGTGACCAACAGGGGAACTCACACTTTCCCAGCCGTCTGTGCAGAGCTGGTTTGAGCAGCCCCTTCTGGGACACGCCAGCCGTGCTTCCAGACATCCTGTTGGAGTGCCACCTTTCAGGATGCCTAGGGACCATGCAGCTGCTCCACACCAGGAGGACTTCACTCAAAATAAAAATGACAATAATGCACTCGTTCCCACCTGGAGCTGCGCATTGCAGTGATCATGCCATTTCCTGCTCAGAAAAGCTCCGTTAGGACTTTTAAATAAAATTAAACATTTAAAATGTTGAAACTGGATGTGATTTGTCTTTTGGCCATCTGGAATCACAACCTGTCCAGATCAGATGCACGTATCCAGAGCATTCTTAGTCCTGCTGTTGGCTCTGTGCCACACTGCTGATTCCAATGAGATTTGCCATACACATGGGCTGTTGCTTTTGTCTTTTTTTAACCCAGCTACTTCCTTCTGCACTCTTCATGCCTGAGCCTTATAGGCTGTGTCATTTGGTCTTACACTTGATACACTGAAAAACTGCTGCCCAGTGTCCCATCCCTTGCCTTAAGACATTGCTGCCTTAGCTGCAATGACCAACCTGTATGTGAGCCTTCAACAGCTCTGCCATTTATAAAGCACCATTGCAATTGTGCACTGTTGTTATAGCTGTGCTTTCTGATGGAACCAGTGCCCTCAAATTAGTGAATTAATTTTTGTTGTAGAAATCTGTGTGAATTTTCCAATGCCTATTAAACAGTAACTTGTCCATTTGTCCTTTTTGTGGCAGCAAAGCCTCTCAGAATTTACCTAAATCTTCTTTTAGGTGAATTGCTACATTATTCTATATTCTGACAGTACCTCACTTTGCCAAATGTGGTTGAAACAGTCCTCTAAAACATTAAGCCGGTATGGGAGTCACACTGGCCTTCTCAAATTGAGATCTTCCCTTGAGTTTAACTACAACAGGACACAGCTAGGATATATGCCAAAACCAGTTCCAGTTCTGTATTATCTACACCCTTTCTCCCCGAAAAAAAACAAAAAAATCCCAAACCAAAATACTAGTTTTGCTTTGCAGAACCTAATAAATTTTTCATCAGAGGACCAGAAGAAGAGCAGAAACAGGAATCCAACCTTAGACATCTGCCTTGTCTTTGACATAAAAAGGAAAGAGACCTCTCAGTGGCCAGTTGCTTAAAAATCTAACACAGCTCCCCTGTATTGTATGCTTTACCTTTCTTAAAGTTTAGTTTATTTTATAATACCGTTCCTTCCACAAATCTTTCTTTCTTTACTGTTCAAAAAAAAAACCAGCAAAACAACAGAACAAAAGCACAGAGTAGCTATGAACTTGTCTTTAGATTTCACAGTGTATCATTGAAGTTGTCTTTGATACTTCCAAATAAGTTCTTTCATGGGGTTTGTAGCAGTAACAAAAATTTTGTCTGACATACTTTGTCCTTCAAATTTCCTCGAATTTCTGTTTCTCCAGAAAACTGTGTACTAAAAATTTAAGTATCAGCTACCATTGTAAACCATTTTAAACATGCTGAGTCTTATTTTTCCCTACAAAGTGTAGCAGCAATAAGAGCTAAGTGCAGAGTCCTACACAATTATCTGAAAATTCAGTAGACCATATTTCTAGATGTTGTATATTTCTTTTACAGATACCGCTGTACATATTATCTTGCCAATGTTCCCATTAAAGATCTGCTGGGATTTGGCAATAACTATGTTAAAAAACTGTTGGAAGGGTCTCTAAGAGACAGTCCATCCCAGAAGACAAGATTAACTATACATGTTATCATTGCTGACAGATGGCTGTCTAGCATATTTCTAAAGACCTCAGTGGCAGAGAGACTGAAAACAAAATATTCAGCACTCTGTTTTTCTTAAATTTTCACAGTTTAAATTTTCAGCTTCATTGTTTCTTGTCACAATTTATCCTACAGACATAGAATACCTTCTCACTTTTTTGAAACAGACTTTCATACTTGAAGTTTTTTTATCATTATTTCCCTCAGGTCTTCTAAGGGGAAAAAATTTCTACTCTTTAAAACATTCCTCATAGCTAATGTTTTCTAAACCTCTGGTCATTTTCATTACTCTCCTTTAGGCTGCCTGTGCTGTAGCCACACCCCAGCTCGAGTCTTCTACTCTCCCAGATGAAGCAGAAAATGTTCATTTGTGTCTTGCCAGATATACTCCTGTGCTATGATGACCTTCTTCTGAGTAACATTATACCTGGATGTGGTTCAATGCAGCTCTCTTTTACCCTTGCCTTTAAATTTTTTCCCAAGGGACTGATGTTCCATACCCTTTCCTTCATCTGGCAATTTTCACTTTTTTTCATTTCACTTTTTTGTAATGAATTGTATCCCAATTTTAGTAAAATGCAGTTATGACTCTTTTCATTGATTATGCTGTTTTCCAGCCAACATGTAGTCCTTCCCCCTAAGTCAGCCCCAGTAAATTTTTAATAATCACACCTTTTATTGCATTCACGAGATTGTTAGTGAAAACATTGAACAAAATTAAACCAAGTAAAAACCCTGCATTCAAAACCACCTTCCATTTCTAATTGAATTATTGTTAATTACTTGCTGTACATGGTGATCCGCCCTGTTGCTCACCTTCTCTGTGACAGAGTCTGTCCAGAAGAGTATGGACCAGCAAATTCCCCAGAGCTGGGCAGCCAAGCTTGAGGGTGTCCCAGAACTGGCCATGCCCTCACCCATGGGCACAGGTTGGTCCATCCACAGTCCCCAATCTGGCAAGTGATGAATTTTGGCAAAAGGAGATGAGAAAATATGGGGTGGAGACTGGTACTGCTTCAGCACCGCCAGAACAGGGACAAGTGGCCCTGGGGGGCTGAAACAGGGTCCTGAGCACTGGGGAGGGGGGTCCCAGGTTGGCTGAGGACATCATTGCTGACTGGTGCTCACAGAGACAGCATACTTAAAGGACTGTCTCATGAGAAGGTCCAGAGCTGTGGTGTTTGCCACCTGTTACAATTCCATTGCTTTCCCAGGACCTGCTATTGAAGGTGGCTAGCTTGTTTTTTTCATCCTGACTATCAGAAGCCACAAAGAGTGTATTTCCTTCTGCAAGCAGAAGAGGAACATAGCCCTGTTCTGAAGTGAAGAAGGGACCTCGTAATACCTTTTCGTGCCTCTTTATTTTCAGACACCAACTCCTCTCTTCTTTCTTGGTACAATATAATTTATAGCTGTAGACTATTAAATGCCTATAAACATAGAGATTATTATATTATTTTATAACATATCAATATTATTATTATTAATATTATTTAGTAAGCTTTAACAGAGAAAGTAATCACAAACTTCAAGTGAAAGACAAACTGAAGAGTGGACTCATTTCTGTTATATCTGTTGTGTTTGAGTTAGTTACTATGGCGATCCCACCCATGTGATATTTGGTTTTGACTCGCAGCTGCTGGAGTCTCTGGCATTGTTCTGGAATTTTTTTGTTATAATAAAAATGCTCAGACTATAAGCATCCTGCTTGAGGCATAAGAAGCAGCTTGAAAAGGAAAAGGTGCCTGCTGCTTAAGAAATATATTTTACTTTTAGGGTTCTCTTTAAGGGAAATGAACTAAATTGCATCAGCCTCATCTTACAGTTTTCAACTTGAATTGCACAAAGTATGTTCAAAAAAAATTCTAAGCTGCTGCAGTAAAAGTATTCTTGTTTTTTCTTAGATTACAGACTTTGAGGGTTTTTGTGCAAATGCTCTTTCATAGGCAATAAATTGAGCAAGGCTGTGTTTGAGTCCAGAGAGCCATTCTGTTCTTTGTGTGGAACTCCTAGGGCAATGGGAATTTTGTACCAAAATAGATGCAGAACAATTTGCAACCTTCAATCTGCAGAGTCCAAATTCTCTTCTGCTATTTTTCAAAGCTACCTTAGACTTTGTTTAAGACCCTTGTTCAATAAAGTCTCCACCTTTGATCCAGTCCTCACAGATACATTATCTGCTCATCTTGTCATACATTAATCCAGCCTCTCCTTAAGTATCAGAAGATTGTCTTTCCTCTCACCCTGTTTTTTTTATATTATTTTTTATGATATCTAATTATACCTTTGTTTTATTCTCATCTCTTTGTTTTCCATCTCAAAGCTTTAGTGCATCCTGATCCTGAATTAATCTAATTAAAAACATAAGGAAACAGCAGACCAAGAACACCTAATCCAGCTGGTGACACCATTGTATTCTTAGAACACAAGAATAGTGGTGAGGAAAATGTGTGAAGAAAGAAATCTAACTTGTCTGTAATAATCAGTTCAATCTTATTTGGAACCGCTAATATAACTATGCTTCGCCATATGGATGCTGTGTGATGTATCGCATAAAAGGCTTAACATTATTTGTTAGCTTTGCCATGCACTAGTTATCAGAATATATTTTATCCTAAATTACTTCTACTCTCCAGATATGCTTTTGGTGTAATATGTACTAAAATGCTGACATTTTTGAGACACTAAATTACTTCCATTTACTAAAGATAACTACTGTTACAGAGTAGACATTTAACTGGATTCCTAACATAACACTTTATTTTACATGTTTGGAAAAAAAATTAGTTACAATTTGTCAGTGAACGGGGTTTTTTAAAAACAGATTTAATGCATACATTGCAAGTTTGATTATGTAATCAGCAGCCTACTCATGTTCTGATAGTTTATTGATAGCTTAAAGCATTTTAAGGAATATGATGAATTTTTTCTTGTGTTCTAGTTCCACATGGGAATTTTAAAGTTCACAGTGAAAAGGAAGGATTGACAAAAAAGAAACACTTCCTCCTGCTGGTCCCATTAAAAATTCTGCTTGGAAGCTTGGCACAGTGAGAAACTAACGTACCTTGACAGTCCAATTTCTTTGATAAAATCACCTTCATGAACACATATACCTTTGAATACACACTACAAAATGCTACATGTTGGTATCTCCTGAAAAAATTATTACCAGACACTTGGTTGAGGTGCCAATACATAGCCATTTTCTACTGTTTGCTTGCTTTGCAGTGTACTTGTTTAAGGCTGCATTTGGATCCCACAAATCAGCTTTTGCTTAGAAAAAAATCTTGTCTACAAAACTGACAACTACATGAACTGAGGGAACTGTTCTACTTTTCTGTTTGGTACTGCTCTGTTTTTGGATTATACTGTATCTCCCCTTCTATCACTTGTTTATGGTCAAACAGTTTGTCTTCGGTGTAATTCTGTCTCAACTGTGCATGTAAATAGGTTTAAGTCTAATAACATCAGAATTTTTACCAGTGCTACCTAAATCTAAAGTGAAACCACACTCTGATTTATGTATAAGTCCAAACGCCTCAAAAAGCATTTTTTCATAAATATTTGGCTAATTTTTTTTTCCTAGTCAGTAAAAATAATTTGGTCAATCTAAAGCTTCCAGAAAGAAAACCTGCTCTCTAATTTAGATGTTTAAGCTTGATTTTTCTGGTTCTATCACTGAAGGTCTTTAAAAGTGAGTAATTCTTTCCATGGATAAATTAAACAAATGTTTCAGGAAATACTTAAGGCACATAAGTCTTTTCCAAAATTTAGGTAAATTAATTAGGTGAATTTGATTCACTTAAAGATTTTTCCTCACATACAGTTTTCACTACTGCCATGCTACCTTCTCAGATACAGAGCTGAACAAAGATAAACTTCAGCAGCAACACTCTCTACCAAACTCCATATAATTTGTTGTCTAATGTTCTTGTGTCCTTATATTTCAATATTGTTTTGAATTTACTGTATGCCGTAAAAGATTAGTTTCGATATTTTATTTTCTAGTTTTCTCTTTAGGTCACTTCTCAGTTGAAGACATTCTCTGCGAAATAACAAATTTCATTCTTTTGTTTTATAGGGATGCCATCCTGAGTGGTTTGAAAAACACCTGTTTTCTAATGTTAGTCCTCAACATTTTTCTTAAAAAGAGGTGTAACTATAAGTTGCTTCAAAATGAACTTAAAAAATTTGATCTCCTAGATCCTCTTGGCGAATCTTAAAAGTATAACTTCTATTTTTATGTTCCTTTCTTTCTTTTAAATTTTTTTTTAGATTTCCCTATATCTAATTTTCTTCCATTTGTCATTTCGTATATTCTCTATCTCTTCTTCACAAACTTGTCTTGACCTGGTTTCTCTTTAAAATCACTGTCTATTATTTACATTATCAATTCAGTCCAAAACTGACTTACTTAAACTCTTCTTTGCCACTTAGTAAGAACTTGAGTCATTATCTGCTCTGTATACTTTGCAGAAATAATAAGTTTTTAAAGATGAATAAATATTACAACACCAATGATAAGATTACAATTACAGAGTGGTAATTCTGTGTTATAAAGACAATAAAAAAATCTGTTTGTACTTGTAATGGAATATTACCTAGTTCATTTTTTATCTTAGAAAACACTTTTCTGAAAACCTTGACTTCTGAGAGAAACATTATTATACTTGAAGTGCCTTACTGCTCTCTCACTGGTAAGGTACTACTGTTTAATGCAGCTGTGTTCCTACATTCCTTTACATAACTCTTCCTGTAATTTCTTTTCTTTTTTTGTTTTTGTGGAAGCCCAAATGTAAAAATCAGTAGCTTATAAATGACTACTCAAATTATGCAAGTTGCAATGTAGGTCGAAACTGGGTTTTTGCTTATAACTGATGAGCTAGTACTTAGTCAGTAAATTATGTCACTGGCATAGGCTTCCCTAATCCACCTTCATGGATGCGGGTTCCATGATAAAGGCACTCCTACAGGTTTTTTAGAAAGTTGATTTCATTATAGAAAACATTTTGGTGTTTAATGCAGACACTCTTTATCACAAACAAGTCTGATATTTTTAAGTAAGCCTACTCTATATCACTGTTCCATACTGTTAGCTCTAGCTCTGAAACAGCATGAGAGAGTTCTCTGACTGTAGAATTCCCTCATCCCCTTAAAATATTGCAAATGTTTCTATATTAGAGAAATGGAAATAATGTAAATAGCATAAATAAAATTCTAATAAAACTTTATTAAAATTCAGAGACATAAAGAAAAGCAGCAACTATTTTTTTTTTTTTTTAAATGCATCAGTCATTACAGCTTACATTTGCTACTACAGTTCTTAAAACATTTGCTTTCCTGAGATGGAAAAGAGAGGTATCTTCCTTTACAGTTGTAGCTGTATGAACAAGAAGTAAACCTCGAGCTATCAAAAGCATTGCAGATAAATAGCTAAATATGGGCAAGGGTAAGGCTCAGGTTCAGAGGTTTTCAGCATCATATATAGAAATTTCCAACCCATTTGTGTGCCCACTCTACTTTTAGGACGATGCAGATTACATGACTGCAACACGCTTTCCTTTCTGCTCCTTACCTGCAGCTCCCCATAATCGGTTCCATTCCCTCAAGGTTCTGTTTCTCCAACGAAGCACATAACCACATTCTTTAGACTGCAAAGGCACAAAGATACATGCAAGAGCTTTGTTGGCTCTTTGCCTGTGCTTGGGAGGCCAAAGACTATTTCACATTGCACACTGCAGACATACAATGCAGCTGTGGAGCATAGTAGGAGTATTCCTTATCTCGCTGTAGCGTCTGCTTTTCTAGTTTGAATTCCGGCACCAAAAGCAACTCCCAAAGGAGTTTGTACTCCATTATATACCAACCCTGAGAGGAATAGTTAGACTGCAAGTTCAGCTTTTTTGGCAAGAAAATGATGTCTTGTTGACAGACACCAAATTTGTGCAGTTATACTGGTTGGATATTTTGCTTCTACTTAATCTATTTGAGTGTATACATGTGAGCATTTTTATGGTACAAAAATGCTTCCGTGTTAAGAAAGCTAATCTATTTTCTAACACTTTTGAGGGTCTTGAGCTTTGCTTAATTCAGTTTGGGGGAAGTATTTGGGTCTTGAGTAGTATAAGACACCAACTATGAAACAACTGTGATCTGGATTTGAAGGGGGTAGACTTGTCTTCACAGCGGCTCGTATGGGGCTGTGTTTTAGATTTGTGCTGAACATAGTGTTCATAATATTGTGATGTTTTTGTTATTCCCGAGTAAGGCTTGTACAGAGACAAGGCCTTTTCTGGTGTTGTACTCCATGATGGTGGGGAAGTTGGGAGTGCATGAGGTGTTGGCAGGACTCACAGCTGGGACAGGCAACCCAAAGTGGTCAGAAGGACATTCCATACTAGATGACATCATGCTTCGTTTATAGTCAGAGGGGAGGTGTTTGTCTTCCCAAGTAACATGGAACATTCGAAGGGGCCCCTGCTCTCCTGGAGATGGCTGAACACCTGCCTGACCCTTGGGAGCCATGGTTTCATCCCTACTTTGCTTTGTTTATGTGTGTGACTTCACTTTCCCAATTGAACTGTCTTTATTCAACCCACAAGTTTTCTACCTTTTACCCTTCTGATTCTCTTCCTGATCCCTCTGCCGGGGAGTGACTGAGAGGCTGTGTGGGGCTTCATTTCCCGCTGAGATTAAGCCACGACAACCTGTTATTTAACTTTTTTGATAGCTTTTTAAATACATTTTTAATGAGAAATAACTCATTGATTTTTATTAATTTTCTCAGTTGAATTAATATATAGTTAAAATACTGACATTTTGAGCATTGTGAGTGAAGTCTCTAATGGACTCACTTGCCTTTCTGAATATTGCCTTTCAATCAGAGTAAATCACACATTTTACCAAATTTCCTATATGCCCAAAAGCTATCAGCCTTCTAATACTACAGCACCAATTAAGGCCCCTACAGTTCTACTACTGTCCATGTCTAATCATGTAGGCAACTATCTTCCTTCTCCAGTTTCAAGATGTTCACATTATAATTTCTCATTTTGATGGATAAGGAACAAACAATTAAAGCAGAAGCACCTCCTGCACTTCCAGTCTGTGTTCTGGTCTCTTGTCTTTGAAACAGATAACTTTGAACATGAGGTAAACCTTATTACAAATGACTGGAACCACCTGTGACCTTTCTTACTGTGTTTATCATAAGCCTGAAATTATGGTTCTTAAAGTTTGTTCTCTCAGTAGGTCACTTTATAGTGCAGGTTCAAGAGGATGCACTTTGAGTGTGTCTACTCCAGACAACTGGCATTATGGGATGTGGTCACATATCTTTTGGCTCATATATATTTTGGCTAAGATTCTTTTGAGGGTTATTGGATGTGCACCTAAACTGACATTAGGTGTGCACCTAAACTCACATCCACTCAATCACACTGTTTTAGAAAATGTCTCTTTTGTACAGTGTTTAATTCAATGGTGTTAATTTGGTCTAATTTGAGTTTAGAGTGATTTTTATAAGATGCTGACCCAATAGAATGGGTCAGTAACATAAAGAGGGAGCAAGGCTGTTGGAGACACAGTAAGCCATAACTGTACCACAATTTTGCCTTGATATGTCTATTACTTAAGAATAATACAAGATTCAATACTTCCTTCAAAGATTTATAGAAGCTCTTGAAAAAGCTTAAATGCAAGAAATTAGGCAGTGATCCATTTCTTAAGTTGACAGCTTCAGCCTCCCCTACAAACACCTAATTGTATGGACCCAAATTGACACTTCACTAGAACTAGTTCAGAACTGGTTTTGATAAAGAATATTAGTCCTAGAGATCGCTTTCTTACAGAGCTGTACAGTTCCTAACAAAATAAGAGTTTGGCACTTAAAACCTATGAATTATTTTAGTTTAGTGCAGAGATTGAATTTTGGAATGCTTATTCTCAGGCAGCTATTTCAGATTGTTATTAGCTTCTAAATCCAATACATGCTCTGAATAAGTGTACTTCTATATATATATTTGTAAAAGAAATACATCTTTTTTACCTTGGTTGTAAAATTTTAGGTTAAAATGTCAAATATGAATGCTTTGGGATGGGGGATCTCACATTGTAATGCAACGGTGTTTTGCCTTACTACTGCTTTTGATTATTGCTTTGGCCTAAGCCCTTCGTCTGCCCTCCAATTTTCAATACCCTACCACTCAGCTACTGGGAAGAAACATCCATCTCAATAGTTTGACAGTTCTCCCTTAGTGACAATATTTCCCTTTTGGAGTGCTGCTTCTCATCTGCCTCTCTGGCTCACTAAATAATCACACACAATAGCCTAATGTAAAACATTTTACTTTGCTTATTTTCTGTTCATATTACAAAGCTCTGGGGAGAAGATTACCCATTTTTTATTGACTAAGTAGCAGAGTCCTTATATCCAGAGATTATTATTATTTGAATTCTTTCTTCACCAGCTCTGAAGTATATTACTCTCGCTTGCAATCAGGCATCCAGATTTCTGGGAGTTTTTAATTTATAGGGTTTTTAATTCCTTTCTGGAAAGCTGTTTCATGGCTCTTTATTATAAATTGCTAGATTGTACTTTCAAACTGAAGATGCATAGGGATAATGTTAGCAAACTAAAATGAATTCCAGTACAAAAATCCCCCACCTCTGCAGTTTCTCAAGGTTGGTGGATTTTTATATAATAATCTTTTTTTAAAGTCATGTATTTTTTATGAGTCTGAGACACACCGATTCCAATAAGTCTTTCGGCTGTAGAAATAGAAAAGAAACAGGATGTAATGTTGCATATCATAATATATGAAGCAATCATTCAAATGTAGCTTGCAGTAAGTCAATAAACCTCTACTGTATTGAGGCAACTGAAGTGTAGGATATTCATGCAAAAATTGTGTGTGAGAAGATCTTTTTTTCCTATTTTTTCAAAAATGTGCCTGAAATGTATTGCTAATTTCTACAACTAAACCAGTATTAGTGTGGTAGCTGCATTCATGGCAGTGAGAAAAATACAAGGACAGCTTTTGTTTGTGCCTTTCTTAGAAAAGAGGCAAAGTCCTGTGAATACACAGTTGTGTATTCTTTAGTCTGCCTTGAAATAGGTGAAATTATTCCAGTTATGGGTGTGCAGCTCTTTGTGCTCTCGCCCATTCTACAGAACAGAGAAAGTTTTTGAGAATCTGCTCTTCACAGCATCTGAGGGCCTTTAGGCAGCAAAGACTATGCTGCAGAGTCCCCAGAAAATCCTTTAATCTTATGGAAAAAGGTTAATGGCTTCAAGATATAAACCACGAGTCTTGACAAACTTCCAAGGTTTCAGCTTCATGGAAGTCTAGCCATGGGCTGGTTAAACCATTTTCATTATAGACATTAAAGGATGCTGTTTGGTCAAAGCAGAGTGAGAGGGTCAAGCTGAAGGTCTATCCAGAGCAGGAGGCCCAGGATGGCAGCGCTGATTGCATTTATCAGAAGTTACTGCATGGGAAAGAAGCAACAACAGTGTGATAACAAAAAATGCAGAGGATGTTGGTTCCAAGGATGCCATCTGGGCCTGAAAGTGGAAATAGGAAAATCTTTTCTTAGTGCAGAAACAGGAATATGACCTTGGCAAAGGCCACACTGTATTCTCAGCAAGGATAGTGCCCATTCATGCACTCAGTAGCAATCCTGATATACAGATGACATATAGCACATCCTTTTGTGTGATAGACACAATCTAGGTCCAAAAATTGACTATTTTATTTGTGGGATTTTCACCTAAGATTATCTCTTGGGTTGCAATGAGGAAACTATACTAATGTTGATGTTAGGGTTAGTCCCTTGCAAAATCTGGGGCAGAGAAGTCTTCCTGACAGGAAAATCTCTCCATTTGCTGCTGAAACTACTTCTCTGTCTGTGGCAGAGATCCATAATTGATACTTAACCAAAACAGAGGAATGAGGTTCTCATTCCTTCTTATCATAGCTGTGAAACAGGTACAATTAAGCAAGGTGTAAACACAAAAACTACAACCAGTACTACACAGGCACAATTATTTTGAGGTAATGTGAGAAAAGTGATAGGGATGAACTTTTTTTCCCTGTTGTGCTTCCCCAGACCTACCAATGATGCAGTAGTTCAGTACTGTTCAGAACAATAGGCAGCTCACACTCACATCAAGAGAGCTCTGCATTCAAAAGGAAAACTCATAGAATTAATCTAAAATATCTTAGCTGTTATATTTACTTGCCTGGAGGAAAGAAAAATGGTTTCATTATGATGCCCTCTAGGTTATAAGAGCAGCATTCATTCAGGAGGAGAGGAACAATGCATTATGATTTCTCTGATAAAGCCAGCATGAGTCCGATTTCAAACATTAAGTAAAAAACAGTTATCTCACGCTGATCACAATCAGTCTCCAAAGTAAAAAAAAAAGACAATGGGAAATCAATACTTCTCTACTCTTTTGTATTCTCTGAGCAGAGATGGAGGGCCTTAAAATTGAATAAGCCATTTGCTATGAACTCTTCATTCAGCATTCATAGCCAGGACTGAGGTGGCTACATCAGGTACCATTATATAACCTACTTTACATTTCAGGGCCACACAAAATTATGTAATGATAATTCATCAAGTTTCAGGTTTCCTCAAGGCAGAAAATTACTTTCAAAAATATCCTGCTTTCATAAGCAAAATACACTTCTATGGATCTCTGCAAGGAAATTGTGCACGGCTAAGGTTCAATACAGAGAATTAGCAATAAGATTAATAGAACCCAAATTAGTGGAACTGCAAAAGAACTTTATTCAAATGTAACATTTAAGTCTTGTGAACTTAAAAACAGGCTAGAATGTTATTTGTAGTGCTGCTTCTTAGCAGAAAACAAAAAAACCTAACACAAAACCAATTGCTTTAATAAAATCCAACTTTATAACACACTCCATGACTGTTTCAGAGAACATTCTGACAAACAGAATGCAAGGGACCAGGGGCAATTTAATTATAATTTTGTGTGTGTGGAGGTTCACCAGATGGTAAATATCTTTCCTGCAAGTAGAAATCCTTGAAGACAGGGAATGTACAAAGTTCACATGATACTTTTTATACATCTGATGTTGAATAGAACTGGAGAAAACAATAAATGACCTGCTAAGAAAGACTCAAATGTGAATAAGACTTTTAGTAAGTTGAACCTCTTAAACACCCTCATGCTTATGCTTCAGAGTAATGCATTGTTAATTCTAGCAAGGTTCTTCACACTTCAAGGGTGGCATATGAGTACATTTAGACAAATGCCAATAATAACTTGTTTGTACAAGGCTGAGAATCCTCTAAACATCTGTCAGAAGTTTAGCTGTTTTGCTTCCACTAGAGTAAAATCCTTCAGTGCAATTACTTGTTGTCTTGGATAATGCCACCCTATTTTCCATTACATCATCATAACTTTAGACTGTGAGTTGGGGGACAGATTTCTAGAATTACACTTCATTTAGGTTCTCACTTAAGTCCATGTAGAACTCCAGGACACCTACTTTTTGCATTTATACTGAATTTAAAACATACACTTATCTTTAGCTTGAGTCTTCCTGTTGTGTTTAATTGCTTTTGACCAAAGCATCTCTTCTAGGAAATAAAGGAAAAATATCCAAGCAATGCTTCATGGGGATGTAGATAAAACCATCTAGGGATCTGAACTCCATCTCTAGTAAAGCTGCAGATGGAATAAACATACAGGATTATTATCAGCTTCATGTGATACCATTTTTCAGAGACACTACCTACTTATCATGCATAGATTAGTAGCTAAAGTATTTATCTAGGAATTAATAGGCCATCATGTCTGAGTTCCCTGAATTCTGAATGTGTTGGAGTCTGCATTGCAGTTATGCAGTGGTGTGAACTAGTGACACCCTTGCCATCTCTCAGGAAGTTTTTTACTGCAGCTGAAATGAGGCATGCAGTCAGACAACAGAAATGGTTTACACACTAACTTCCTGAAAAGCTAGTCTGAGTTAATAATGACCTAATGTAAAACACACATGTTGGATAAAATATAAAAATAGATAAGTGGATAATTACACGAAAACTTGCTGGAGAAAATTTGGTACTAAGCCTCTGAAGGAATGATACACTTTAGACATCCTTATGATCATTGAATAGAGTTTTTGTGCACCTTCCCCCTCCTGCATCAGGTGACATTTTTCATTTTCTCTCTCCATGTAGCCCCAAAGTTTTAGCACAGCATAGGTCCAAACTCAGTTAAGATGTATTTAGTGAGGCATCAGAGAGGCTCACCAGTTCCAGATAGCACCATGCTATCATAATCAGATTGTTTTCAGGTCTAAACTGGTGTAGTGTGCTACAGTAGGCTAGCACTATTTTGCACTTTGTATGATTTAGATTAAAAAAGCATAAAAATATATAGAAACAGGTTTTTATATTAATATCTAAAAACACACTTTAGTAAAGGAGAAAATAAGCAAATTACTCTGGTTACATCTACACTACTCATAGAAAATATAAAGAATGTGTATTTCATTTAATGTCCTCCTGCCACCAGTAATACTGAAAAGCACAACAGAACAATCTTCAGATCTGACAGAACAAGGCTATCAGGGATGGGGTTTCAGGGGCTGAACCTGTGCTGCTTTTTAGGCTTTTCACGTCTGAGCTAAGCAAGCTGAAGTAAGTGCATGCATATTTCTGCAGGCTGTGACTACGTGCCTGACTGCAGAGTGGATTGTCCTTGAAAAGCAAGAAGTCACCACCAAGATGCACTAAGACATTGTGCTACACCAGGAAGATGGTAATATCAGCTCCACAGTATTTGTTCTGAAAGCAATGCAGATCCAAAGTGTATATTAGAAATATGCTTGTTTTAATTTTATTGGTTTTCTGCTATAAATCAGTTAAATCAGTAAATTATTTAGGACTAGACTTCATAAAAATATATACCTTGTTTAATCTTCTGACTTGCTCCAGACAGAATATTTTCTGCTATACTCCAGACTTTCAAGAATCTTAAGGTTGAGTAAAAAGAAATAAATTAAGTCTGCACCCACCTGAGTTGGAGTAGAAAATTATTATTTGTCTACTATATCTAATTGAACTTTTATTGAACTTCCCAGTCTGGATTCTCTCTAATGATCTGCCTGTACTTTTCTCCTGTGGAAATACAGAAAGACCTACTGCCTCAGAAGTTTGTCCTCTCTAAGGGAAAGAAGGGTCCTCCTCGGAAGTTCTGCAATAACTTTCTCACACTACTACAGCACAGTTAGGAGCACTGTTTCACTGATTCATGCTAGGAGATTTGTGGTAAGTAAAGCTGCAAAGTGCTCATTACTGAGCTGCAATCAATTAATTGCGGACTCAGTAATCCATTTACAGTGATATCACTGCATATCAACCCACCAGCCCCAGAATATAGGAGAAATAACTAGAGTACTTTCTGGAAAAGACAGTATGGTATGATATATATGTCAGCCAGCTATATGACAGTGCTCAAAGAGAAGGTAATCTTCAAACAATCATAAAATCACGCAATCATAGAATAGATTAGATTAGAAGGGACCACAAAGATCATCTGGTCTGTTATTTCTTGACAAAATCATGGTCTAGGCAAGATTCCCCAGTACCCTGTCCAGCTGAATCTTCAAATTGTTTCATTTTCGGGAATCCACCACTTCCCTGAGAAGATTATTGCAATGACTGATTATTCACATTATGGGACATTTTTCTCTTGTGCCCGGCTGGAATATCCTCAGAAGTAACTTGTATCCATTACCCCTTGCCTTTCCCTTGTGACTCATTGGAAAAACAGAATCTCCATCTTCTTTGCAACCATCCTTTAAATACTGGAACATGATGGTAATGTCTCTCATAAGCCTTCTTCTCTCAAGACTGAACAAACCCAGTTTTCTCAGCCTTTCCTTATATGTCATCCTTCCCATTCCTTTGATCGTCTTTGTGATCCTCCTCTGGACCCTCTCCAGCCCATCCACAAACTTTATTTAATGACAAGGACCAAAACTGAGCACAGTGTTCCAGGTGTGGTCTGACAATCATTGAGTAGAGTGAGATAACAACATTATCTCTGCTGGAGATGCCCTTGTTGATGTAACCCTGTTACTCTGTTGGCTTTATTTGCTGCAGCGGCGCAGTGTTCCCTCATACAGAGCTTGTAAACAAAAGACAACTTTCTTCTTCACTTTGAAGTGCTTGCAGGCACTCTTAAACAGCTCTCTTTACTGCACACTGCCTCCCTCTCTTTTTTGACTAGCAATCTTTGTTGAAACAGAGTAAAGTTTCTTTTTTATTTTTAGAAGAACTGCAGAGCACTGGATGCTGGGGACAGCTGGAGTGTGTGGGATGTGGCATGCTATTTATTCTCCTCAGTCTGAGAAAGAAGCAGATGGGTGAGTACTTTATTAAATCAGAGTCCATGTATGGTATCTCCCAGATGTTGACCACATGGTCTGCCTTGCTAGGTCATGAAGAACCTGTTCCTGTGTGCCCACTTTTTAAAATTTTGGTTCATAAGTACTCATTCCACCAAATTGCTGAGCTGCTGATTCACATCTGTCCTGTTTTACTGATGGAATAAGGGAGATCGGCTTTAAAAAAGAAGAAAAAAACAACTGAGAGCTTTTCATATAATTTTAAGTACTTTCTGATGCATTTATAAACATACAACAGAACTTGCAGTCACTTTATTTCAAGTACTGTGGTCTATGCTTTAATGGCACAGCCTGCTTATAAATACATTAACTTTTAAAGGAGCAGCAATATGGCTTGTGGAAGAGAGTGGAAGAAGACATTTTCAACTCTGTATTAAGCAAAGGATATAGAAGAGAAAACAGCTATTAGTAATGCAGCTGATAAATAGTGGAGGAATAAACCTCAGTGTCAGCTAGGAGGCATTAGTGATTGGACTCCCATAACTACAAAGCCAATATTGAATCTTGATAAGACCCAAACAGGCCAAAACAGTCTTGCCCAGATGCTTTTGTTATTCTTACTCAGCACATGGAGAGCTTAACAAGATTGCTCCGTCTCCTTAGGTTCATGGGAGATACACTGGGGGCTGGAGTAATGTTGTGCAAGCAATTGCTCAACTGTTTTATTTGCTGACATGAAAAAACAGGTGAATTTTCCACAAGTGAATGGAAACTGTTTTGTTTTCTCTAGAATATAAAAATCAGAGGATTGAAAACTTATAGCATTTTCAAAGAACCAGACCAAGTCTAAGCAGCAGAGCTTCTTGTACCCCAGGAGTCTCCTCATGACTCCACACCACACAGTGGATTTTGAGAGGTGCTTCTACTCAACCAATTCAGTACCATAGCTTTAAGGAGGTTTGAATTTGATAAGTTTGTACTTTTTCAAGAAGACTGCAGAGGAATGATAGAAAATAAAATATATTCCCTTGTCATGTTGCTTAGCACCATGAGGATCTAAGCTACCCTCACTGAGAGCTCTGTTCTCCACAATGGTCACACATAAAGCCAAATGCACAGTGCAGCATCCTGGAGTGATTTCCTGTTCCAGCAACTCTGTGGGACAAACTTGCAGAAGAAGTTTCTACACAAAGAAACAGGTACTCTGGGTGGGTGCAGACTTGATTTTACAAGTACATCTGTTCTGTTTATTTTTGCTTCTTTGCAGTGTTATCAACTTCTGCTCCATATGGATGATCCATATTGTGCCTTGGTGAAATGATACCACATTATGCTTTTATGCTTTTATCATCAAACACTACTCATGAAAAAATCACCAGGTTTGCTTAGGTTCATCTGTTCAATTTATTTTCCCAAAACTTTATTTTGAATAAAACACCTACGGTAAATGTGATTTATGTAAATGAATAAAACAAAACAGTTATATAAGCTTTTTGAATCATTCAGATTCTTTCTGTTTCTGTTAAACTGTATGAAATACTCTACCAACATATTTTCTTTGGGCTATTTAATTTCTGAAGTTTTGCAGCTAAATGTATGTAATATTAGGACATGTATGAAGGCTTCCATTTTGATTTTATTTCCATTCTCTATGCCAATCTTTTCAGACAAAGAAGATCTAATATTTCAAAAAGAGATTTCCAAGTGCCTGTTGCAATCTTTCCCTTCCAGTCTTGGAAGTCGACTTTATTTTCATCTTTTCTCTTTTCTTCTACATTTTCCCCATCTAGACCTCAAGTCAGAGGAAACATGCCAGAGGAAAAAAAAAAAATCACTTTAAAGGAGAAACCAGATAACTATTTAGTCCTGTGCTGCTATTTTCTAAGTCCTTTCCCTACCGCAGTTCAACTTTGCAGGCTCCTGAGAAGTCCTCTATTCCTAGTGACCCCAAGGATGTTCAGGGGAGTGATGAGATCAATATAGGGTCACTGATATTTGTTCTTGTTAAAATAGGAGTAAAATCATAATAAAAAGTAAAGTAAAATAAAATAAAATAAAATAAAATAAAATAAAATAAAATAAAATAAAATAAAAAAATAAAACTAATTGTAAGAAGGA
>JAYDZK010000169.1:96943815-96982008 GCA_034509185.1 Euphonia xanthogaster
AATAAAATAAAATAAAATAAAATAAAATAAAATAAAATAAAATAAAAAAATAAAACTAATTGTAAGAAAGAGAAACTGAGTGAGGCCAGCAGCAACCTGCATAGCTAGAAAATCTTCTGCAGGTTCTTCTCAAACTTTGCTTCCCATACAAGCCAGCACAGCCATATGAGCTTCACTAGACCTGTTTCCTGAGCTTGTTTGGGTACTCTTGCTCCTTCAAGTGGTTTTTGCTTCAAGGCCCTGAGGCAGTTCTGCCTGGTCCATCCTGGCCATGGCCTCTCTGAGCCTCATCCTGTCCTTGTCCCAGTGCCCAGGGCTGCGGCTGCCATTGGTACTGCTGCTGCTCTGGCCATGGGGAGCCACAGGTCCATGCTGTGTGCTGGCACTCCCTGTGGCATTCAGCTGGCTCCAAAAGCTGCCTGAAAAAGAAACAAGGTGAGATGCAGTTGTCCTTGCTCAGGAGACAGTGCTGGTCAGGTATCCTGCTCACCCTCATGCTGTGATGGGGCTCCCAGGCCCAGCAGATCCATGATCATGTGTTCTAGTGCTGGTATGGCCAAGAAAGAACCCACCTGAATATAACCCAACAACAATCTCAACCCAAAATGACAAAACCCAGCAACTATTGGGACTTCTTAGGATTTCAAATTATGTATTTGCTTTGGAGCATCCAACCCTGCCCAGATGGTACCTGTCGTGTTATATAAGGGTTCTATCTCTCTGTTTTGAGAGAAATGAGAAAAAAATTCTTTGCCTCATGTTTATCACACTCATTTCCATCTTCAATAAAATGACTACTACTCACTTTTTAACTATTCCTTTATAAGAAACACCCCCCTTGTATAGCTGGTATTACAAATACACCCTAAATGATGACTGGAGCTAGTCAAACAATTGCAGTTAAGTCAGATTTACAGAAGACAGACAGAGGATATTTCCTCTGTCCTAACATATCTTCAGGCTGATGCTAACTTAGCAGTCAGGCAATCCTGATTTCACATCCTTTTGTCTCGTTTACACTTCAGGTCTATTTTCTTCTGGCAGAGTAGTGCTGCCCACAGTGACTTTATTTCAGTGTTAGTTTTCTATACAGAGAGAGAAAACTTTAGCTACATTGCAGCACTATTATGTGTTATGACATCAGCTGTCATCAAGGATGGACAAAGCTATTTTGGTCTAGCGCCTCTTCACATGATGAAATTATTCTCAGAAAATAAAGTTATACCGGTGCAACCAGTTTTTTAGAAGCACTTCTGCCTTAGAATTTGTAGGTGCATATAAATTTTTCTTTTTATTTAATCACAGAAATCAACCAAGCCATTATGTTGATAGGTTATGTTTCTCTGTGGCCTTCAATTGCACTCTACAAGTGCCCAGAAGAAGGTTGTAAAAACCTGGGGATCAGTCTCTTCTCCCATGTTTACAAGTGATAGAACAAGAGGAAACCTTAACTTGTGCAAGAGGAGCTTTAGAATTGGAAATTATGGAAAAATTTCTCCACAGAAAAGATCATCAAGCCCTGGAACAGGCTGCCCAGGGAAGTAGTTGAGTCACCACCCTGGAGGAATTTGAAAATTATGTAGATGTGCCTCTCAGGGACACGGTTTCAACCCGGACTTGGCAGTGCTGGGTTAATGGTTGGACTTGATGATCCTATAAGTCTTTTCCAACTGAAATTATTATATTATTCTGTGATAAGGAAAACATTTGTTTCATCAGTTTCATGATGGTATTTAGAGGGACCAAAATTACCTGTGTCAACAGTATACTGTTGAGAACATACTTCATTGTTTTGCAGTATATTTTCTGTCAGTGCAAGTGTACTGGTGATGGCATGAGGAGAAAAGGAAATGAATTTGAACATGTTTCATGATGGGGTGGAAAAAAAGAGAAAAATATAGTATTTCTATGTTTTTATCCATTCACATGATGCTTTGAATGATTGTATTGACAGTGTTTATCTTTGAGAAGAGGAATAGCTGATCTCATTATAAAGCAAAAAAATAATTAAGGATATAGAAATGGTGTAATTAGGATCTTTTTCTTGTCTCATTTTGAAATAGCAGGAAAATATTGTGTCACTTTCACAGGTAGCATGAGAAAGGAAGAGAGTAAGAAATAACCTTTTCTCACAGAATATGTAGAGCCTGTGAAACTCTCTGACAGATGGCATTGAAGAGGTTATCTGGATTTGGAAGTGGAAGTAGCAGTTCAATAAGAAAAACATCTACCATTAAAAAAAGTATTTATTTACCATAACTAAGTTTGGAAATATCTTCCTTTTGGCTTAATGATATTGATCAACCTATGAGTAATACAACAAAAGGAATTATTTGTTAGAAGTGTCAGTTTTCTTGTCTTCTGAAGCATCTGCAACCTGCTTTATCAAAATAAGCATGATGGAAAATTGTATATAGTGATAATCTATTGAATCAAATGGATCAAGAAGAAAACAAAGTCAAAAAGAACAGAGTGACAGATTGAGTGATGTTGTTTTAGAATGAAAATGCAAAGGAGAGTGTGAAGGGAAAGAAGCACAATGACTTACTAGGATGATTTTGCAGCTGTAAAATCAAAAAAATTGTATATAGCTTTAAGTACAAGTGAGATCATAGACATAAACACACTTGAGTATTTAACTCTTCTATCTAATAACATTGTTGAAGCCTGTGTAAAGGTGCCAGGCAAATATGGTTGAAGTTGTTGCTCAATATTTACTCCATTTGTTCAAGACTTTGTGGGTTAAGACTTGGGGCAGGGTCTGGTTATTATTATGAAAAAAGTAGAGCCATTATTATGTTCATTAAAGTTTTTAACATATCTGCTATCAAAAAAATAATAGATAGAACTTTTCTTAAACTGCTTTTTTTCTCTTCTTTGATCCTGTACTATTTGCTGGTTAGCTTGTTTGTATATAGAATGATATAGATGAAAAATCAGTCTTTATATTACACAGCAGAAGTATGAGACCTTTAAAGAGGAGGTTGACATATATGGACAAGGATGATCACAAGCAGATACTTACTGGAGCTCCTTTGCTGTAAGGAATTACATTATCCACTGCTAGTCAAGGTTGGCAGAGTATTATTTTCCTTACCTGTTCAAGGGGAATAAATGGATATGGTGTAGCTGTGTATGGCTTCTTCCAGCCTGAAACAACAAACCTCTTCTTGTACTTTGAGATGGCATCTTAATATTGAATATACTGTATAAATGCTTATGTACATATTTATACATATATATGCCTCAAATAGATATATTTTTTAATGTTTACTCACTTCTATTTGTCCTATTTCTGTTCACATATGTATATATATGTAAGTGCAGTCGGTGATGAGTGATGTTGAAAAAGTACAAGTATTTTTGGCAACTGGACTGTGTGAAGAAAAAAACAACCAAAAAAATGGTGCTTATTTTGCTCCTTTTCTACTTCCTCTTCTTTCCTGTGCCTCAGCCTACAATCCTGTCAGGTTTGATGCACAGAACACAATTCAGATAACTTGCTCTCTGATACTAAGACTACAGCTCATGTGTTAATTCAGATTCATACCACAGCTTTTCCACCATCCAGCATCCTAAAAAAAAAAGGTTCATTTCCTTTTATTTAGTCCTCCTTGGACTAAATTTTGGGTATCCCACCCACCAAAACCCAACTTAAAAATGTCGTGTTAGAAGACCTCCTATCCCACTGCGACCTACAGCACAGTCCCATGTATCTCAAGTCCCAGCAAGACAGAGAAGGTATTTGATTGGACTGAATCTGCCTGTGGGGTCTTCATAAGATGTTATATTTCCTTCCCCATCACTTCATACAATTTTCCTTTCTTTTTGAGATGTTTAAATTGAGCATTTAATTTGTTCTTTTTTTCCTTGTCTCTGGTGACTCATTTTTTGCTGTATTTTGCTGCAATAGTAATGGGCTTTTAGCCCTCCTGCGGCAACACCTATGGAAATGCCTTCTTCCCCTGCACTTGAATAGAAACACAAGCTAATGTCACTCCTGTCTTAAAAAGGGAAGGAAGATGGACCCAGGGAATGACAGGCTGGTCAACCGCACCTCAATCCCTGCGAAGGTGATGGAGCTGCTAACTCTGGAAAACCTTTCCAGAAATATTAGGGGCTTAACACCAGCCAACATTTTGTTACTGTGATGGTGACTGAGCACCAGTACAGGCTGTCCAAAGAGGTACTGGAGGCTCCATCCCCAGACATAATCAAGAACTTTCTGGATGCAGATGTGGGTAACTGGCCACAGGTGGCCCTCCTTGAGCAGAAGTGTTGAAGCAGGTGACTTCTGGTTCCTTCTGACCTCACAGAGGTCTCTTCCAAGCTTAACCATCTTGTGGTTCTGTGACTGCATTGGTAATCTTTATCTTGATGAGTTCTCTTTGATTTTGAATATGCATTAAGAAATTACAGTATTCTCCTTATGTCTATCCTTTTTTTTTGTTACAAAACAAAAATTAAATTAAAAAATATGCATTTGAAAAGTGTTAATGAGTAATTTTTGTTAGGCAGTATTTCTTTCCTTGATCATTTTATAGACTGTAGAGATTATAATCTTAAAGTTATCTAGAATGACTAGCCATAGAATCCCAGACTTCCTTAAATTACCTCATGTGATCATCGCACTGAAGAATAAATCAGGTTGGAAGAATCCTAAGGAGATTTCTAGTCCAACCACCTGCTCAAATCAAAGCAGTCTATGAGATCAAGCAAAGTTCCACAGGGCTTGAAAACCTCCAAGAATGGACACAATCTGCCCCAATAGTTGGCTGTTCTCATGGTTGCTCTTCCATTTCAGGGAATGTTTGTTCTTAGAAAACATTCTATTCTGAATTAAAATGCCCCAGAAATTTAAACTCTAGCACAGGCCTTCATCCATTCTTCAAGTGTTGATTTTTTTAATGAGTAAAAACAGTTCTGCTTCATTTCAACTCCAAGTTTTTTTTTCCTTTTAGTTGCCAGTCACTTTATCTTTGTATATTTCTGTCTAGCAGTTTAAAGAAATCTTTGCTATCATATATACATATGTTGTCTATATTGTTGTATATATTGTCTATATCTATGTTGGACTTCTTCTCTCCCTTTATTAAAGGAAACAGACTGGTCTCTAGGTCTGTCAGTACAAGATCTATTTTTCAGTGCTTTGTCTTGACAGAAATTCTTTATATTTCCTGCAGCTTATCACCCTTTTGGAATAGTAAAAAGCTGAAATTAATAATTTTCAGAAACAAGCATGCAGCACTTCCAGTTTTACAGATAAAGCTATTGTTCTACTCATTAACTCCCATTTAAACACAGTAATTTGATAATCATCTCTGGCCGCATGTTATCCAACAGCTACATTTGGTTATGGATAACTTGCACCTTAAATTAAAATGGAGAGTCCTTGACTGCCTCTATGTGCTAATACTTCTCAAACAGAAAGACACAGGTAATTTAAAAATTGTTTCTCAAAAATTCCAAAGTATTTATACAAGTTTTGAGACCTCAGTCGGGCCTACATTTGGCCTCAGTGGCGTGCAAAAGTGAAGTGATGTAGTGTTGTTGTCTAATCATAGGATGAGACCATATTCAGGACTGCTGCCAGAGGCAGGTTATTTTGGCTTCCCGGTGGGACAGCTGGGCAGGATCAGTCTGAATTGACACTAGATGTCACTACTGATCCATGAAAATACTCCCCAGGCTGCCTTTTGTGTGGCAGTAAATAAGGTGAACACCAGAAAGCTCTGAAAACCTGTTGGTGCCTCACTTCTAAAGATCCCTTTTCTCATTGGTCTGCAAATTACATTCCCATGGAATCCCTTCAGGCTTCACAGCTATGCAAGACATCTTTCTCCACATCTTTCTTTTTGAATTCATCATTGCTTCATTCTCTGGACACTTCTAAATTAGTCTTTTATTATGCTGAAAATATGCAGCATCAGCAACTTTTGATTTAAATTGATTTACATTTAGAAGCTATTCACTAACTAGATTTCACATTTGCCAAATGGAAAAAGATGAGATTAGGGATTGATTATTCTTCCACTTAAATTTTCATTTCTCTGGAATATGAAACTTTCGATACAACTGGACAAAATGTAAACAGAGGTCAAGTGTCTTTTTGATACAGGTATGCTGAAAAGAACAATTTAAATCAGAAAAGACACTTGCAGAGCAGTCCTTCCTGGATTATAGAAAGTGCTCGATATGTCCATTCATCAAAACCCTCGCTCATTTCTAAAAAGCGAACTCCTGCCCATGCTGTTTTTCCATTCTCAGGGGAGATTTAATTTTATGTAATGTGGCCCCTGTATGCCTTGCATTGCAAGCAGAGCCATGTGCGTGTGTGTGCACACTTTCCCCCCAACCTTTCAAACACTTGACAGCTGGGTGAAGTTCTCCTTCCGCCCAGAGAACGACTTTCTGCATTTCATAATGGATTGCCAGTGCTGCCAGGGCTATTTTCTCTCCAGCTGTGAGAGTGGCTTTTTAAAATGACTCACAAAAGCTGCTAGACAGCTGCTTCACCTCAGCCTTCACAAGGGCCTTGCATTCTAAATAGGGGTAGTGCTGACTTACTTTAGAAGGGCTCATTTATTTGGATGTTGCAGATGTATTCTGCACACAACAGTTGATCCTAAAGAGACCTCCATTCAGGCAGGTGAGTCATGGGCTTACATCACTGCAGGTGTTGACTTCGCATTAATGTTGTGAAGAGGAAACATCCCATGTGTTAGTAAGTCATCCTTGGACCCCTTCCAGAAAGCACACAAAGCAATGTAGGCACAATATGCTAATTTCTAGCTACTGTATGTATTACACAACTTCTAAGACATCTGTAAAAATCAGTGCTTACATAGGTATTTAAAAAAAAGTGTTCTTCATGATGTCCTAAAATGGAAAAAAAAAATAGTAAGCTGCTTGGTATTTATATGGCAACTGATCTTAAATCAAATCACAGAATTATAGTGATTAGAAATTGCAAAGACCTTGATGTCATTCAGTCTTCTTTTACACCAGATCATATGTGCTCCGTGAAATATTTTGCTAGCTTTTATGGGCTAAGGAAAATAAATATTATCATCAATAGTCTGGGATCTGAAAGAGCTTTATGATTTGGTGTCAGAGAAGACATTCATTCACATTTAGTCTTGAGGTCAATGAACATATTCTTATTTCTTGAAAACATAAACATTTCTACCCCGAATATTGAATTTTTTTAAAAGGCAGGGATTGCTTAAACTCTGCTTTCAACTAGTTCAAAAAGTAGTATCTCATTATCATATTGTTAATTAGGCATATTCTGCAAACCTCAATCCATATTCCTAATTTTCCCTCCTTTACTGGCATTGTAGACGCATGACGTTTGAGATAGCACCAAATCACAGGAGTTAAGCATAAACAGCAGAGGAAATCAGGAGTGCCTACGAAATGGGAGTCAGAGAGTCATGGTATTCTGCCCAAATTTTGGTGGCAGTTTGATGTCACAGGGCGGTGTTACATACAAACCTTTTGGGCAGTCATGAGAGCACCAGTTGCCTCTCAAAAGCAATGCAGCTGTGGAAATATTTGTCCAGACTACTGCAGACAAGCGTGATCACCTCTGCTGCAATCAGTCCAGACAGTGCTGGTTCTAGTCTGGATTCCACACAGCTGTGCCATCTACTTGGCAAATATGCTCTCCCTTGCTTTGCTCTGCTGAACAACTTCTCATGGTTTTCCAGCTCTCTAAACCATATTAGGAGGACATAGCAGCTTAAGCATGGTATTTTCTTAACATTGGTGCATGTCTTCTGGACTGGAGTTCTTTCTTGCTTAGTCCATGGGGGACACATGTAGTGTAGAGTAGACCTGTCTGTATCTGTCCACATAGACTTGGGCAGTTAAAAATGCTATAGAAGCTTTTTTCACCTAAATTTAGGGTTGGTTTCCTTGAACTCATTCCAAGCGTTCAATAAACCATTCATATTCTTTCCAGGACTACAAATATCTGAAGACACCTACATTTATATTCTGAATGTGCAGAGGGCATTCAGCTGTGAAGAAAATCTAGAAACCTACCATCAGTGATGCCATGAAAACCATTCAGACTTTGCTCAAACTTGAGTAGCAACAAATCTTCATCCGTGCAAAGGAAAAGAACATCCATGCATTCTCAAAGTCCCTTCAAGTATCATGAAGACCACTCAAAATGAAAACTGCCTCCTGTACATGACTGACTTCAGGGTTTTTAGCTTGGAGCTTTTTCATTATGCCAAAAGATCACTCATCACTGAAACACTCACATTTCAGACAGGATAATTTTAATAGATTTTACAAGGAAAATGCAGATGTGACCCAGCAATTAGACTGCAGTTGTGCAGGAAATCAGGTTAGATGGACAGAAGAGTTTCTTCTCAGCTAAAATGTAGGAGTCCAATGAATATTTTTTAGCAAAAGGAAAGCAGGCTTTGAAATCTCTATTCCTATGTCACATTGTTCCAGCTAGAAATCAGGAAAATTAATTTTCTTTGACTTCACAGATAAAGCAGGGTCAGCTCAGGGGAAATTAATATGATGAGAGGATGAGAAGATTTTCACAGTTTTATCCTGAGTCAATAACCCTGTTTGTTGACACTTCTAGTTTTCACAATCCATTATTCTGACAATTAAACCTGTTCATTTCCACTGCTGGCAGTTGTCTGTACAGTGTCTAGAAATGCAACAAGCAGAATATTTTTCAGTTGCAATGAAATCTTTATTGCCTTAGATTTCTAACTCTTATTATTCAGCACTTTTTCTTCACTGTGGATTTTAATGTCTGTGTTTCCATTAGCCTTTCCATGTGGTCAATAAAAACATCTCAGAACTCAATACTCTTTCCCTATGTCCCTAATAGCTGTAAATAAAACATATGTACTTCTGACCCAACCTTCTGTATATATTCACCATATCAATCGCTCTGAATATAATTGGTCTTAAAACTGACCATGTCTACCTATTTTTCTTTCACCATACTTTTTCATATCCCTTTGTTTCACCTACTTTTTCATATCCTGTCTTTTCATATTCTGCTTACTAGGATAGACCAATTATGTACAGAGCTTGGTGGTCTCCCTTTTAAGAAAGCAGAGGATATTTTCTGGGTGCTAATGAAGAAGAAGCCAGCTGACATGAAAATCCTCTTAAACTAGGACTGCCTTCATTTTGTTAGTATTTATCTTTTGGTTCTCCTATCTTTATCATTGTTCCTCACCTTGCCAGTGTCCAGCCAAAATAATCTTGTTTTTTAAAATAGAGAACTGAGGGAAATTACAGTCTCCTACATTAATTAATAATTCCAGGCTGGTCACATCTTCAGATATAGTCCCCTGCAGGAGCTTTTGAGCCATCAGGGAATGTGCCACTAGTGATCTTCGAGGTACACAGCTTAATGGAGGAGTAGCTAAACTTTACAGATGGCCTCTAAAAGACATTGGTAATCTGCTCTGGCAAGATATTTAAGGAACATATTCACTACAATGGTGCCTTAAACACAGCTGCAGCTACACAACATAAACATCTTCAAGTGACTTCTTGTGATGTATTGCTGCAACATAAGATAACTTAGAAGAAGGTTTTTCTCCACTTGAAGCAACTCGTGACAAGTTCTTCTACCAGAAAAGGGGCCAAGAGGGCAAGAGAAAAAAAAAATCATGATATAAGACATTTCATAACATCCACAAACCTCTATTATAATTTTTGTCTACTTGTTAACTCACAAAAAGTTTATTCATAATCTGCATTGCATATCATGCTCTTTCTGACCTTGTTTAAGTCTGCCCAAATAACATTAGATAAAGGAATTTATGCTTCTCAGTCAAAAATCAGAAATACTATTGTGGGGGGAAGAGATTACTAGTTTATGTTTTTAATTTCTCAATCCTCAATAAATTTTAGAACTTCATTTCTGAACATGTAGTTCCCTTTGTTTTGTTTTGGTTTATTTTTTTGGTTTTTTTTTTTTTCCAAAGGAAAACAAACAGTGGCCCATACTAATGTCTGAAAGATTCTTTTAAGACATCAAACTCCCACTGACATGGAAATTAACAATTTTCTTTTGCCTGGTGCAATGTATACAAAAGTGAATGATCTACATAAAAGAATGTGATTTCTAAATGTTTTCTATGGCCCCAGCTGTTCAATGCTCTAAACATGTGGAGAATATCAAGGACAAAAAATTACAAAGTATGTGATTTTTTTTTTCCAATACAATGATTAAATTATATAGCACAAGAGGTTTCCTACTGCCATATCAGAAAAAAACTCATCTAAAGCCAATAAAATGGAATGGATCAATGGATATTTCATCATAGGAAACCCAGCTGCAAGATAACAAAATGGACTGCGTTTAGCCCTTCATCTTTTAAACAGCTGACACTGAAAGTGGGCAGCTGTGACTTTTTGGTTGTGCTGTTTGTTTATTTTGTGGAAGCCAAATGCCTTTGAGAATGTAGTAAATACTAGAGGATTAATCACTTACTTGAGGGAAGGAGGTGGAGAGCTGCAATTTGTTTTTTCCTTTTTTGATTTCTTAAGATACTTGGCACATGTTATTTAATGTGCCCTAACTATAGAAGAAAGAAAAATAAAAAACACCACCCTTGCAGTGTGGTTTGCTGAACACCCACACATTAAATGTGCTCTGTAGAATTTATAATAAAAACTCATTCTGGTTACAGGAAAAATGATTTCTAAAAACAAATCTGAGGAACTTTAAGAGCTCATAAATTGCATTCTCAAACCAAAAAAATAAGATTAATTTTTGAACAAATTTTCCTTTCCTTTAAAAAGTAATACTTAACTATTTCCTTGCGAGTTCAAGATTCTGTTGGTAGAAGCTTCAATGCATGTGAAATATTCTGGTGAGCATCCACAAGGCTCTGCAATGTGTCTGACATGTATTTCATCAACAGTCTGGAAGCAAACATAAAAACAATTCAATAAAAAATTTCCCATACCTGAAACCTTGACAGGAATGTAGTAGCGAGGCAGAAATACAGTGTGTCCTTGGAACCTCCATAGTGATTGTCCCTGTTGAGAAAAATTTTCTATATAGCCATGTGGAAAGTGAAATATCTCAGAGTCAGGAAGTCCTTCGGCATTAATCTTTGGTGTGTTCATCCCAGACAGTTTTCAGTACTTGAGTTAGGCACCACTACAAAGTTGGGTCTCTCTGCTATCAGCGGTGAGTGCTGGGTACCTGTGATATGTGCCAGAGAGACCAAAGTCTACAATGAGATTATTATGTTCTTTGCTGAAGAAAACCCAAAAACTGTCCCTTCTTACAGAAATATTCCAACCTTTCTTAAAAAATCATGCCTCTAAATAAGAGAACATCCTGAACTAGCCATTAATTTTACAAACAATAATTTCAAATATAATGGAAATCAGGATAAATGCCAGGCACTGGAGAGATAGGAAGACATAGCAGAAAACCCGCAGTTTTCTGATTTGCACATGAATTGACATTAAAATTAGGTTTGAATTTTTATCAATGGAAATTACTAACTTCAGGAACAAATTACTGAGGATAATGATGGTTTGTCCCACCTGTTTCCCAAAGTACTCCCATCAAGACTGATGGGTATCTTCTCACAAGGAGCACTTGCAGTAGATGCAAATAGTGCCTCAGCTGAAGTCTAGGTGTTAGGCTGCAAAAAACCAAAATGCCATTGATTCTACAAGGTATATTGGAAGTCACACTATAGGATCAAGTCAGACTGCAAGATGTCATGGTTTCTCTTCCCTTAAGCTCTTTAAGTTCACTAGTCTCTGAAGCCCCATTCAAATACTGAACATTACTACATTATTTTTCTCTTACAGATCAATAGGGGAAAAAGCAGAGCAAGAATTTTTCCAAATGTATGTGCCAAAGTAAAAAAAATTACTTATATATCTGAAGAAAAAATTATTTCAGCCTTCCTGTCAATCTAACCACCAGCACAGGAACAGAAATATCACTTAAAACTGCAATATAACTTTAAAGTCAAATTTGAAACAATTGTGTATAGACTGTAAAAATAAGTGCCATGACTGATGCTTTCAAATGTTGCAGTATGCACTTGAAATGTACTACAAGGCCAATCTGTACATGCAAAAATAAATTCTGAAGTACGCTAAACCCCCTAAGATCTTTTAATATCTGTGAATCTGCTCAGATACAGAATTATTTGGATCATGTTGGAATCAGATTGATATTTTTGTGAAAACCTGAACAGGTACACAAGCTCCTCAAATTACCTGCATACTAAACTACTGAGGGTGCGTTTTTGCTAACCCTCTCCTACTTCCGCCTCCTTTCATTCAATGCCTTATTAAATGTGAGGGATTTCACACCTGTATGCCATATCCTCACTCCCATCTCACCAGTTCTGTAACTAAAACCAAATTTATCCTGTGTTTAATCACAAGGCCTATTACCTTTCCTAGAATTGGATATGTTCTCTTCATCCTATGTTTATATTAAATTCTAGACCAGAAAAATTTCTGGTATATTTTCTTTATCCACAAAGGTCATGCTGTAAATACTGACCTACCTTTTTTAAATGTATGGAAGAATTGTTCAATGTTACATTTACTTACAGAATTTTAAACTGCTTGAACAATATATATGAATTATATAAATAATTATATAATTATATATAAATAAACTGCTTGAACAATAAATATAAATTATATAATAATTATATAATTATATATAAATAAACTGCTTGAACAATAAATATAAATATAAATATAAATTCACTCTGTTCACATTCCAAAGCATTTAGGAAAGTAAATCTTACACCATAAATTGGTTACATAACATTTAAGTACATAATTTTATAATTCACCTATGTGAGGGTGACACATTTATTTAGTAAAGTAGATTAACTCCTTATCTGAACACAGCAGCATTTCACATGTAGTTTATGGCAATTGATGTGCTTGCAAGTGAAAGTGTTCCCTAATTATTTTTCTTTTCTTGTCCTAAAGGGAGCGAAATTCAAGTTGCTTCATTTACCAAGTCATTTTTGTGTTAGGTTAATGCCAAACTGCATTACCTTCAGCTAATTTGTTGCCAAGGTGAATCCCTTATACTTTTTCACTACTGATAATAGAGCAATATTTGTTGTCAATACAGACTGAAGTGTCTATTCTGTCAACATATTGCTGAAGCACACCCTGAGGAAGTGTTTTGTGGTTCATAGAAGTTTCATGTCAGGTAACATTTTTCAATACACTGTATCTGAAATCCTGCCTGAAAACATGTTGATGAAGGCTCCGGTAGTCTTCAGAGAGAAGGTCTGTATTTTCCACATATAGACCCTGCATAGTGATGGAGCATGGGAAATTTCTGCAGATTTTAAATGTTTCTAGTGTGGTCCCACTGTGACCAACATCTGATAAAGGTGCTTTATATTGCTTACATCATACTATGTAAGTGTTCAAAATTTGGATATGAATCTTAAATAAGACATACGTCTGAGGATGGAGTTCATAAACCAGAAGAATATGGGCACATATGATGTAGAATTTTTGCCCTGACAGAAATGTTTTTTCCAGATACTTCCAGAAGTTGGTGTTTTAGTTTGGGACTCACTAGACCTATCAGACAAAACAAGAGGAACCAGAGATATGCAATATTACTAAACTATTCTTGAAAGATAATGTCTCTCTAGATTTTAAAATAAATAATATTGGTATGCTTTCAAAAATATCTTATGTAAAAAGTTCATGTTCTCAAATATATTCCTGGGCACGGTGCTATGAATGGGATAAACAAGGGATTTCAGTGCCAGTAGTGATCCATCCTGTCTGAGGCAAAACACGAGAACGACTCAATCAAAGCTCTGCATAGCTGTGTAATGGTTTTAGAGCTCTGGCCAGTCAGCCCAGTCCCTCAGCAGACAATTGGCTGATGTGTGCCTTAACATACATGTGTCTGTATACATTTAAATATATTCTCTGAAGCAGAGAGTTCAAGAACTGATTTGACTAAGTGGAATCCTGTGATCAGCCTTCTGGCTCTGTAATTATGTTAACTCATCTGGAGCTTGGCATCAGCATGCTCATGGTGTGCCTGTGTAGCAGCACTTTGAACACCTGGGCTGCAATTTACCTGCCCTGGTCTGTTCAGGCAGCATGGGTAAGAACTAAGCCAAGAACTCTTCCCAGCACAGACCAAGATTAAGCATTTGTCATGAGGCTCAAGCATTTAAAGATAGGAAGTGGATTCAGTCTTTCTCTTATGCCCTTCAAAAGCACCTTTCTCTGTTCATTCGTAGTGCAAGGAATTTTAGGCACTTGATTTAAAAGGAACCTGGAACAGAAGCAAAGAGTAAGTAGTGAAATAAAGAAGACAGGAACAATGCTCAGTGATAATCCCAGAACTATGGAGTTCTACACCACAGAAATGTAAAACCTATAGCAGGCACTGATATTGAAAACTACGTATTCCCATCTTCAATGAAGGGTGACAACAACTACTTAATATTTAAAATCTGTTCCCTATGATTGCATTGCTTTTTATTTGACACTTTTTACTTGGTGTTTTGATTTGTTGTTCTTGTTTTAAATTTTCCTTAAAACAAGTACTTTTATTTTAAATACAAGTTTTATAGGACAAAAGTAATGTTTTCTTCAGTTAACTTCCTCCAGTCTGTCTTTTTCCATTATTTGTCCATTCTGACACACTGCAGACTTTTGAGACAGCATTATTAGCCAGGTACTCAGCCTAATGAATCCCTTGCCATGTGTCCACATGTAATATGAGCTCTCTCCTCTTCTCCTCACACATGCACATATTTCAGAAAAAATTATCTCTTAATTGCTTTTGTTTACCATAGTTTTGGTACAGCATATGTCTTCCATTTCCAGAACTTCCATGCTGAATATTCCAGACTAAAACCAAGAACATTCTTGTCTTTTTTTTATGTCAGCCAAATAAAACAAACAGAAATAAAAAGTTTCCAAAACCATTTGGATTTTAAGGAAGACCGCTCTATTGTAAATTAGGAGGCACTTGTTATTTATGAATTAAATAAAATTCAGAAATTTAACTTCTGTAGCAGACTGAAAAACACTGGATTTTTATATTTCCACAATTTTTTTATTTCTTTATTTCAGGGGTTTTGTTATTATTACATTTGTTGTGCTTTCTATATTTTGTTCTTGGCAAATCTGGAAAAAGGTTGCTGTCCTTCACAACTCCAGCAGAGCACTATTTATATAAACTGATCATTAGGACCAGGGACAGGCACTGTGTTTCCTGTTCAGTTTTAATGGAGGAACAAAATTGTGCAGATCTGTTCACCTTGGCACAGAGTGTATCCAAGAATTGGGCACTGCTGTGGTGGAATGCAGCTGGAATGTAAATGGAATGCAGTTAGGGCTTACTCTGAAGCCTATAGGATTGATCACCTCAGGTTTGGATTTGGTTCACAATGCTTCTCAGTTGCAAGATGATTCCATTTCTGCTAGTACTCTTCTCTGAGGTGTTGTTAAAGTAACACTTGTGATTAAAAAAAAAAAAACAAAACACAAAAACCAGAAAATACTGGAAAAAAACACCACCAAACAAAACATGTCATCAAACAAAAAACTCATACAAATCTAAGGATGTTGAAGGACCCTTTTTTACTTTGTTCATGGTTGTAGTAGACTGCTCATGAGAGAAGGAAAACACACTTTGAGGATCATCCTCACTTGAGGATGTCTCTCTCTCTCACACTCCCACTGAGAGTCCAGTGATGCTTTTGAAGATAGGAAAGCCCTTGCTTCACCATGAGATAACAAAAGGGATTTGGTCATGGCCAGGAGTAGGATTTCATTATTTCATCTGCATTCACAGAAGTATCTATCTTAACTGACATTTAAATTATTACGTTCATGATGGATCAATTCTCTGTTCTGGAGGTTTTCAGAGCCTCTGCTTGGCAAGACTTTATTTGACAAGGCCATGACTAATCTGATCTGTGTAGCAAAAGTTCTGCTTCAGGCAAGAGACTAGAGAAAAGGGTTTACAAACTTCCTTCCAGTCAACATTTCCATGACTTTCAGATTCAAGGAGCTCTCTGCTGGACCTTCTGCAAAACAGGCAGCAGAAATCTTCAAGCAGAATTTCCTTCTTTAACATCCAAATTTCTTCCCGAGTTGGGCTTTCCTTTCAAAAAGTCCCAGTATGTCTTTATTTAAACAGATCTGCAAAAGAGATATTCTTTTCTGAATGAGAAAATTACTTTAAAATTTAGTTTGCCTCACAGTTCAAAATATATTGCCATTTTTGGTTCCAAATTATAGCAAATTTTGAGGGGTTGTGTCCAATTGTGCATCTCCTCTTCTTTGGTTACCGTGTCTAGTGTGCTTCGTATCAGCTTGGAAAGAAACAATGGTCAAGAATGGGTTTTAACAGTATTTGCAGCAAGTTCTAAGATGTCACTAATTAGTACTATAATAAATACTGAAGTCTTCTGAGCAAAGCCATGAAACAATGGGTTTCTCATCTCCTGATGAGAATGGTGCAATTCTTATCTCCTGTGGTTTATCAGAGTTGGTGTCACCGACTGCTGGTGTGCCTCCAAAACCACTCTGACCTAATAGGGGCAATGAAAATGAAAAGTGTCACTTAAACAGCATTAACAAACTTTCCTCAAAGAAAAAAATTCTGAATGTGTGTGCAAAAAAGTTAAGTTTTAAGTTAGCTATGAGTTTATTCTTTCGAAATAGAGGACATTGGCAGTTGAATTACCTCCCAAGAAAGCCTAAAGCGTTCATTACCTCCAAAATTTGAGTCAGTCACTTGTGCAATGAGTGTGAAAAGCTGGGAGAATCCAGTCCTATTTCCATTGAAAAGATTCAGAGGTTCCCCATGATTTTAAAGGCAAGGCTGATATTAAAGGGAGTGGACAAACACAAAATGGAATTGAAATTTTGAATACAGTCTGTTTTAACATTACATTTGTATTCACTTTGTTCAACTGTTCAAAGCTCAAAACAAACAGATTGCTTTCCCTCACACACCCTCACAATTCTGGATGCAGAAATATGCTTAACAAAGGGGATGTTGCTATGTCCAAGTGAAAAACCAAAGCCATCCATCAAAAGCATTTCAATGAGTGAGAAATGTAGCAAGTCTCCACTTAGGATCAATTGTCTGCCTTTTCAGACATAGGAGAACATAAACGTGTGTCACAACCCCCAGCCAACTTATCCCAAATCTTTCACCGTATTTAACAATATGCTTGAGTCACATTTGAATTTTCATTCATTTTCTCCTGACTTCTAAAGAAGTGCATGGAAGGTGGAAGAAAAAAATTTTCTGAGAGAACCAACCTGATAGAATGTCACTAGGGAAAAATATAACATGGAGCAGAGATAATAATAGCCTGTCTGTCCTTCAGCAATGGGCTACAATAAAAGTTGAGAATCCTAAGTGAGAATACCCATTTAAGCCTAATCACCTTGACACATAATGAGATTGAAAGGGGATGGCAGACAGAAAGAGGGGAATCAAAGTTCCTGCTTATTGAAATGCTTCTTTTAACAACAGTATTTATTTCACCTAGGCTGAGTAAAAACTGTGACTTACCATAGGCTGTCTCAAGAATAGCAGCAATTTGTAATGAATGGAGTTTTTACCCCTGCTCATATTTTTAAGCGGATCTGCATAAAAATATGAAAAGCCAGAAAACAATCCTCTACAAATTGGATTTCTTTAAAAGAAATAAAACATAAGTGAAAAAATAAATGAAACAGCACCATTATTTGGATTACATTTATCTTTAATCCACTTGGTCCTTTATATGAAATACAGTATGAAGACATCTGCCAATATTTTAAAGGCTTCTGCCTGTGTCTGAATTATGTTTTTAAATTAGACCCTAAAGCTGCATTCTAATGCATTACTTTCATTTACTGGAGTATGCATATACTATCATACTACTCCCATGACATTCTTTATTTAATCAGTCTGAGAGCAGTACAGACTCATATCTATTCCCACATAAATCTCTGCCAAATACTGCTGACTTTTAGATTTAACCTCACTGGCAATGAATGACCTCCTTGGGAAAAAAAAATTATAAAATGGACAAATATTTTAGGGGAAAAAGCAATCTTTTTGGATAATCAGTGGTAGGTATGCAAATATGTCTGGTTCAGAATGGAGGTGGTGTCCTTGTGGTGAATAGGAACTGCTGCCGTAAACAACTTTAGCCTTTCCTACTAAAGGTTAGGGAGAGTGATTGATATGTTTGACAAAGAAATGTAAGGTCAGGAGCAATAAAGGCAATCTGTTCTTTATACAAAAAGTACCCGAAAAGCAGTACATATACTAGGTATTCTCCAGTTGGTGTTGGTGCACCTGCTATTTCAGAATAATAAACTCAGCTGAATCCCATTTCAGCTTGTGCAGGTAGGGGGGATCTCTGTTAACTCAGTCTCTTCTCTGATCATTGGTTCTTCTTTAAAAATAAGATAGTCTTCTAATCAGCTGCTCCTTGAGCCTATTTTAACCCCACCTTTTTTTAATTCATACCAGTTAAGGTGAAGCAAAATCCACAACTGCCCCTCTCATTTAAGTAGAACAGCTTGAAGAAAAGCACCACGACATTTCAGGTGAGGGTATTAGAATATGCCCAAATAATTTTAGTCCTGTCTTGGGCTAAGTTTACCAGAAGAATAAATTAAGGATGTATCATGACATCATGCTAGAAATGTCCGTCACTAATGTTTAGGATTTGTGTATATATTTTCTATAAGATTCTAGGTGCAGTTACATTGTCTTAAATTGGGATAAATAGTCTTTTAGACCATCACTACAGGTCTTTATTTAAATTATCTATGAATTTTAGTTCCTCATCATCCAGTGAGCTTTGAAAGCACAATCTTCTGCCACCAACCTTCATCCTCTTCAATGAAGGAAACTACAGATGTCATTGCAGGTTTATTAAATTACACATTCACCATAGACAATTCATCATGGAATCAGGATTTCTGTAGTAAATACGTAATATTAACATTTCCTTTATAGCACAATTAACTTACAGTACACACAAGTGACCTAATAACAACAATTACACAAAGAAACCCAAGGAACCTCAAAAAAAATAAACCTACTTTTATCAGTCAGATAAGTTGGGGTAATGTGTTTTCCCCCAGTGCAGATGTTTTTCCTCACATTGAGGGCTATAGCAGACAACACAGGTATCATAATATTCTGATAGCAACAGGGGTAAAAAAGACCTTGAGATATTATCTAGAATCTTCTCTTTTTGAAAACAGGAGCAGATATACCTGAACTGTTCCTGAAAATTGTTTTTCTGAATTGCCTTTCAAAACCTCCAGAGATGGGACTTTGGTGGCTTTTTGTGATGATTTGTTCTGCTATATCATGATCTTCTGCTCTTTGGTTCCTCTCAAATTTTCCAGTTTTACTAGACTGTTTCAAAGCAGTTTAGATCATTTAAACTAGACGAATATGACTGACTCATTTTTTTTTAATAGAAAAAATTACCTTTAAATACAAAATATTCCTCTCTCCTTGAACCCAAATCCTGTTTAAACTGTGGAAGCAAGGTTTAACCAAGGTAGGTCCGATACTGCCAATAGAATCTGAAACAGTACTTCATCAGCAGGGATTTAGGTAACCCACATACCCACCCAGGACCACAGAAGATCTTCGACAGCTCATGCCTTGTTGTTGCCCTCCTGCAGTGCAATCATAAACCCACATCTGTATATCAGGATATTCAGCTGACATTTCCATTTCTATGTTGAATATTCTGTGTTTAATGGCTCCATGCAAAAGCTGGAACATCTTCAACAGACTGGCCTGAACCTCACCTGCAGAGCTAGGTTCTCATATCTAAGATCAGACGTCTGTGTGTAAAATGTTTCTGAAAGGACCTGACCTTGGGGGAGGGAGGTGGCGCAGAGAGGAGTTTCTTATGCCTAATAAAGTTTTCAGTAAAAGACAGTTACTAATAATACATTTCTGAGCTGTCTGTAATGCCTGTTAGACACAGAGGAAAGGGAGAGGTTTCTTGAAACTGGGCTCTGGAGTCAGTCAGACACTCATTTTGTTGAAGAAGGGTGGAAGCACCTCAACTGCAGGTTACTTTCATTCTCACTCTATATCAGACATAAATGGGAATCATACAATCATTTAGATTAGAAACGACCTCTAAGATTGCCGAATCCAAATGTTAAGCTAATGCTGAAAAGTCCACCACTAAACCATTTCCCCAAGTGTCACATCTTCTTGTCTTTTAAATACCTCTAGGGCTGGTAATTAATGCATTTCCATCATCAGTTGTTCCAATGTTTGGCCACCCTTTCTGTGAAGAAATGTTTCCTAATATCCAAAGTAAGCCTCCCCTGGCAGAAACTGAGTTCATTTTGGCAAAAACTGAGTTCTTTTTGTCTTGTCCTGTCACTAGTTACCTGGGAGAAGAGACCAAACCCCACCTGGTTACAACCTCCTTGCAGGCAGTTGTAGAGAGTGATACGGTCCCCTCTGAGCCTCCTTTTGTCCAGACTAAACAACCCCAGCTCCCTCAGCCACTCCTTACAGGACTTACTCTTAGACTCTGCCCCAGCTCTTTTGGCCTTCTCTGGACATGCTCTAGGCCCTCAACATCCTTCTTGCAGTGAGGGGTCCAGAACTGGACACAGGACTCTAAGTGTGGCCTCACCAGTGCTGAGTACAGGGGGGAAATCACTGCCCTGGTCCTGCTGGCCACACTATTGCTGGTACACCCCAGGATGTCATTGGCCTTCTTGGCCACCTGGGCACACACTGGCTCATATTCTGCTGGCTTGGAACCAGCATTCCCAAACCCTTTTCCACCAGGCAACTTTCCAGACAGTAATCTGTAGTTCTGCAGGGGGTCATTGTGACCCAAGGATCCAGCAGTTTGTCTTGAACTTCATGCTGCTGGACTTGACCCATCAATCCAGCCTGTACAGGACCCTCTGCACAGCCTTCATATCCTTCAGCAAATCAACAGCTGCACCCAATTCTGGTAACCTGCAAACTGATTGAGGGTGCCCTTGATCCCCTTGTCCAGATCACTGATAAGTATTTTAAACAGGACTGTCTCCAGTTCCAAGCTCTGCAGGCACCACTAGTGACCAATCACCAATGGAATGTTGCACCACTCACCACCACTCTTTGGGCCTGTCCATCCAGCCAGCTTTTATCCAGGAAACAGTATACCCCTCAAGCCATGAGCGTCATCCTCACAGTCCTCAGACCATAGCAGTGGCCGCGGACATTTGGCTTAAGGGATTCAATAGATTGGGTATATTGTGAGCTGGGACATAGGCTTGGACTCAAGGAAAGGATCACAGAAATTTCTAGCTTAATAGAAATCATCAGCATGCTGCTCCAAAAAGCCTGGACCTCTCCTTCTGCCTTCAGCGTTCTCTTTCTTTCGCACTGTGCATGCATTCAATTTCACCTCTTTAAGTCTCCCATTTCATCATCTTTTTCTTTTCTTCAGAGCATAAATATACCCAAAGGTCCTAACATAAATGCCTGTCCTCCGGACTGAACTTCTCTTTACAGCTTTACACATCCCACAGAAATAGAATTATTTATTTCAGTAGGTTTATCCTCTGAAGCCAGGATTTTCCCGTTTAGATTCAACTCTCAGGAGAAAAACTTGCAGCACGAGTCATTATATAGATCCAGGCAATGACTCTCAGCTGCCAGAAAATTATGGACCAATGGGACATTGCTGTAATCTCTGATTCCAACTGGTCCATGCATTTCCAGTGGTTGTGCATAAAGAGACTCAGAATTGTTCATTAAGTTTGTTGTGAAACCAAGTGTTTAATATCTGTAATTCCAAAGGATCAATGGGAAGTTAAATTGAGTGAAACTAGTTTTGAACTTGTGCAGTTTCAGAGAAACAGCAGCATCACATATCTCAAAAGAACTCACATTTTCAATGTAGCACCATGATTTTGAAACTATTTCCACTGTTTCAGGCTGATGAGTGTTTTTCGTTGTTGTTGATTTGCTTTTTAATGAACAGCTTCATTTTGCATGTTAAGAAACTGCTGCAAATAAACTCCCAAAAAACCAGCTTCAATGAGCAGAAGCATTTATTTTACTGATAGGTTATCAACCACAACCAGATTATTTGAAAAGTCTTGTCAGCAAGAATGTTGAGTTAGTTTCCTTTTGTACACCTTACTTGCATTTTCATGTTATTAAAATGCAAGAACAAAACCACATTAGAAATACATTTGTCTTTAGTAATAGTTTATTGTTTATTCTGGGTTCTTTTGTCTATTTAGGTACAAATTACCTGGTTCATTGATTTAAATATATTGAAAATAGCGACTGCACTCTTTTTTTTTTTTTTTTTCCTGTGCAGCTGCTATTAGAGTGGCCTCTCTCCTTTCCCTGAGAGGGTTCCAGGGCCCTGGGGACACAAGCAGGTCTGAGTGTCCCAGACCAGCCCCAGCAAACTGTCTCCCTCTTCATTCATGTCCCAGGATGCCTTGTCAGACTCCCTGCCCCAGAGGTGCCACAGCAGAGCTGATCTGTTCCCTGCAGCCCAACCCTGTAGCACCTGGGCTTTTCCACCAAGCCCCGTGCACCCAAGGACTCATGTTCCCACCCCCAGGGACGTGCTGATGCCTGGGGCAGGAGCTGCCCCTAACTGTCCCCAGCTGTCCTGCTCCTGTCTGAGGAGGTGGATCACTCCTAGGCTGTGTGTGTAATTTGTGGAAAACACTACTCTTTGCCTCTGACAAATTTTCTCTATCTGAACAGGGGTAAAAGCATCGAGTCCAGGATGGGCTCCTTGGCTCAGGAAGCAAGAAGAAAAGTGCATAGACAGGCTGTCAAGAAGAAGAGTGCATCAAACAGCTCTTTTCTGTACTCCCTAGAATATTTGGATTTTCAGGGATGCTGATGCTGCTGAACTAAGGTGTACTCAATGAGAAATTATAAAGCATTTTGAACAGTCATATAAAGGAAAGTTAGAGAAATGTTAATACATATGAAGGGCATATATTTCTTTGGAAATTTCCTTGAATATTTCCACTTGAAAATGACCATCTTTCCATAGCAATTTAGGACAATAGAATAGTTGTATATTTTCTTAGGTTGTTTGATAAAGCCAAACATGCTGGAACTATTTAAGGCTTGGGACTCTAATACTGTTGTTTCTTAAAAGTACTTATTTAGTTGTCCTGAAGGCTGAAAGAAGAAGAATCCTTAGAGAATAATGTCTGAAATAAACTGTAAGGAACATGTCATTGCTAGTATGAGAAAAGATATTCTAGGTGGAATACATGCCTCCTGTTAACTAAAAAGGGTTAGGTGCTGGGGTGAATGTGTTTCACACCATGCCTTGCAAATTAGCAAATTCAATCTTATTACTCCATAAGCTGGTGCCTTCATAACACCTCTTTCTTGACCAGGGATTCTGGAACTTCAGGGGGCCTTGACAAGACTGGATCATAGCTTTTTAAGTTGGTTTAATTATTTTTACCTTGTTGGTGGCCAGAAAGCTCTAGAAATACTACAGTATCCCAGTGGACTGTTTACAGTTACCTTCCTCACATGGGACACATCTGGAATGGAGCAGAGAAGAGCGGTTTTACCACCAAGGATGGATCCAGACTGTACAACAGAAATAGTAGCCGAGTGAAAGCAGAACACTGTTGTCTCCAGTTAGGAGTTAGGAAAAGTGCACTTTCCCCTTTCATTCCTCTTCACTTTTTTATTTTTCCCCTGTGGATCTGTGAAATAAAAGTACTAATAAAAAACAAATCTACACTTTCTATAGACTAGTAATGAACCTGTATTTTTGGTCTTTGTGGCTGTGTTTGTATGAAAAAAGGTTAGACAAAGGGTGTCCTAGCAGCTTGCCATGAAGAAGAGGAGAGCTAGAGAGGCTGTGAAAGAAATATGGAGCCAAATGCTTATATTACCCATATTTTATAAATCATAAAATGAATCAAAAACATGGAAGAAATTTCTAAGTCTCTGCTTTGGGAGCTTACAAAATAAAATTTCTTTTCAACAGTCTCTGCCCTGCATTTTGCTGCCAGCCTGCACATGATCCCATCTAAGCTGCAAACCACAAGAACTGTGGTTAACTCATGATACACTCCTCTGAGGCAGTTTTTCCCAAAATAGTAAATATCATTCCACAGCATATTATTTTTCAACAAGCCTCTTTTTTCTCCATTGCCACACTGGATAATTGTATACAGGTGAAATAGAAGCAATGTCCCATGATCAGAATATCATAGTATAATGTAGCTGACGTTAATAAATTTTATTAAATAAAATTACATATTTTGAAGGCCAGAAGGATCTGGTCTTATCATTTAGTCTGATCTCCTGTTTAAGGAATATCACATAGTTACCAGTTTGTCACAGCTGAGCTCTAATTCCTGTACTGCCAACACAAACTCAACAACTGAACAAATAGCTAACTTTTAAATAATTTTTTTAAAAATCAAGAGGTATGGAAAATTACTTTGATATTGGCTGGTTTTCTTATTCAGTAAACAGCACATGGCCATGCAGTGTCCAGTACAGTATGTACAGCAATATGGAAGTGTTTTCTTGGCAACAACAAGAAAGTAAAGCAAGAGATGTCCAAAGGAACATAAGCGGAAGGCTGGTTGCTGATGGGCAAGATAAGTCTCCCCACCGAATTAGCCTACTTTGTCATTCCAACTGTTGAAAACCTGATATTTTCCAAGATGTAATTAATATTCACTTTGAAGATGCTTTTAATGAGCTATGGATGCTAAGTTATTCTCTAACAGCTTTCCAGTTGTAAGTAATGATTCATTCGGAGAGTAACAGATTCAGCCTTGGAATGTCCCATCTTACTGCCCAGTCTTGCTACGCTCCTGCCAGCAAAACTCAATGTCTGCAGTGGACGACCAAGCCATGTGGCACTAGTACTGTGCACGGTCTCTTGATATTAGCCTGGCGTCTGGCCCCCTTATTTCAATATTCCTCATTTTGTGTTGCTATTAAGGTAGACTATTATTCCACTATTATACAGCACCAAAGGACTGTTCAGTCCAGCCATTAATATGCATAGCTAAATGTTCTACTTCATGTATTTTCAAGTGTTAGGGAAAGAAAAGACACTGAGGATTTCATTCATTTGTATCCCATACGTACAAATGTGTTCTGTTTATGGCCCTGGAGAGAAACTTTCCAGCTTCTAGAAGTGCATACATAGCCTGGAATGTGAAAATGTGGTTGTTTTCTTTCTCCTATATTATCTTTGAGAATAAAGATTGTACAGTCACATAGCTGGCATTTTTACTAGTGACTCATAAGGAAGAATAGAATCCAATTTTCTTGTCCTTAACTATCTTGGCTCTGATGCTGTAGTAAACAGAAAGCACTTATTGTCAGATAAGTATGTAGATATGATTCAAGGACAGGGGAGGCCACAGATCACTTCAGAAAAAAAAAAAAAAAAAAAAGAAAGAATAACCAGTGAAGCCTGATTTGTTACAGGCTCCTTTTGGGTATCCCAGCAAATTTTTTCTTTCCCATTGTCCTAAATCCTCTCCTCATCTGTTGGGCTGGATCCATGTCAATTCTGGTTGAAACTGAATAATAGGCTCCTTCATTTACAGAGAGTGAAGAAAGAAATAGCTCTTCCAGAGAAAGAAAGACAAGCAAAGAGAAAATACCATTATATACCCTTAATTTCCTTGGAAAAGCAAGCTAAAGTATGTTTGGTATTCCAGCATTCTGGAAGTGAGTTGAGGATCTTACCAATTCTCTGTCCTGGTGCATTTGGTACTGTTAGGAAATGAAGAGAGGGAAGAAGCTCTTTCTATTTGGTCATGTCCTGCACATTGACGAGAAGCACATTCAGTTAAAAAATTTATCCCAGGTCATGGTCCCCTTCCTATAAGGTTTTGTCTTGAATTTTCCCCTATAGTCTCCAGTGCAGCATCAGCTATCAGCATTGAATCAAGAATTAATTCAAAAGATCCTAAAATGTGTTTCATGTAGAAAGTCAGAATAGGTATGAAGTGATTTCTTCCAGTTTTAAAATGTCTCAGCAGAAGAGCTGCACCCAATCATGTGAATAGTTTCCTTATTCCAAGTAGCTACATTTACAAAAATCAACATGTGCTCTCAAATACTCATTATTAGTTATAAAGGCTACATTTATCCATTCAATTTTCTTTTACCATTATCGAAGAGAACATCAGTCTTTTCCATTTGTGCAGAATCATATTTGCAAAGGTTATGGCTACATATGCTTATAAATGTTCAATATCAGAGCTTGGTCAAGTTGTGATAAGAAAATCCTCATATATACCGTATTTCAAAACTAGTATATTCAAAATCCTTTTGGCTTGCAATTCACCTTAAGAAATTCAATTAAGAGCACTGTGTCATTGCAGTCACAGTGGATCTTGGTGGATAAATGGATCTCTGTACAGGATGATGGTCCTCACGTTTCTTGAAGGTAGTATAGAAATCTGCACTACATTTTTTTTTTCTCAGCTGTTTCATCTATTTCAAGTCAGCCTTCAGGAATAGCTTGGCAAATAGAACTTTTCTGAGTAAACACGCCTTTATTGATAGACAATATGCAGAAAAATCCTAGAATCACATCTAAATCATGTATGAAGTGTGTGAGGTATTAGTAGCTAACTTCTGGTCTCCTCCACAAAAGATTCAACTTGTATGTTTGCACAAAAAAGTTTTAATGGTTATCTGTTGTAAATGCTGAAGTCTGTTAATGGACTGGAAAAACTTGACTGTTAGAATGTGACTGTAACACTGCTCCTGGCTCTATTTAGGTAGGATTGCATCCTGTGGATTCAGTTATGTGAAGCAGCCCTTTAACAGAAATGGAACAGCCAAGAACAAAATGCCCAACCCATAGTTTAACTCCAGTTTTCTGCTTCTGTATTTCACTTCACATTGCAATTTTACCTCTGCACATCCCCAGAAATCCTGAATATCTCAGCTCTGCTCCAGCCCCTTCAAGAAAAGATAAACCCAGGGCTCAGCCATCCTTATTGCCTGAATGCCCTGATTCCACATGTGTTCTTAAACTTATTTAACATATGTGGACAGGATTGATACAACTGGAATCCATGGACACTTTCTTTTGAGAAATTTTGAGAGTTAAATAATGGATTTTATATCTAAAAGGATATCAACATGAAGCATTACACTTTTTTGTATTTTTTTTCCATATGGATTTCAATCCTGTTCTGCACTCTGTATCTACCTTAAGTTCCAGGAGAAAAGTCTGCTTTACATTTTTGCTGCTATTAGATCTAGACTCAGTTACAGTGACCCAAGACTTCAGATCAGCAGTGGCCTGAAGAGTGACCTTTAATTTCCACAGTGCATTTGGTGGTGATAGTGGAAAACATTTTTTTGCTTATGTGCTGAATTTTATTTTGGCACTTTCATGAAAGTTCTGCGTATTCTGTGATTCTCTGGACAGCATGCAATTCCTCCAAATCAGAAATATTCAGAAAAAGATACTTTCAGGCTCAGCTACTTGAAAATAGCTATTAAAAAATACATCCAGAAATATTAATAACTAGACAAGAAAAGAATCAGTTGTCTTAGACTGCCATTTTTGTTGACATATCTTACAACACACTTCCTGCCTTGTGATTCCATCCCAGGAATTTCTCTGATGATGAAAACCTCTGTCAAATATTTCAGCCCACTGAGCAAACCATTAATTGTATTTCTGATATTAGCTTTCATTTCATTTTCTCTGTTTACTTTGGACAATCTGTAGGAAGAGTAGCCTCATTACTTCCTGCAATTCTCGATTTGAAATTCCACAGTATTATTTTGACTGTTTTAGTACTGGTAAGGAAATAACACCTACAATCTCTCTATGCCCATACTGTCCACTTCATGCTCCACTTCAGGCTTGGGTAAGGAAGGGGGCTGGGAAAAAGACTTGCCTAGAAAACAGCAATTAACAAGAGATATGTTTTACAAATATACCCTAATTTAAGCAGTAGAAGGTCACGTGCATGCTAGATAATTAATTTCAGGATTTAACAGACCAAAGGTCAGAATCACAACAAAATTAGCTGGTTTCTTTATATCAGCACTTATGAGGCAGAAGGCGGGGGATATGTATTGTGAGCACTCTCCAGTTAAACTGTTGTGCTAGCACAAAACATTACTGCATTAGGCTGTAGCCTGTAATCAATCCCAGCTGGAAGCTCATATCAACATTACTGCTCTTCTTGCCAGTTCCTTGTTAATCCTTAGAAAGGTTAGGTAAAAACAGGACTAGTGTCTTATATTACATAGGTTGATTTATAGAACCCAGCTATTCAAACATTTTATTCTGCACAATTTACAGGCCAAATAATTTCATTTCTGAAATGTTTAATTGGTTAATTTAGACCATGCAAAATAAATGACAAAAGGCTCCAGCAGAAATTCCATCCCATGGTCTCATTTTGGAGCATTTTGTTCCCATTTGTAATGTCAGGCCTCCCTGTGTTCAATGTAGAAATGCTTTGTTAGGCTGAGAAGCAAAGTTTTTTATATATATGGAATTCTTAGAAATACTGTCACTGAGCCAGGTATTTCGAAGTTTATGTTTTCCCAGAAACCCCAATCTATCAGATAGCTTGCTTAGCCATGCTGTTTCTCTCCTTTTTCAGAGGTGACACAGGATGGGTAGGTGGCTTGAAGTGTAAAGTTTTAGCTACCCTGAGAAGGGTAGTAATACCCTCAGGTACCTCCTGTTTTCCAACCAGCTACTCCCATCATAATGAAGCCAAAAATCTTGTAAGAGACTGTCCCCTGGATGAAAACAGAGGAAATCAAATAGAGAAAAAGACCACAAAATAATTCTTGCCAGAAAACAACTAGCTATAGCTTTGTACTTTTTTTTTTTCCTTTTGGCTTAAAACCTTCTCTTTCTACTCCCTCCTGACCTATAATCTTCAAAGTAGTTTGGATCCTTGGGGTCCCATTGGCTCGTCATGAATCCTGGAAGTTTGTAGCCTGTCTGATGAAAAAGTCTTTTCCTTCTACAAGTTACTGACAAACTCCATCCCTGTTCACAGAAGTGGCTAGGACCATAGGGATCCCACATATTGGCTTGTCCCTGATTGAATTCCCAAAACATGCTTTTACTAACCCTGAACATAAGGTTGTGTTTTTGCTGGCATCAAATGCAGCTGCCAAGGCTCAGAGGAGTTTGTATCCCAGAATTCTCTCCATTTTATTCCCACACATTGGTCCCAAACTTTCATATCGTATATAGATATGTATGGACAAGTTTTCTGGGTTAAATAGCAAGCTACTCATGCTCTGGATACCTCCTAAATACACTAAGACCTGCTCAAAGACATTGATATTATTCAGTCAGTTATTCATAAAAGGATACTGCTTAAAATGGGGGTGAAACCAGAAAAATCTACAAAAGCCACTGAACACTGAAAACATATCTAATCTTAAGGTGTTTGCTTTGGGAAAATGCTACAGCAAATGGAGGGCCATTTTGGGATACAATTGTACAGTTAGTGAGATTCTGATTGGAGCCATATTGTCTCCATGCCCAACTGAGCACAACTCCTTATTTCATGCCTACTACTTATTTCCAATCTATAGTGAGGTGTGGTTCAAAAACTGACTCTGATTTGTGTTTTCCTTTTTTATTTTGAAGATTCTTTTTCTAGCAGAGATGAAAGATTAAAGCAGATCAAAATTTAGGATAAAGTCTGAATTCCATAAAGCAGATTTCAGTCCTTTAGCCCATTAAGTAAACCATCCCTTGATAGTCACAATAGATAGCCAGAGCCTTGTGGAAGTTTCTTGGAGAGTTTTTTTGATTCAAACCTCTGGTCTATTGCCTAGTGGAAAGAAATTTAATTATATCAGAGTTAAATGAATTACACTAGCTACTTACTAGGGTTTCTTTTGTTTTGGTGGTGGCTTTTTTTGTTTGTTTGTTTCTTGTTTTTTTTCATTCTTTTGAGGACCATCATGTTAGAATCTAATAGTGTTTTCATAAACCATTTTCCTGGCATAGACAAATAGAAGAAAAAAACCCCCTTACTTTAAACTCAGTACTACCTTGATTTTCAACCTTTTGAATATCCCCTTGACATTGGAATCCTGATTATATCTTTGACCCTCATCTTGCAACTAGTTTATTCTCCTGAACTTGTAACAGTTTTTTCAGAGAGCTGGAGAATTTTCTTCCATTTACAGCAAATTGTTATGGGGATTTTTTTATCTGACTTTAAGTCATCCTTTTGTATAGAGTATAATTTCCTTTTCTGCATTCTCATTGTTTGTCTTAAGAAAGTCTTTGGTTTAATTATTAATCACTCATTGGTTTTTAATATTATCAAATAACATCCCAGAATTCCGAGACTTGTTTTTGTGAGTTGAGCAAACAAAGCAAAATATAGAAAGACTACTTGCTTTAGCAGAAGTCCATGCTGTGCGTCAATGGATGTCAAATTTACAGTGACCATGACTGTAATTTTTTTGATATACACAAGAGATTTGAATATTTATGTCAGAAGTTCTGGGCTAGAGATAGGTACACACACACAAAGTATCATATCTGACCTGTCTGGGTTCATCTAACACACACAGCATTTCTTCATCAGAAGCCTGTGTTAGTTCTGTGCCTCCGAACATGTTCCATATGCATCAGGCACATCAGCTACACAGTGATGTGCAATGATTCCTACACACCCAGGTATGGCAATTTTGTTACACAGGTGTTGTGTAAGTATCTGAGCAGCCAATGGAACATAGGCAGCTTCTTGTTCTGATGTCTTCCTGCCTCTAAAAGTCCAGCAGAGCTACCCTGAGCCCCTATCATCCACTGCCCATGGATTTATAGACTCTGCCCTGACTAGGGTGTTGTGTTACATAGGAGTTTCCTTGAAAAAATCAGGAATTGTCACTTCTGCTCAGGTAAAATTTATAGTTGGGAAAAGAGTTGTTTAGAGAAATGCCACAGGCCTAGTAACACTGTCACTAAAAAAAAAAAAAGCATAGAATTACCTGAAGTCTGCCCCTAATTGATCAGGACTGCTTCAAATCATTTGTTCTCTCTGTAAGTAACACAGCAAAGGAGCTCTGCCAGACTTCTAGATTGAGTATGAAGTCTATGCTTAGGTGTTCATTATTCGTGGTTTATTTGTTTACTCTTTGATATTCTACTTATTATTAGGTGCTTATATTGGTTAAGAAAACTTTAAATGGCTAGCAAATCATTTTATTTTGGGGCAAGGTACTGTGTGATGTTTCCTAGATATATCCTGAAACAAGTAGTATTTATGGGAGTCACTTGGGCGAGCAGTCACATTTGTGAAGAGAGAAATGCAGTACTTGTTTTAAAGCATCATGGAAACAAAAGGTCTGAAATGGCCAGAATGTTCCATGACAGAGGAATTGAAAATATTGCTTAAGGTGTCTTCATGTGCATCAGATTTTTAATCTGTGAGTCTGAATTAATAAGAGCGATGTAAAGAAAATCATGTCTTTATAGAACTGTTTTCTGGATTGTTTTCTTTGCAAGTAATTAGATAATCTTAGAGGTCTTGATGATCTTAGAGGTCTTTCCCTACCTTAAAAATTATAAAATTCTATTACAATGCTGATATCCTCAAACACCTTTCTTTAGCACTCCAGGAGCCTCACAGTATAAAGGAAAATGATAATATAAAGTATAATGGCTTTATACAATAAAATTACTGAGTTTAAGGAACCAGGCACTTCCCAGGTGCTTCCCTTTTTGCTCTCAGTACACAATGACCTGATCCAGTGTCTGATCTTTATTAAATTGAAGTTCTGGAAAATATATTAGATAAAAAGAGTTGTGACCCTGTGAAGGCAAGCTCTCTTGTAGACTATTAGTAAGTCCAAATGGACTATTATGCTCAGTCAATGTGAGAAACAGGTGCAGGGGCTCAAGGATATTGACATGATCTAGCATGGTAAGACAGGGTGTCAGACAAAGTTTAAAACCTCCGAGTCATTTGCAAAATACACATCTTCATGAAATAGGTGCTTCTTGATTTTTGTAAGAATGACAGTTGTACTGAGAATTTTTGTCTCAGGTTATCTATTGCAAGTGAATGCAATTTTCTGTTTGTTAGATGTGCTCTTAGTGTTTCTATATAGATTTAAAAGTAGATGAATAGTGATTTGGGAACCCTTATTTAGTAAATGCAAGCTCTTTGGGGCCCATAGGTCTTTTTTTTTTTTTTGATGCTAGCTGGAGTTTCAGCAGATTTTTCTTCTCAACTCAGTTTTCAGATTGATGTAAACATACAGAACTAAAGTTTCACCTTCCAAAACACCTTCATTTTTATTTTGTGAGAGCTGCACAAGTTTGTCTAATAGTAAAATTTGACACTCTCTTTGATGGAAAAAATCTTCTACAAATCATTCTCAAAAGATAAACACTTTCAAGATGTGACAGACTCTTGTATGTCAAAGTTTATTCGTTTTATGGGATTGTTCTGAGGACTAGATATGCTGCTCATGCAATCTCTCAAAAATCTTGGTAAGGCTCTCTTTAAAAACTGAAAATCTTTACACAATTTTTCACATTAAAAAAATTCTAAATGCTTAATATAAAAACATGAAAGTGTCCTTTGAACCATGAGCTCATAGGAATACTGGATTTAGGCTGCTTGCAATTCCTCAGCTAAAATTTCTTTATAGAGTCTTAGAGGGTTCAAAAAGAAGGTGATTTACTTTAAGCTACATTTTTTTTCAAGGCCATTTATACACCACATTGTCAGTCATCTGCAGCATCATATGGCAGCTTTACAGCAAATAATTTTTCCTAAGGCCAGAGTCATTATTAGAGCTGGACACACAAAGGAACAATTCTATCTCATAAATAATGTAAAAATTCTGAGTGTAGCTTTTTTTTCTGCAAGAGGCAGAACTGATTCTTTTCAATGTGTTTAAAGAATCAGCCTGAGGATAGTCAATAGGTAAGAACAAGTGTTTGAATTTGCATTTAGCATAAAACATTATTTGCATAGGCTCCTAGGTTAATAGTCCCATCAGTATGAATTCTCTATCTTGATCAATCTTCCTAGTGAACTTTCCTCAAAACTGGGAAAATTCAAGCAAAAGTTCTCATTTGAGTTGAAATTATATTTTAGTGGTGGGGGAATAAAAAGGAGAAAAATTATTGTTTGACACTTTTTGTTGTTCTCTGATCCTTGCTTCTTTGGTTACAAAAACTAGCAAGTAGTGTATTGCAATAGCTAGGTGCAAAAGTTATTCCACCACAAATCATTTTAAAAGGAGGAAGTAATGACATCAAATTTCATGCTATCAACAACTTTGAAATGTCACATTATCATGAACAAAGGAAAGAGACTCAAAATACAAAAAAAACCCCAAACCACTTTTAAAATTATTTTACTTTCCCACAGAATTTCAATTCATCTCAAATTAATTTCTGCTACATATTTTGGTTGTATAGTCCAGAAAATGTTTTGGTTTCTGTGTAATTCATGTAATTGAACAAACATGTTCCATTCTCTAACAGATCTGAGACTTGATCCTGTGGACTCTAACAGGGATATTATCTGACCACACTTTCTCTGGTGTTGGCCACTGAAACACGAAGAGCTGTCCCTCTGTGTGATTTGGTTGGGATAAGTAGCACAGTCAGAAGTTGCTAGGGAGGGATTGACTACCAGACAGGCAGATTCCAGTTTGTGCTGCTTCCTCTCCCACAAAAAATAATTTCCTTATTTCGGAAATAGGAGTGATATTCCTTAGCTCCACCTTGTCAGAGAAATTTCTGGGTTTTGGCTGTAATTCCGTTTAATTCCTTGTTAGTTGTTTTTTACCTTTAAATCATTTTTATATTTTCAAAGCAAATTCCAGATTCTCTTATCATGTTTGGCCATAAATGTGAAACATGGTAACAACCAGAAGTTCTCTGGAGACATTATTTGCTGATGTCATTTGGAGTTCTCTGATTCCACTTTTGAATTTCCAGATTTAAAATATTAATCTCTTTCATGCTCTTTTCTGGGTAGTAAATACCTGCTTAAAACAAATTTTCTGTTTCAATAAACACAGCCCAAATGTAAAATTCTGGTGCAGCATGTGTGAACTTTGTTAATTTTTACCTGTGTCACTATAAGAATGTGATATCACCCTTAACTGTTCAACCCAAACTGAGTAGTGTGGAGTTCTTACTATTGTCAGAAGATGTGAACAATCAAACCTTGTGGAAGCACAAAGGAAGAAAGCAAGCCACACTGCTGCCACTTGCAGGAAAACAGATTTGTCAGGTTTTTACTGTAGGAAACCAATGATTAGACTACAATAGCAGCGACAGCTTACTGATTTCCTTAATTTTTTTAGCAAGCAGAAATCAGCACTCAGACAATGTATTTTTCACCTAATCACTATCATGGATAGGATGCTCAATTTGGCAGGGTAAAGCTGTCTCTACAAGGAGTTACAGGATTTCACTCTAAGAATGTGCAACAGTTACTTATATACTGTTTAGGACATTCAGTGGCTGAGTTTCAAAGCACAAACCTAAGTGTTAAATACTAATTTACTACTTTGTAAATTAATTAGAAAATTGTTTTACACTTAAAAAAGGCAATTTGCAATCACCTGTAAGACATGGGGTGTGTGTGTGTGTTGTAGCCTTTTGAATACTCTGCAATTTAATTGCCTCCTTGTAAAACAATACCTGTACTTTTATAGAGTTTTGTATTTCATAGCGAAACATTTTAATGGTGCAAGAGACAGGCTACCTCTCTGAATGAAAGACTCATCAGCCTTCCAAAATCTTTTTTCTAAGTAATCTTTTTAAAGTTAAAATTATTCACCTTCCCATTTGATTTCAGTAATGTGTTGCTATGTACCTGTATCATTACCATTTACTGATATGAGCCTCGGAAACATCCTCCTAATAGGGTCTTTTGCTACTAATTAGACAAAAGGGGGCCTTTTGTTGTAGGTGATCTTACACCAATGATCTCACAAAAATAGGCCGTTCATATGCATAATAGCTGCCACCAGTTGTAGTAACTAGTCTCATCTAGAATCACATGCAGACAGTCAAGTACTTGATTCTGGAAATTACATCTGCTGAAGGGAAAAAAAAAGCAGTGTTTTTGATGTGTTTTTTTTTTTTTTGCTTGGATTTTTTTAGGGGGGAGGGGGGTTTGCTGATCTTAGCCTCTGCTGAAGGGAGTGGATATACTAAATAGAATATGTCTTACTTATCATACTTACTTATCATACGTTTCAATTTATGATAAGCAAACAGCATGGCATCTCAGAGACAGTAGCTGGTATAATATTGAGAATACATTGCTTCTGATGTTATACAGATCCAAAATACCAAGGCCCAACACTGATTTCTGAAAACATATGACTGGTTGTTTCAGTCGTTTTAATATAAACATTTTATAGTGCTCATTATCACAAGCATATCACCTTTTTCAAAGCAAAAATATATTACTCTCTAATTTTATCAATTTGGACTTCTCTGAAATAATATAGAAAAAGTGCTAGAGAAATATTAAGAACATGTTTCTTGACTGCATCCAGTTTTTACCATGCACTTGAGAATATTGCACAGGACCTGGCTTTGGGTCCTGAATCCAGACATGGGTGTTATACCAGCTGAGCTCCAACATGGTGCTGAAAAACTCAAAGCTGTCCCTGAGATTCCAGGTTGATTCTAAATTTCCTGGAACTCATCAAACACCAAAAACTCTGGTAAAGGCTTTCTCCTATCATGCAATCTCTTTAATCTAGAGATTATTATAAGAGGAGGGTTTTGGGTTTGGCAATATCGACTTTATATCTGCAGGAAGATTTCACCAACAGAAGCAGAGTCATCCCTCTGCTCCCTATGGGCAGGCTGCTGCTCACAGGTTTCCAACCTAAAACCAGGGCAAGGATGTGAGTCTGATGCTATAAAGTAATGCAGCTCCGAGATATTTATATGGAGAAAGGTTGTTTAACACCATTTTTGCCCTAGGAACTGTCTGAACTATATCAGGTACACTACATCTAATATTTAGATTTAATTACAAATCATTTGAAGTCCACTTTTCAGCTTTATTGCTGAAAAGCAGGAGCAAATGTTCATCAATATTCGGGCGAAAGTTAAATTAAACTAAAAGTCCTTCAGTCAAAGAAGCTTTTATGCATGAATCTTACTGTACTTGAAACACTAAACTTTTACTAATACTGCAACAGAGAAATGATTGCTGGAAAATAGTCTTTACCATTCCCATGTAACCTTTACTATATTAGATTGCAGTGCTGGTCCCTATGGTACGTTTTCAGGCACTTTGCCTTCTTTAAGCAGCTTATTCATTTGGTGAAATAACTTTCAGGTTATGTTATTTCTGCACGAGCATCTTAGTAGTTTTGGAGAGGATATTTCTAAACCACTTGAATATTAAACTCATTCCCTCAGAGATTATTGTGTAGCTCACTAGCATTTACTCTTCAGAATTGTTTATGGACATTCAAACTACATATCCCTTTGTTTTTAATCTAATTAATGTTGCTCATGAAGCCTAAAAACGTCTTGTTTCTTTCTTGTTTACCTGTATTTCACTTTGATAAATATTTTGTTGGCATATCTTCGTCACTGTTATCTATTATGTAAAGAATTTATTTAATTTTCCTTCTTTCTCATTCTTCCCTCATTTTTTAATATAATTGAATTTTCCTCATTTTGTTGTCACATTTTTACATCCCTAATATTAGTAAAATGTTGTATTTAAGCTTTATTTTCATAAGGCTATGAAAGCAAAAAATTTGTGGGTTTTTTGTCTTTAGGAGGCCTTTAGAGGATGGAGGGCAGTTGTTTGGTTTGTGCATGTTTTTCTACAGTGCCTTAAACTATGTTGACTTAACATTGCCATTCTTATGGGAATTTTGCCATGGTTTGTCATGCATAGCCTCCTATTAGAATTACTGCTTTCTTCTTTCTTGTCTCCTAGGATTTCTGTGCTTTGCATTGTGGTTGCTTGTTTTCTGGGGTGATTTTTTATTGTTGTATATTTGGGTTTTTCTTTTAATTTAAACAATTCTTTTGTAGATTTTGTGTCTTTTAACATCCTAATTCTTATAGCAAATTCATTCAGTTTCCTCTGTGCATAAGCATACATGTCTACTCACCTACATGTCCCCATTAATAATTTTTAAAGTCGGTGTTCAGATTGAACAAATGTTTACAGAAGGTTGAAAGTTCAAAAATAATAAGTTTATTGAAAAATAGATAGATAGATAGATGCTTTTATTGATCATAACTGAGAGAAAAATGCTGCAGTGTTAAGGCAGAAAACACACTTAGAAGAGAGACACTAAGGACTTAATCAAAGGAAAATCTTTTCTACATTACCTACCTCCCTGGACAACAGAAAATCCAGGAACACAAAGCTATGGGAGTCCAGCTCTGTTGGTTCTCTGATGATAAAAGCTTGTGCTTTGCAGCAAGCTGACTTGATTGTTTCTAGTTCCATTTTTTATCTGCCTGTGCATTGTCTCTCTGTGGGCTGGGTTACTCACCCTAAATTGTCTGGCTGATACCTTGTGGGTATAACATAAAGATAGGGTAAGGTGTAGGCATCCTTATTTGAAGTGAGACTGTAAATACTCAGGAGAGATCATACATAGAAATCTACCTGAAGAGTAAATGCAACAACCACAAAAAAACATTAATTTTAAAATGCCCGAGTCTCAGGGCACAGAGGACAGTTCTTGGGATTTACATTGCTTGAAGAGTTAGTTCTACACTTTGTCTAGTCTGAAGAAGCAGCATTTTCATCTATGATTTTTCTTTGACAAGGCAGTGATATAAGAAATTTTACTGAAGTTAAAAAGCACTTTGAAAGAATGACTTTAAAGTAGGTATAGGAAATAGGGCAAATTTTATATGCCTTTCACCAGCATGAAGCACAGGAACAGTATTTCCTAAACTCTGCTGGAATAAGGCATTACTTTATTATCCTTACAGGCACATCAAATCCTTCTGCTTCTAATCTTCTAGAAATGCTTAAAAAATCTTTCACACTGATGTTTTCATTGGCATTCATCTTCAAAGGTTCAACTCCAGTGCTGAAATAATTCTTGATAGTTTTCTTTAGTGGTTTGTGGGGGTTTTTGTTTGGTTTTTTTTTTTTTTTTTTTCTTTTTTTTCT
>JAYDZK010000169.1:96982108-97008444 GCA_034509185.1 Euphonia xanthogaster
ACGCTCTTCCGATCTTCTTTAGTGGTTTGTGGGGGTTTTTGTTTGTTTTTTTTTGTTTTTTTTTTAATTTTATTTCTTTTCTCTGTTAGTTATACACCAAGATCCCAGGATCTCTGGTTCTTTCATTCTATTTGCACCTCTTCCAGATTGCCAGGTACCTGATTTGTTGCAGAGGTACCCCATCACAGCTGCAGTCTAAGTAAGGCATGATTGCAGCCTTTGGATGCTAAAACACTTACAAAAATAAATATGAGCTATTCTTCCACGTAATTATTTTGATGCTTTTTGTTGTTGTTTTTGTTGTTGTTGCTGTTTTTAATGTAAAACAAACAAGGAAGCTGGATCTTTGGTGTACCTTTCTGAAAAGATAATTACTTTTATATAGATGTAGGTATGTATTTATGTGTATATCCACTTTCCAGAAAAAAATGCACAAAAAAATTTCTTATTTATAAGTCAGGTCTACTAACTGTACATTTTAGGATAGAGGAGCTCTCCCAAATCCTGTCTAAGTTACAGTGCAAGCACCTGACTTCCATGATAAACAATTTGGTAAATGTCCAATTATTTTACAGTAGACAGTAAGATTGCAAAAGTAAAAGGAAAAAGAAATGCAAAAGGAAACATTTTCTTTCCAAGCTTTGCTACACTTCAGGTTTAGGCAGACCAATGCTGGCATCCTCCCCCACTTCCAAGACTGAGTTGTTAGCTATGCACCAAACCTCCTTATGGTACACACCCTTGGTGTATCTGCTTACTGACTAAGGGGGAGAAGTCAAACCCCATCCTTTATTTAGCAATTACCTGGGAACTGTGAGTCTTGGAGTCTTGGATCCTCCTCAGCCTGAGCAAATTTCTATGTGCAGTTCCCACTTTCCCTGGCCACCAGATTGGCTTTTTACCTGCCTGAGAGCCCCATGTTTGCTTTCCCTCAAACCATTACTGCAGAGGAGTTTGGTGCATGAGAGGCATAGGACAAAAAGAGGCATGGCAGGAAGGAAATTCAGAGTAGCCACAAGGCTCTTGTACCTAGGGCAGGGAAGTGTCCTGCTTCCAGGAGCTTCAGGGGGATGTGAAGCAGCCAGTTTACAGATTAAGGTATCAGATGTACAGAAGAGCTTGGATCACATAACCCGGGGAGTAATTAGCTTCATTTTAGAGTAGGCATTTTACCAGCTGTCCCTGGTGTCCTGCTGACTGTGCTAACTACAATTCCAACAGCTCTAGGGAAACTTTTCTTATCTAGATTTCTTATGGACACCTACATGAGGACAGATAGATGCAGACATCCGAACCTGAGATCTGAGATCTGAAGCACACAATTTCTACTTTATTTGAAAATAATAGTAGAGCAAATATTTCAAGGACCAAGGATCAAGATCAGGGACTCAAATCTGTTCCTTCCCATGGGAATATGGCCCTCTTTTACTTGTTCCATGTCCATTCCATTGTCAACAGAGGGGATGCTGCACTTACTCCATTTCCCAAATATCTCATACTGAGGTGAATATGTCACTCTCCTGAGATCTAAGTGCTATGAGTTAAACCTGCTCACCTGTTCAAGAAGAGTTACAACCTAAATTTCCTTTTCCCAGTGTTCTCTAGATATTCAGTCATTGCAGGAAAGAAGTAGGTCGCTGCTCCACCTTTGAAAAAAGACTTGTGGGTGGACTGAAGGTTGAAGATTACTATTTTTCTAATGCAGCTTATAACTGACTGATCGACTTAGATTTCCAAAAAGTTATTTGGATAGTAGTTGCTACCTCAAATTTATGTAACTGTTATTGATACTTTTCCATGTCAGCTGACATTGCTGAGCTAAAATGCAAGGCACAGCAGAATGTTTTGGAGTAATTTTGATTCTGGAATATTTCCTATTTACATTAGATCATGAGTAAGTTTTATTTTATTATCTCCAGGACACAGAATATTTAGTCTCAGGGGGATGTTTATTCTTTAATTCAATGCTACATTCTCTCTGTTTGATAGCTGCATTTAATGTTCAGAGACCGTTCTAAATCTTTGCTGTAAGTGACCATTTATCCAGAGCTCTGCATCTGGAGTGGTAACTCCCATGTCACCAAATTTACAATAGCATGCTGGAGATCTATGGGGTTTTCCCCCATTACATGAGAGCAAGGATTTTTCTAGCCCAAAAGGCTTTCACCTAACCATATCCATGATCAAATCATTTATGTGGACACATAAATGATGTTTAAGTTGATGTCTAAGGTGTGGTTTGTGCTTACCAATCATAGAGATGAGATTTAAAATCATAGAAACACAGTTTTCTTGGTGCTGAAGGGCAGAGTTTGGCTTCTTGAAGGTATGTTAGAAGTGGTACACAGACACTTCGATTCACTTCTGAGATGACTGAATAGATACCAAATAGAAATATGGATGTTCTTGGGGCTTTTTTTTTTGTCCAGACTCGGATGAGCCTAATTTTCTGTAGTCATAGTACAATCTGGATAGCAGCACCAAGACTCTTTGGAGCAGAGACACCTCTGCATTGCCATGAAGAAGAAATAGAGGATAGTCAAATTTGAAATGTCATCACAGGCCAATACAGACAATACTCTTTTATTTTATAAACTGTCTGATTTCCCATTAAAAATTTGATATTGACTACTTTAAACTATGCTGATCTTTGTGATAAATGTGTAAAGCATGCTGCAAGCAGATCAGAAAGAAAAGAAAAAGAAATGTCAATATAAAGTAACAAATATGGATGAAATTAGCTTAATTGCAGTGGAATTCCTGGTGGATTATATTATACTTACAGTAATACTAAAAGAGCTCACCATGATTAATGTTATTAAAGTGTGTGCCAAGCCAAATAATGATTTTTCTCCTTCCATTGGAAAAAAGTTTCCTCTTACAGTGTAGTAAGATGTAAGATTTTACTTTTGCTGTGTAGGTACATTAATATCTGTAATTTAGGGAATCAGATGCAAGGGCATAACTAGAATTTTCCAAAGATGACTTCTCCCAGTAGGACACCATCTTTGACCCTCCACTTTCTTCTGCCTCAATTTCTAATTTTTTTTTAAAAAGCTTCTCTTCTAATTTCTGGACTATTGCAAAGGTTCAGTTGTTTTCTTTTCGACATTTACTACCTAAAATGTCCTTTTTATACACTCACCTTGCCTTTCCCCACTATGAATCTCCTTGTAGTTAAGAAGTGATCACTTTTAGTTAATTTTTGAGCATATTTGGAACTTTTATTTTGTCAGTTCATAGAACACCATCACCAGATCTCTCTTTCTTGGGTTTTTTCTGCTCTCTCCTGTTTCTTCTCCCTTCTCTATTTTTGGTTTTTGTTGTTTGTTTGATATTTAGTTATTGTTTTTTGTCTCCCATTCCTTTCTCTTGCCCTTTTTTCATGTCCCTATGGAAACACATTCTAGCAGAACCATTATTCTGTTGTTTCACAACAGATCTGCACTTCTATTTCAAATTTTTAGATTAATTAAAATATCACTCCAAGTTTTCATTCTCTGTTCCACATTTCCTCCCCCACCTTCAAGATTACACCCAAATACAAATATGCCTAAAATACAAAGTACAGCCTTTGCAGCCCCTATATGAAGGTAAGATTTACATCTTAAATCTGACGACATCTTTGATTCAGCACAACTTGTTATATTCAGAATAATGCAGCTCTTGGTTCATCACTTTATTTCTATTATTTGCCTTTTTGCATCATTGCATTTGCTGTTCGATAAAACAGCTCAAGAAACAAGTTCCTTGTTTGCTAATTCATCCTACCACTTCCAAGTGTTAAGAGACCAAACTTGCCCTCAGTTCCTAAATCTCACATTTTATTTCAGGCTCAATTTTTACACTGATATTATTATGAATATTCCCTCAAAACTTAAACATCAAACCCCTTCAAATCCACCTTTAAAACTTTTGTATGTGAAGATGTGTAACAACAGACTGAGCACAGCTGACACATGAGCACTGCCTATCTACTGACACTAGTGTGCTGTAATTTCCCTACACAGTTTTATGTGTGTGCTAACTGCTAGCTCACTGTTTGTGCTTAAGCCTTCTTAAGCACTTTCCATTAGAAAGCCTCTTTTTTTATTTGTCAGCCTTCTGGAAGAAAAAATCATAGATCATAACCAAGCTCATAGCAAATATAAAAATACAAGCAGCATTTCTGAGGGCTTCTGTTAATACATATTTCATATTTCTGTAGTGCAATGAAAAGAAAGAAGGCTCAGTGACTTTGAGTGAGTTCACCTCACCTAACTTCAGCTACATCTGTGGTAGATTTCTTTTATAGTCAGTAGGGAAAATAAGTACTTCTAGAATATGATTCACTTCCTCTTAATGTCAAAACTTGGTAAATAGCAAGAATGAAATCCTACTCTGCTAATGTTTACTGGAGTCTGTCCATCAGCATCAGTAGGGCCAGAATTTATCCCCAAACATGCAAAGACTTTTTTCAGAGATATATTCAAATCAACTTTCCAAACTCAATAAAGTACAGCAAAATCTTAAGGCAAACCAAGCAGAAGATCCAAAATCAATATGCCTTTCACAATATTATAATTTCTAAAGTAGAGAACTTATAAATTTCCCCTTGAACATGACATGAATTAAGAGTGACATGTTGAATAAATAACTAAGTTACAATTACATTTTTTAATCAGAAACAGAATTTTTCCACCTCTATGGAAAAAAAGTGAGCAACAAAGCCACCACCTCAAAAAAAAAAAAAATTAATGCTCATCATCAGTCTTAATCAAATTAATTAATTAGAATAGATATTAGAAACAGAATGAAAAAAACAAATGAGCATTTTCAATTAAAAAAATCTCACTTTCCCAATGTCTAATAACTCAGCCTAAGTCAACTATTTGTCTATTGGTGGAGAAAATTTTTTATGAGAAAAGCTGAAGGCTATAAAAGTCCTCTAGATGCAGATAATGTTTTTATCCTATGCCAGTTTCTTCCTCAGAAAATGATTAAGGAGAAATAGCAAAACATTATGTGGAATTGTATTATTAAAATTGCAGTAATAATTACAATTATCATCCTCAATCTCTGGACTGCTTTCTGTGAAACTCCACTTCAATATTAAAGACCCTTCCAAATAAACTGTTATAATCCCTAAATGAGCATGGTGGTGCATCCACTCCACTCTCCAGACCACACTATGATCTGAGAAATGCTTCCTAGTCCTTGGCCTTGATGAGCAGCAGCTGGGCTGAGCTCCTCTTGAGCTTATCAGAAACACTGTCTGCTCCCAGGAACTTGTGCTGTCTAACGAGCTCCTGTGTTTTAACAAACAGTTTTGGAAACATTTTTTGTGCCTGAATAGCAATCCAATTAGAATATTATTTTCATTTTTAAACATTCAAAGAAAGTTACCAGCCTGAATTGTGGCCAGGATGGAAAATTTCTGTGATTAAAGCCAACTCTCTTGTGACCCTATAAACACCAGCCCACAGTGAGACCCTTGGAGCTCTCCTGGACCACAGTGCTCTGTGGCCAACATCTCCCTCTTGGGACCAGTGAACTCTCAAGCTTTCTCAAGAACTCAGAGGATTGCCAAAGACAACAAAACCTGGGTTGATACCCCAACTCCTCAAGGCTCAGCACTTTGCTCATTGAGAAGATGCAAAGGCATCCAAATTTCACTGAATTCAAGGGGAATTTTTCACATGTGTACTGTCTCTCAATGTCTGTGTGCATGTGAGTGTGAATATGCTATAGCAAATGTGCTTAGGAATGTTGTTCTCGTAGATTCTTATGTAGTTCAACTTTGTAGTAAGTCAGGCCTGTAAGTAAGTTACTGTTGTGATACAGTAAATTCTGCATTACTCCTTCGCTAAATCATTTAACTTAAGCTGTGAATTAAATCCTGTTAAGTGCAGTTGGGCCTTTAAGCATAAACTCTTGGTCAATTTAGGCTCAGTTTAGCACAGGGGTGTACTCTAAACCTTGTGACTCAACAGGAGGATCTTCTTTTTTATCCTTTTCCTATCTATTTCTGTACTCTTCAACCCTTCCCCTGCCTCTCCTACCCCGCCCCTCTGCCCTGCCCAGCTTCCACCTATATAGTTTTGGGGTTATTTTGGTTTGGATTGATTTATTTTGGATTTTTGTTGGCTTTTTCTCTGTGTACTTTAACAATCCAGTAAGCAATACATTGAATTTTGACAACTTTTTTGTGTTTTTTTTTTTTAATATTAAACCTGTTTTGCCAATACTTTTGCATGTGATTCCTTAAACAATCTTAAAACATTCATTTGCAACAATGAGGAGGACGATTTCATCACTTGAAATGTGATGTGTGAGGATAAAACTTTTTTTTTTCATAGCTATCAAAATTATGCATGCTTTACTTCCCACTTAAACTTTATGCTTCTCAGGACAGAAGCACTGCTTATGAAAACAGATGAAAGGTTGTACTGGGTTTGGCTGGGATAAGTTTTTTCACAGTTTCTGGTATGGGGCTGTGCTTTGGATTCACACTGGAAACAGTATTGAAAACCCAGGGATGCTTTACTTATTGCTGAGCAGCTGTTGCACAGAGCCAAGGCCTTTTCTGCTTCTCATCCCACCTTACCAGGAAGGAGGCTGTGGTGCACAAGGAGCTGGGAGGGGACAGAGTAAAGACAGCTGACCCTTGCTGATACCCCATACCACATGGCAACATGCTCAGCATATAGAGCTGGGAGAAAAGGCTGGAAGCAGGGACACTCTTCAGTGTACAGCATTCATCTTCCCAAGATATGGGAAATGTTAGGATTAGGACTAGGGTCACATGTGATGGAGCCCTGTTTTCCTGCCTACTTAGGAAGTAGTGAATCAACTCTTTTTTCTTGCCCTGCACCCACAGCTTTCACTTTACCTATTAAATAGCTTTTTACTCACCCCACGGGTTGTCTTACCTTCACTCTTCCTATTCCTTCCCCCACCCCATTTAGTAGAAAAAGTAACTCTGTGACAATGAGCTCCCTGCCAGGGATAAACCACAACACATGTTAAGATATAGATGTGGCATGAGTTACTTATGCTGCAGGAATAATATTCAATAATATTAATTTCTAACCATCTCTGGTTTTCTGCTTTACATGGTTTAGACCAATAGGATAAAACATACAGGAAAGCCATGGAGGAGTAAAGAATCTGTGATTGAATGCTTGTGTAATAGGTATGGTATATTTGTCTAAGAAATCAGGAAAAACCATGAAGACTAAACCACTAAAATACTTATAAAAAAGATGAAGACCAGTAATCAGTTTAAAACATCTTACTTCAAAGTACCACCCTATTTCAGAAACATTAGAAGGAGTAAGGAAATATGCCTACAGTGTTGGAAAATTGCTAAACAAAAGAGATATTCATTAAAAAACCCCAGACATAAAATATATTAAATCCTATTGACAAAGGGGAATGGGGAAATATTCAACAACTGGCAAAAGTATAAAAACAAACTCAAATGAGAACCAGAAGTTCCACAGCAATCTAGTTGAAAAAGGATGGGACCATAAGTCAGCTGCATACTGATTCAACTCACAGGCTATCAGTTGGCACCGAGTGATATATGAAATCCCAGAGAATGCCAAAATCCAAACCAGCATAATATTTAAACTATAAAGGGGCCCTGCTGACCCATTCCAGAGTTTTCCTGATTTTTTAAATTATAGGTTGGCCTTTTAGGCGTGCTTTGGCCAAGCTCTCAAAAGAAGATATTTAAGCCTTTTTTTTGTTTGGAATCATTATGTACTTAAAGCACATACTTCTCTCTTCAAAGCCTAAGCAGGGTCTGAATCATCAATGCACAAGAGCAGCAGAGAGCAGAGAGGTCATGCACACTGTAACCATCCAGATATCTTGAGCCATGCTGTTTGTGCAGAAGAATTATGAATCTGAGTGGATTGCAAATTTAACCAGGTTTCTAAAAGCTTTTCATGGTTGAAGTGGCACAAAGAAGAAAAACTCTACCAGGGAGTCTGGCCCTGAGAGTGTAGATTCAAAAGACATTGACTAAGACTTAAACACACTGGTTAAGCTTGGAGAAAGAAAACTGTTGTAATATTTGCATGAAACATCAGCTGAAAGAAAACGCCTTTCTTTTTTTTTTTCAATGCATGACTAGAAAAGTTCTCAAAGGCTAGAAAATGCTGTTTAAGCAACTGACAATAAAGCTTTTATTGTCGTGACTATGTTTCTAATGTTCTTCAATTATGTTGAGGAACAGAAGGATCAAAATTCGGCGATGTGGTAAGTTGTGTGGTATTTGTGATCCACCATACCTCAAAATTCTGGAAATAGCAGGACATATTTTTTACTCTCAAGACTTATAGTCAAATTTCTAGACTTCCCAGGCTAGCTAAGTATGTTACTGTTATGTAATAAGTAATAATCCTCAATTCTGGACAACTGCAACCACAGATTAAAATCAATATCCATGGTCTCTACTTCTGTGCTTTTGTAGTTTGCATTAATTATCTGAATCAAATATCCAAGGCATCAACAACAGGAAAATTCAATCAGAAACATATGCCATTTTAAAGTTCTTCTTTGAGCTGTTAAGGGGAATAGAGAGAGAGTTTCTAGAAGAAACCCATAAGGACTTGTGATCCACCCAAAAAAAGCCAGTTGAAGGAACAATATGAAAATAACAGCGAAAGCTGTCCTTACTAGCCTCTTACACACTTGCTTTTTAAGATAGTGTTGCCTTTAAGCAGTGAAAATAACTACCTGTCTCTTCAGTCTCTGGACGGCACAGTTCTGTCCCATTTTTCTTTTAAATGAAACTAAATTATTTAATCTAGAACCTCAAAATTTACCTGCTTAAGTCATGAAACAGGAAAGGGGTTGCCATTTAGAAATGTTTTAGTGAAAATTTGGGAGGGAGGATGTATTTATTTTCAGAAGTTAAAATACAAAATTTGGAGCAGAGGCCTAAGAAATCTTATTGTAGATGATAATATGTATATAGATTTTATACTTTTTTTTACAATAAATTGAAATCTGGAGGTCTAATTCAGTAACAATTTCAGCTGCAGCCTTTAGGTCCCTATCTCCCATACTGACAGTTTCTAGTTTAAGTACCTCATGTAAGTGCCTAAAGATAAGTCACATTAATCCATCTCATACAGCCTCCCATGCAGTCTGTGCCACAGTGGGAAGATTTAGGTCCGGCAAGCCTGGAACCAACTGTCTCAATGCCTAGGGTGCCTGGGGCTACAAAGCTGGGACACTACAAAGTGTTTTAACCCAGGACAGTCCCCACAAAGTCTTGGACATCTGCAGGCAAAAGTAAGCTGGAAATAGACCAGTCAGGTTTCTGAGACAAGCCAGCTGGAGCTTGTTGACATTACCGCATGTCCATCCAACATGAGAGCCTACTTTACTGGAAAATGCCTGACCTATTCTGTGCAATGCTGCCACACTAGGCTTACAATTACTGAAGAGCTTTGGACTACAGAATCACTGCATTTTTTAAGAGCTGCTTGTTAGAAAGAAAAACAGGGAAAGAAACAAACCCAACAAACAACATTTGGCTTCTTTGTATCCCTCAAACTTAAATGTTGCTTTCAGTTTAGCAGGTCTTATCCATTGGAACAACAGGAATTTATATGCAGTTGCATGTATTGCTGAGTGTTCCCTAGAAATAACAAGACAGTTGGGAAATGGGGAAAATGTTTGTAAGACAGACACTTTCTTTTAAATTACAGCATCATAAAGTCTCTCAAACTGTTACAGAAGATACAGAAGCAGCATGCATAAACCTTAGATAATTTTCACAAACTTACTGAAAGGGGATGAGAAGCCACTCAAAATGCTACATTTCTTGTTCAGAACTTTGGTGATATTCTCTTCTAAGTACTTTCTGAGTTTTTGTTGTGCCTCTGTATTTTCGTTTTTCCTTTCCCATTATTTTGAAGATATCTACACGACAGTGGAATCAGATGCTAATGTAAAATCAAGATTACAGCCTGACTTTACAAAAAGAGGAATTTCTAAAAATAAAACTGAGTAGTGGATTTAAAGCTGTTATAACTTCTCTGACTATTTTTACATCTTGTATCATTTTATGTCCACAAAAGTAATACCTACACTTATTTTGCTGAGTGAACACAGTATTCTGTTTTTAGTGTGGCTGGCATACATTTCTATGATCTTTAATCATCTAATTGACAAGCTCCATGTAAGTTAGTTGCAAGAGAATTAAACAAATGTTAATATTAGGAACAACCTTGGAGTTGCTGCAGAAACTGGAGATACTGAATAACTGGACTGAACACCAGGTTCAACCACAGGCTGCTTTCTAGCCCATTCTTCTATCTCTGTAAAAAGAGGGATAATATTGCTTTTTTAGCACCTTTGTTCTCTTTTGGGCAGAGACCTATCCTTTCCATGTGTGCTTGCATGGTGCCCCTCACAACAGTAGCTGGTTAGTAGCTAATTAGCAGAAAAAATTACACTTATATGTTTGCTAACTGGGCACCGTGTTTTCACCTGAAGCAAAACACTTTGTAGTAACTTAATGTTTTATGCTATTATCAACATACCTCAGGGTCAGAACCCACTTTCTGGAGAGATTGAGAACAGAAGCTGAATACGACAGTCACCTGGAATGCAGAGTTCACATATAATTGATTCAAAAAAAGGATCGGGACTTAGGTCTCATAGCAGGAATGTGTTTTTTTCTAGACTCAAATGTATTTTATTTCATCTTCTGCAACTCTTTGATATCATTTAATTAAGTATTCTGTGGATAAGAAGCATCCAATTCACCATGACTTATCTCAGGACCTTAACTGAGCTTCCCTAATTAATAGCTTAGGTATACTGTATATGCAAAAAAAGACAAAAGCGTTTTGGACTGTTTTAAGCCCTTTTTGATGTTTTTTGCTTGTTGTTTATTTGTTTTAATTTTTTTTCTATTTGAAATAAGACATTAATCCTGAATCTTTTACATCATCAAGATTCAATGCAACTATAATTGTTCCTTGTGGGTCCTTTCCAACTCAGCTTTTTCCATGATTTTGTAATATTTCTTTTGTGAGAAGTTCACCAGTTATTATGACCATTTAAGAAAGTTTCATTTGCAATCCAGTAAAGAAAAAGCAAATATAATGTTGACATTTCAGATATTTACAAAGAATGTAAAAAAATCTTCATCTTACAAGGAAATAATAAACAAATCTTTAGGAAAGCCAACTCTATGTTTTTGATCTGATCTTTCTAGATAACTAAAAAGAATATATAAAGTTAAATAACACTCTCTGCCCAGAATATGACCTTTCTAAAAATAATGCTTCAGTTTCATCCAGAAACTCTAAAATAGGACTTGTCTGATATCATTGGGAAGCATCTCCTTCCATGGCAGTCACATATCATTTTCCAAGTAGAAAAGCATGCTGCCAAAATGGTGTAGCAAACTTGTTGCCATAAGGTAAAAATTCACTGGGTTTTTAACCAAATGCTGAAATTAAATTTGGCCACACCAATTTAATATACCTACAAGACATTTACAAATGTCAGTAAACATTGCAACTGGTTCATTATTTATTCTGCTTTTCCAAAGCATGAGGCAATGTAATGTTGTAGTAGTTTCTGTTCTCCTTCACAAAAATGAGAACAGGGAGGGTATTATTCACTTGAGAATTAGGAGAGTTATTTTTTACATGTCAAACCCAGTAGACAGCACAGTTATTGTACAGAATTTCATTAGCACTGTACTTCTTTTAGAAGCGTATATAGACATGAAGGGTGACAGATCCTTTAAACCATTTTGATACTCTAAAATCTAGGGCAGTGATGCATTTATGTATATATGTGTATAGTCTGCATACATATATTATGAAGGAAAATAGCAAGGCTGCCATTCAGAGAGATCTAGCCAGGTTGGAGGAGTGGGCCACCAGGAGCCTTGTGAAATTCAGTGAGGACAAACATAAAGTCGTGGATCTGTGAAGGAAGAAACCTGTGCAGAAATACAAGCCAGGGCTGCCTGGCAGGGATGTATCTTGTCAAGGAGCAGTGTGGGTCAGCAGCAACCCCAGGGCCAGGGAGCTGAGGGAGGTCCAGTACTGACTGTGCCCTCTCCCATGAGGAACAGTCCCATGGAGCTGGTAACGGGGTCCACTGACAGACTCTGACAGAGCAAGAGATGAACAGGACTCAGGGCAGAGCTGGGGGCTCCAGCCAGGCAGCAAAGGAGCAGAAGAAGGGCTGGAGCTCGGCACTGCTGTGGTCTATCTACAGGGACTGACTGAGCCTGACTAGGCTGAAGTCAGGTCTTGGACAGCAAAAGTGTCTGGGGTTCCCAAAAGAAGCTGGGTAGGGCAATTAAACCCTTGATGTATTCAAGGCCTTGTAGCATATGTGTTTAAAGGACCTGGGCATGCTGGGGAGCACAAGGTGGATATTGGCCAGCAGTGTACCCCAGCAGCAAAGACCTCCAACAGCATCCCGGGCTCTGTGAGTGGAAGCATAACATGAAGAAAAGGTTATCCTGCTCTGGTGGAAGCACAACGTGGAGAAAAGGTTATCCTGCTCTGATCGGTGCTTGTTACACCACTTCTAGAAACTGCATATGGTTTAGGGCCCTATTCTGAATAAAAGGAAGATGTTGTAAAACTGGAGTGAGTTCTGTGAACACAAACAATCTGGCCAGGACTGGAGCATTGACCCTGTGAGTGAGTCTGAGGGTACTGGGTTTGTGCGTGTTCAACCCTTGAAAAGACACAGCCTCAGGGTGCCTAACAGCACCCCCCAGCACCTACTGGGAAGTTACCAAGAAGTCCTGAGTTGCATGGTGGAAGACTTAAAACAGCAAGCCCAAATTGCAATAAAAGTGATTCAGTATGAATATAAGGAAAATTTTTCACTACAGGGAGAGTCAAGCAGCCAAGCAGGTTTTCTAGAAAGTTTTGGAAGTTCTAAAGACTTGAGTAGGTAAAGCCTTGTGTCACCTGGCCCTGTCTCATAGCTTACTCTGCTTTGAACAGCAAAATTCCAACTGAATTATCATATGATTCTATGAAAATAAAGAGCAAGAGACACTGATTATACAGGCAGCAAGAGGTTTTCATGTCCCCAGAATGAAATCAAACTGAGCTACTTCCCGTAAGAAGACAAAATATTTATAGGATGGTGGACGCAGTTCCACATATTCAGAATTTTTGTATTTGAAGGGAAGTTTTGTCAATCTCACTCTTTAGATGGATAATATAAAACTGCAGTTCATCATATTATTGCTGCTTATCCTTCCTGTGTGCTCTCCTAAATCACCCATTACCAAAATGCTGGCTGACTAAGTTTAATTTAGAAAATGAAAGTCACAGCAGACATCCCCCTCATCTTCTGCATTAATTTTTGCTTCGATATACTGCAGGCTGAGAAATGAAATCAAGTCCATTCACTTATCCTTTTACCCTCAAGCTGGAGGTAGCAGGTGTTAGACACATCAAGAACAGTAGTCATTTCTCAGACACAAGGAGAAGAATTTGACATTGAGCTTGGTTCTGATTCAATTGTCCATAGTAATGCAAATTGATGTTAGTCCCACAACCGTTTGCCTCAGAGAAGTATAAAGTCTTAGAAATTCTGTGCAATAAACGCACATCAAAAGCACTTTTAGGATTGCATTAGTGTGCATACTGACTATAATTACAATAATTAGAATATAGAAATTACAGGAGGAAGACTCAAAGAGCACATGAAAGATTGCTTGTAAACATATCATTAAAATATTCAGTCAAAAGTTGGACTGGAAGATCTGGCATGGCCAAAACATGGATTTTCTTTTAGATGTTTATGTTTCATTATTGACTGTTCATATTCTCTGACTTGAGCCAAATATCACAGAAAGAATAGTTTTTAGTCTGACTACCCATGTAATCTCCTTCTCTCATCAATAAATAGATATGGACAGCCCTGGAGAAAGATCAGTTTCACCTATTGGTAAACCTGTCTTAGGAAGGGATAATCAATCTTCTGAAGGCTCCTGTCCTTATCTCCACTGCCTTAAGAACAAAGTCCAGGAGACTGTTTTAGAGCAGATGCGCAGATTGAGATGAATTCTCCTCTTCTTCCCTTCCAGATATTGATTCTACAATGTGTTGAAAGTAACCTACTTTTCAAATGTTTCTTGGACACTTAAAGATACTTAAAGACACATTTCAGTCTTTACTCTTGTATTTCTCTCCTTCCAATTTTGGTGTTAAACTAGACTTTCATCTTCATTTAAAAAACAAATATCTGTAGCTGGATTCTTCCCTATTCTGCAATTCATTGGTTTAACTTGTAACAATTGCTTTTGGTTATTGTTTCTGAATTGCTATTCTGTTTTTCCCTAGCTGGTATTTAAGCTATTTGCTTATTACATGGCACATATTCAAATGTTCTGTATACAATTCTGAATATATTTTCAATGTGTGTATACTTATAAGGAAGTGGACTTTTAGTTTTTTGTAGTATCACTTACTTTTTTAATCTGCATATTATAAGGACAATAATGAAAGCAACTTTTAGGTGATTTCTGTCACTTGAGTGGCTAGCTCTGAGATGTTGGAACTGTGCTGGCAGTGTTGAGGTGGTGTTGAGATGGTGTTGGGGAAATGCACTTCTACAGTGACTCTTCAGATAAGTCTTCAGAAATGATGTACTCCTCTTCCAGGGGAAACAAGGAAAATACCAAAAATGATAACATGCACACTTTAAGAAAAAGGCTGAGTTAAAAAAATGCACATGAATAATAAACCAGAAGAGAATACTCTTTTTGCAACCTTGTTAACAGAGTGGTTTGGTAGATATCAGTTGCTGGAAGGGCAGTTTGGACATATTTATGCCTGCACCATCTGCTGTTCTATGCCCATAACCCTCCAAAGCAAAACTGCTGTTTGACATGAGATTCAATATGGCCATAACCTATACCTAATTACTGGTGACTGACAGCTGATATTTCACCTTGATGCTGTGATGTATGTGGCCTGGTGGTGAAGGGAATAATACCAACAATAATAGGAGGGATAACTAATCAGTAAATATGCTTCACAACATTATCCTCTAGAAAGCTCAGAAATACTCTAATGCCTCATACTGTGATATTTGGGATTACAGACTCATAGAAAACAGGATCAGTAATTATTGATCACTCTTTCAAGTCCATACCCTGTGGATATTTTTTGGTGTTTTTCATTTGCAGCATTTAAATCCTCCCCAGCATTCTTCAAAAAGACCTCAAACTGTCCAGCACAGTACGCACTGCTCACTCAGCTGTAAAATGATCAGCTTGCCTTGGAATTCATCTGCTGCTCCTTGCCATCCGACCCAACAACCTTTCCAGCTGGAACAGCTTACTATGACCATGGAAAACCAAGTGTCCATTCCCTCAACACCAGATGTCAGTCATCCTCTAAAATCCATCTAGCCTAAAGGGGAGGTACATTTAATTCCCCAGTGCCTCACAGGACAAACTGCAGAATGCCAAATGGCAAATCCTTCCTCAAACTCAGCCTGAAATCAGGCCTGTTGGACCCTTGCAAAAGACAGAAGCATAATAAGATCTGCTCAGCCATATTTGCTGTCTGCATCACATGCCATTTTCATCTACACTAAAAACTTCAGCTGAATCCCATTAGGAAGAGAACTGGTGCGAGAGACATTTCTAATTTATAACATGTCTAATTTCTTTCAATTTGACAACAATATGGCTATAATTTTAGCTGAGACGTCAGACAATTACTGAATATGTGCAAATTTTTAAAAAAGACAACAAAAATGACATGGTAAATTGCAGGCTTTTCTTTAAAAAATGTAACAGACTTTTATGGAGACAATGCAGTCTTTCAATATATTGCCTAAAAAAATCTGTGTAAGGCAAGGATGGCCAGTCTGATTTTCCAATATTAGTGATATTTGTTCCATCAAAATGAAACGAATATTGACTCACTTGTATTTATATTGCATTTTGCTTTCTGTATTAATGTTTGTTTGAATTAATCTGAATATTCCACAATTTAAATTTCAGCACATGAACTGAATTAACCTCATAATGAGAATTTTGCCTATGGCACCGCTTTTATAAATGCTTTTCCCATTGAGAATCTTGCTGAGAAGACAGCTTGATTGTGAATATATTGACATTCTACTCATTATTGGAAGTCTCCATTTTGTTTTAGATGTTTTATTATCTGATGGCTAAATTGCCCTGTAAATGTAGGACATAAAATATTTGATTAATAAATACTCAAGGGCACTGAACTCAGTGCAGTCATTTTGCTATGATCAAAGCAGTAAATGCTATTAGCTACTGTTTTTTCAAAAGCTCCTTATTCTGTCCATTGTAGGGGAAAGAAACTATGGAAAACACTACCAAAAGTTAGGCATTAAGTACTTTATCAAGTTGACACATGGCCTGCTCTAATTACCATTTTAATCCATGTGATTTCAATATCTTTAACTGGATTAGGACACTTACCTATTCAAAATTACTCCAGGGTTCTAATAAAACTACTTTTTTAAACTTATAAAGACAATTTTAAAAAATTTCTTTTGCTTATCTATATACAGAAACTGTATTATCCAGTTACACATAAATAACCTTGGTACAGAAACTCATTTTCAGAAGAAAACAACTGTTCTAATAGTCTTCCCACTCCTGTTAACATCTTGGTAGTACAAACAGAAAAACTGAAACCAGACATGACATTTTGGGTGACAAATTTCTCATTCTGTAATTTTATGGAGTGGTTTGTTTTCCTCTCTGATGCTTTACTACAAGACGCTGAGGGTTCAGCCAACAGGCATATCTATTCTCAAGTGGAGGGAATCAATTACTAGTCATTAGTCCCCTTGCTAATATTAGGATGGCAGCAATAAGCATGTAAATTTGTTACCCAGGAAAATGGATGCAGAAAGGAGAGTTTTCTGGAGTTATACACTAAAATCCACAATTTGACATGGTAAAAAAAACAACTTGTGGCATTGGAAACCAACTGCACAATATTTTGCTCACATTCAGCTCAGGTTGCTGTTTTCTGACAGCTATTATCACCCAGCTGCTGTTTGATAGCTGATGTGAAGCAAGCAGGCAGGCTCTGTCCAAGATTCACCATTGACTTCAATGGCAATGGAATAATCTCAAATGTTACTATGATTTAAAGCAGCAAAACCAAATAATCAATATTTACCCTTTTAAAAGTTCCTGAAGAAAAGCTGATAAGACTGATGAGTATTTCACCTAAGCTGCCTTTCAATCCTTCAATATCATCATAGTCAAGTTGCAGTGTGAATACTGAAGACCTTCCACGTTGTGCTCTGCTAGCAAACTTTCCATCTCTGGGAAATGTTGGAGGGCTGACTCTTTCAATATCATGGGAATACCGTATCATGCCAGGCATTTTATAACTTGCACTGAATCTTAGTCCTGTTCCCACAGTGGTGATCTAAGATAGATTCCATGAGGACATGACAGACCCCACAGGTACAACCAATGGGCCACAAAACACTGCTAGGATGGAAAGATACAGGACATTAATGAAAAGGTAAAAATGGAAAAAGATTGACACAATTAATATAAAACTAAGTAAATTCCTATGAAATGGAGCAACTTCCTTGGATTCTTTGGTGGGACACAATTCATTTAGCTCATCTTGCCATCTGGTACTGCCTCACTCATTAAAATTCAAATAGCAAAGTTTGCATGCTGCAATCCTGGAGCAGGTTACAAAGCCATCACCTCCACTCCACAGGTAAAAAGGATATATAGACTTCAAGGCCAGAATGTACTTAGCTGTTTCACAAGTATGTCTACACATAGTTCAAACCCTATTCTAAAAGAAATGATCCATTTTAATCAAATTATTTTGAATAAAATTTTTTGGGTTATGACAACACTTGTCCTTTGAATAATGTTATGAGGGAACATAGAGCAGGGAGAGGACATAACTAGTTGGGCTAGTTTTTTTCAGAACTCCTTGGTGGACTTTATACTTAGAACTTAAGAACCAAACGGTTCTATTCACTTAGACCAGATGAAAATCTCCTTTAGTGCCTAGTTTGTGTATCAACTATTTCTATGCTAGAAAATCTCTGCTTGTTTGACCACCATATCACAGGAGCAAGGGTTGGAAGAGGTAGATTTAGTACTGCTGAAGGAAAAGTACTTTGTCTATGCCCTGTCTTCCATAAGTGCATAACAAAGGGATTTTCAGGGTATAGTTCACTCCTGTTTACCTCCCATTGCTATCAGATATATCAGCATAGCAAAGCTAATCTGGAGTCTCAACACTGCAGACTCATCACATCAGTGATACAGCTCAGCTGCTTTTCAGTCTTTGACAGTTCCAAAATCTGCACATGTGACCTTGATATGTGTTTTACAAGTGCTTTAAGATCTCTGGTTGAAAAGTTCAGAGCAAGATTGAGATGGCACTATCACATCCCTTCTGTCAAACTACCTGTAAGTTTTAATTCCAAAGGTGCTTTATCAGCCTGCTCACTCTCCTCTCTCTAATAAACCTCAACCTGATAACATTATAAAGCAAATATTACAAACCAGCTTTCATTAGACGATGTTAACCATATCATGAAAGCAATAATAACCTGATCCATAACCTTGTGCCCGCTACAGCTGGAGAAACTGTGCAGGAAAGATGCAGAGCTGTGGAGCCCAGATGACAAGGGAATACACCATTCTCACACTGAATTGTTTTGTTTTTCATGACTTTAGAAGTGCTTTCTGGAAACAGGAGGTTTTGTGCAGTGCTTGTACCATATATGCTGGATGCTATTGAGGAAATGGAGAAAAGATGAGAGAAAAACTTGGTGCTTCTTTTAAGTTTCCTCCAACAGGGTGCAACAGTGCACACTCACCCTCAGCGAGCTGGAGGCTAAAGGCAGCTGGCAGGTATATTCTCTCATCAGATAAAACTATAGACCTGTTTATCTCTGGCATGAGTGACAACACAGCATCTCAGAGAAACAGAGTTGCAGCCCTATAGGAGCAAAGCTGAGGATTCTCCTTATAACCAAACCTGACCTGCTGCTCCAGTTCTTTGTTCCATCTGTAAGTTTTTAGCTTGTACATATTAGTATGTATTGCTTTTCCCCCCCTTCTACATCATTTCACATAATGCACTGGGTTAGGCTTTGTACCAGGTTGGTTTTGCACTTGATCAAAGTAACCATATTAATTTTTGCATTATCTGAAAGCTTTCTAATTATTATTACCCTAAATTCCCTCTGCTAGACTTCTTGTCTTCCAACAAACATATTTGAAGCTTTATTTCATTATGTTTAACTTATTAGGAACACCTGTTGTAAAATTTTTAAGGTTATTTTTGGGCTATTTCATCATCTTCACAGAATTAGGCAGATTACATATCCAGAACCTGGTCAAAAAATTGCTTTCTCTGGTGTCTTGTAAGAAATAATGCGACAAGAGGTGAAAGAGAGTGAAATTGTTCTTCTGGGCTGACAGAAGGAGAGTAAAATCTCCCCTCCATAAACTGTGGATGAATACCTCATACTTCTATGTGTCTACCTAAAGCGATTAGCTCTCTGACAGTGCCTATTCACCAGCTGCCAGTGAGCCAAGGGCCCATCAGTCTCCTCCCTTAGCTGCTTCAGTTGGGATCTTAAAGTTGGATGTGATGAGTTCAAGTCTTAGGGACCAAAATAGCCAATAAGTCTTTGAAATATTATTTTCACAGGAAAAAAAAAAACAAAACAACAAAACATCTGAAAAATTTACTAAGGTGAAATTTGACAGTGCATTTACTTCTCTTTGCTATCTCTCTGCATGACTACATCCCCATAAAGTCAAACATCTAAGTTCACTTTCAAAGTGTAACAAATGTATTTGCTTTTACAGTACATAAAGAGTACTCAGGAGGGATGCTGCACGGGAACAGCTAACCCCAGCTTGCCATGAAGAAACATCCTTCTCAACAGAAGCAACAAAATTGTGGAACTGTTCTGTAGAACAACTGTTCTATAGAAATCAAGTTTCAGAAACATTCAGCAATATCAAGGCTACTTGACACTTACTCAGACTTAAATTCTGAAGATTTTTGTGAAGCTGGGCCTTGCCCTCAAGCTTTAGATGTGATTACAATAAGCAATAATGCCAGCAAATTAGGACTGAAGAACTGTGAGGGGAGAAAGGGGAGATGGCCATGTTTAGGTTTTTAAAAGTTAGGTTTTAACAAACTTGCTAGGGTATGAATATTCCAGCCACAACCTATGAATGTACATATCCTACCAGGGCTGGAGAGATTCATCCTCAGCCATGCAAACTGGAAAGTTTATGGACAGGTTGGTGGATGTCTTTCTACCAGCTTATTTGTTTTTTCTGTCATTTTATGGCACAGCTCCCTCTTGCACAGGGTGGGAAGACAGCTGGAGGCAGCTGGACACAATTCAGCAGAGAACAACTGTCTTTTCATACAAGATCAACCTGAAGAAAAGGTAATGGCCTTCTTAAGAGTATCCACGAGAGAGTGATTAGGTCTTGACAAAACACTCTTGCCACACTCCTTTTATACTAGTTTCATGTGTTTAATAAAAAAAAATAAACATTCCAGTAGATTTGCAACTAAACAGAAGTGTTCTGTTCTTCTGATGCAAAACCTGGTGGGTTGCAATGAACTGAGCTCACTGTTCTTTTCCTGGACATTTAACCACCTAAGGATTCCTTACAAAGTGTGTCTTCACAGTCTGCTGCATTTATGGAGCTTGAGTATTGATTCTACTGATAACAATGAGACAAAAGGAATCCTTGTGTTAACAAGTCCAGTTTTCTTGGAATGGGAAAAGAAGATGCATTGTCCGATTGCTTTGTTACTCCTTACCTCACCTCAAATTTCACTGTCTTCAACATTAATAGCACTTACATCCCACTAAGACAGTTAATGAAAAGAATGATAGAATTAATAAGAATTTTAACTATTTATTTTCTTGGAGTTTCCATCTGGTGTTGAAGATGATCACTCCTTCAATGCCAGAATATTAAAACTGTAATTTAAAAGTAACAGGATCTGGTTGTCACAAGCTTAGCTCTGTGGAGAGGTATCTGCACTGGCAAAAAAAGGGTCTGTCTATTACTAAATAAAGACAATCATGTTTTGAATTCACTTTTGCCACAGGTGAAAGTGCAAACCTCTGCAAAATCATGTACCACACTCTCACACAACTGACACACCTTTTCAGTTGGGAAAGTCCTGTTGGTCTGCAAAGGTCATGTTTACAGTTCAGTTACAGGGAAAGTTATAGACGTGCATGTCTGTGCCAGATAATTTCAAGGGGGAGAGTTGCTCTTTTTATGCTCTCAGCATCTTTAATAAACACCACCCAATACTGGGTAAGAGGATGTGGTTTCTATCAGAAACCTTTATAAGATAATCAACAAGAGTAGAAAAACACACCTACGCAGCCACAGGTGCTTTCAGATCCTCCAATCAATGGTGAATGGGTATTAATGTTCTCGCTTTTCTATTATTCTATGAACTAAGTTTAAACAGATATTTGAGGTGTTAATTTTGGGGTTTATCAAGTGAGAGAATGCACAATGATGAAGATATTTCTGATACCAAAGCTAGAGTAGAAGATGTTTACTTCTCACATTCTGGTTATCAACTGACTTAAATTAATTCTCTTGCATAAAAATACAATATTCCATGGTTTGGTGACAGGTTTACACTTTATGTAGCTCCATGCTGGTGTTGCTCCAAACTAAAGATATGTATGTTTGGGACCTCCTGAAGACAATCTAAATGTCTTCTAGACTTCTTATTTTTGTCTGAGAACTTCTAATGTCAATAAACTTGTCTTAATTGTCATAGCCTTTATTTCTAGATAGTAAATTTGAGATTACTTACTATGGTGATATTCAGAGGAAATCCCTGCCTTCTGTTTTGTGGAAAATCACCTTGATATATTATGTCTCACTGATTACCCAACTCTGACTTTATTTTTCCCAAACTATGCTCCTAAAAAAGGCTTCTTTCTGAAATGCTTCTCTCCTCAGAAAGTTCACTGAACACATTAGCACATCTAGGCTTCTTCACACTCTCCTAAGAGTTTAAAGACTTACTAAAGTGACTGTACTCCCATGGTTGGCCAAAAAGCACAGCCACTTGACATCAGTCAAGTGGAACGATGATCAGCAGTGCCAGACCTGAATCAGGTGAAGGAAGGATTAAGAATTGTCAAAGTGGTAAATCCCATATCTCCACACCATGCTGTTTTCTTGAGGGTCACGGTAGCATAGGCAGGGTTTCCCAGCAGAGTAAATTGGGGGAGAGAGAAGGGATAGTCAAGATCCTTAGCAGGAAGCAGAGGGGAAATCCCTTGGATCAGTCATTCAGACACAAAGTGCTGGAGAAGGTGTAGGGAAACAGTACAAGAGGGCAGGGGCACATGCACTGAAGGTGAATGTGAGGCTGTAGAGAAGCCTCAGGGGACAAATCTATGAGTCAGTGCCCAGACTGCAGTTTCAAGATTCAAATCTCCCCTCTGTGCCTTGGCTTTTGCCACTGTAAGTGGTTTCTGTAGAGGGTGAAGAGAATGGCAGTCACAAGTGTGCATCTGAGTAAAACCCTCTTCTATTCAAACTAAGGCAGTTATGACAGGGATGTTAACGGGTCCAAGTTTTCTCCCTTGATGCTGCAGAGTGTTTCTAGCTTGTGGCAGCCACAGAAGGCAGGATGTGTGGACAAGAGGAAGTCCAAGAGCCACAAACTGTTGAAGACTGAGTGAGTTCAGAGAAAGGGCGAAGTTGTTCTTGTCCTTACACTTCGTCTTAAGCATGCTCTTTTGAAGACGGTAGGCTGGACTAGAAGGACTCAGTGTGACTGAGTATAACTATGCTTCATGTTGTATTCAGTAATGCTCTAAACCAGCAAAAACTGTTCATCTTAATACTAGACAATGTCACCTTGAAAAAAGCTGTAGTGTGCCAGCAGAATGTCTCTCTATTATCAGGTTTTGTCCTTTTTTCCTTCCAATTGCACATGCTGTGTTTCTTCCTGATCTGTATAAAATCTATGCTTTTCAAGATAAGTGCTCTTCCACAGCAGTACAAATAATGTTTTCTTTTCCATTTCAGCTGTTGCTGTGATGCTACATATCAAAAAGAGAATGAAAGAAAAAAAAAGGGAATTAGAGCTAGGTATCATGATGGCTTTTCAAGCAGAAATGCTTTTATTTCTATAACGTGTATCAAGCCATCAAACCCTTTTTTCAGACCCAGCCATCTTAGTGCAAGTGGTGTACTAGCCAATTCCCATTCATTTGTTTCTAAAAGAGGAACATGTTGTTTGGCTTTGTTCAGGGTAGATGAGAGCAAACTTTGATTTTAATAATTTTTTAGCAACTCCACGGCTAAAATAACTACAAACCTTTCATACACTAAAAAAAACCCCATGCACAGGGCTGCAAAAATCTGTCAGTGCATTTGCAGGAGGAACAAACAGCATCTAATGTAAGTATAATGGAATTTGGAGTGACATCCAGGCTGTGAGCAGCCTTATGTTGTCATGCCTGGTGTGCAGAATATCAAAAATTCTTTTAAGAACTCAAGCTTGCTTTTCATCAGGATGTTTCTCTTTCTGTTCTTCTGTGAGCGCTGTCTGAGCCACAAACACTAAAAAGGACATTTGTCCTGCAAGAGCATCTCTGTCTCTATCCTGGCCTTGCATTTGTCTGCTAAATCTCACCTCAAAACACATGTCAGATGATGAGTCCTTTAGTATTTAATGTTACATTACCTTTTAGAAGCTCTTCCTGAAATGGGAAGAATCTTTACAGCCAATATTGCTCATAAGCAGAGTAAGTGACAGTTGTTATCCTGAAGACCTTGCAACACTGTGAGACAAAAGCAGAGGGGAAAAGTGATTTTTGTGAAGATCGGTGCACTCTGTGAGACCCCAAGCTTCTAATGCAGCCCTCATCTTATTACATTTATATTGCAGGCAAATCAGCTAATAGTTACATCAAATCTTGATATCTGACTTAGGTAATAAGAAATTTCCAGTCATGAAACTATAATAAGCTGGTGTTACTTATGAAAGACACCTCTTTGCTTCAGACACAGATAAAGTTGATGGGTGAACAATACAATCAAATCCTGGGTAAAAAGGAATTTCCTGTCTAAGGGGTTTTTTGCAAGATCAAACTATGGACTGGATAAAATTCAATTCAAATTTATGTGAAACAGAGAATTTATATATTTTAACATACAGTCAGGTAAAAATGTGGCTCTCCTGATTGAATTACTTTTTGTGTCAGTAACTTTGAGCTGAATGTTGAAATGCATGTAATGTGCCTGGTTTTGAAAGTCTCATGCATTTTCAGGGGTTGTGTTTTCTGAGACAGCCTTCTGTCTGGCTCCTAACCTAGTGGCGGGGGCACAGGGTGGGGGGTGGTATTTGACCTCAGAAATTGATAGATCTGGGGGCAGAGGGTAACTTTGTTCCTCCAGCTCTTGATTTTTCTGTGGATATCTTGATTTTAATTTAAAAAATGTAACTTTAGTGCATTTTGAAAGTGAGATACATGCTAGGTTATTTATTTGGGAGGATTTGCACTTGAGCAGGCCATAATTATCTAAATAAAGCCAGAGGAGAAATATTAATGTCCTGCAGAAGTGCAGGAAATCAACCTGCCAAAGCAGCCGTGTTTTAAGGAGTCAGGTACAATGACACTAAAAGTTTCACTATTTTTTTCCAGATGAATGACTTTAGCCTAAATGTGCAAAGGAAAGGTGGGAAAATATAGTTTAGAGCGTGTCCACGAACACCACCTTGAATTTAGGATTTGGCTGCCAGAGTTCAGTGACCAATTAGAGAAGATGAATCGAACCATAGACGTAGTAACAAGTACACAGGGACAAAGATGAAATAAAAGAGTGGAAGTTGGCTGCATTTTGTACTGGAGGCTATAAAAGGCTACAGCATGATCTGAAAAGGAGTTGGATCTGCCAACCTTGCTGTTTTTCACTGAGCTTCATCTTTTTACTGTTCTGTTTCTCATTGACACATTAGCTGCTGCACCAATACATCACATGCACATGGCTAAGTCAATCCTGAATTAGATGAGCCATGGAAAACCATAGAACCTGCCAAAAGAGAAGAGATTTAGCCAAATATTTCTAAGTAAAGCCTGAGTATGCTCAAACTGCCAAAGAGCAGCATTTGCAAAGACAGCGGGGAGGTAGACGGACCCACTCTGCACTGATCTAATCAACTGATCTTAAACCTTTGCTTGTCTGACACTTCTTGCTCATAATACCACAGAAGGGAGAATGTACACAAGTGAATTCTACTGAAAAAGCTTGTTCTTTAGTGATTGGAAGGAACTAAAATGAAAGCTAGAAGGCCTTTGAGGCAGGTTTTGCATTTCAGATGGCTACACTAGTGCCAGGTCAGATGTGAGTAAATAAATGCTCTTCTAAATAAAACAGAAAAAGTAATTGTTTTCTCTCTCTTCATGTCCTGCACAAGGGCTTCACCCATTTTTACTGCGAGCATACAGTAAACTTGATATGACATGTAACTTTTTTTGATCAACCACAAAGAAGTTTTCTCTATGGAGCCAGCTAGTAAGCACAATTTATAAAACAATGAATGACTAACCCCTGTAACCATTTTAATGACCCTAAAATAAAGTGCTTAGAGCAACATCTGTCTCAGCAGCTGGGTTCTCTGCATGAGTGGGCAGAGCGACACATTGGGACAGATTCTGTTCTCCCTTTTGACAGAAACAATTGCAGCAGATCATTTTTATCGTAATCAATTTAGGTACAGTTTCTTGGAAACCATCTGTGTAGTGTTCATAGATTGTGCTTAAGAATTTAAATGTGTGTATTTTTGGTTGCTTGATGTAGCATCTGCTAATGACCACATAAGTTCCAGTTTTTATGCATAAAGCTGTTTCCTTGTAAAGGGATTAGTAGAATGATTACTTGATTTTATCCTTTTAACTACCCAAAATAAGCTGTCGCAGCTTGAATGACATCCGCCACAGAGTGTAAGCTACAGAATTAATTGCATTTTTGAGCTGGAGTTGAAGACATAAGGATAGCAAAGCATTAGAAAAACATATTATTGTATTTCTCTCTCGAGTTAGTAATTAAAAATTAATACAGGTTTTGTGTGAGCATTTTAAACTAAAGAAGAAAAAATGGTTTTTTAGATCAAAGATACTTTTTCAATTCTTCCCCGGTTTTCCTGTCATTCTTTATAAGTTTAAAAAAAAATTAGTAACATTTAAACAAGTATAAGAGCAAATCCAGGTTTTACTTTCCATTTATTTGAGAATTGTCTGAAAGGATAATGATTTTTAAAGTGCTG
>JAYDZK010000169.1:97008544-97023927 GCA_034509185.1 Euphonia xanthogaster
AAAGGATAATGATTTTTAAAGTGCTGGAAATATACTGGAGAGGCATTCTTTTTTGAAAAGAATATAAAACATCAAAAATTTTCAAAAGAATAATAATGGAACTCAACTCTGATTCTTTTTCGTGTCTCATAGATTTCATATCTTATTATTATCATGAGGGCATTTATGATTCCATGTAAAAGTATCACAAAAAGTTCATATACCAGCCTCCCACTCTGCTAATGGGTGCAGAGGTGGTTCCTGTAACCGTGTATCAGTGACTGGGGTTCACAGAATGCTTGCTCAAAGGAGAAATAAAGAAGGAAAGCTCAGAGGAAATAATAATAAGAAACCAAAACAAAACCAAAACAAAAAAAGGACCTAAGAAAACCCATGAAAAAACAAAACACAAAAACTTTAGAAGATGTATATCTACCATTTTCTTGTTTAAAAGGATTTTGATGGTGGAGCGTGCTTACATCAGGCATCGGACTGAGGCTTTGGGATGCATTTTCTTGAAACAGAGGCATAGGGCAACTTTCCAAAATAATTAGGAAAAAAACACCTCTTCCCTCAAGGTTTGGGGAAAACCATTTGTGATAGTTCTATAGAAATTCCCAACTGCTAGGCAGCCACGTGAGTGAGTGGCCCAGACAACACCACACAACACCAGGGCTGCTACATATGTTGTGTTTATGAGACATACATCGGTGGTTTTACACACACAGCCCAAAGCATGGGTGAGCTACCAGTTAATTGCCCTGTTATGAGGAAAGGCCATCTCTGAGACAAATCTATGTTTTTCAAGGAAATATGTTCACTTCTGTTTATGGGAATTAATTGGATTCAATTCAGTTACAAACAATAGGGGAAAGTATGCCCAGTATTGTTACATTCTCAAAACTAGCAAAGAGTCAGAAAGGAGAGGCATAATAAAAAAAACATTAGTAACAGAAATTATTAAAGCTACATCAGACATGCAGAGATAATTAAATGTATCTATGTATTTGTTTTGGTTTAGGGCAAATTTGGGAGAAAACCTCCAAAGGGGTTTTCTAGAAAGCAAATTCAAGTGGCTCCTCCTCTAACTGGTTTGGGAAAAGATTTCTTTGGAGAAAAGTGGGAAAAACTCTTTATTTAACAGGCAAAATATTCACTAGCATAAAAAAAAAAAAAACAACAAAACAATATTGAACAATAAACCTCTTGCTGCTCTGAAGAGAAGACCAACTTAGAAATTCCCCTGCGTGGGTTGCAGCTCTGCTCACCCAGTCTGTTATCATCCCTCCGGCGCTGGAAATGCCGCAGCCCAGCCTAGGCCTGGGTGGGACACAGGTGAAAGTTCCCAGTGCTCTTCTGGGTTTTTAGCCCAGAGCAGTTTCAAACAGTTCTAAGTAAATGAAAAAATTGCAGTCTAGGGACCTTCTCTACCTCAGCTAGCTAAAAGCTAACTAAAAGCAAAGGAGAGCTCTGTCCTGCTGTCTGTCCATCTGCAGACAATCCACTCCAGCAGCAGGAATGTGGAGGAGTGAGTGCAGTTTCTGAAAACAAACTGTGTGCTTCTTCTTCCCCCCACTTCACCCTCAGAACCAGTCTTAAAGGTGCAGAACTTAATATCCAGCATAAACAGGACAGACCATTGGGGATCCAAGCGTCATAAAGTCACCCCAGGACAATCTATTAATTATCCAGCAAGGAGTCAAGCAGCAGGACAGTAACATTTGCAGATAGCATGAATTGATTTAAGTTTTATTCAAATCCAGGGGGACAGTGAGGAATTTCATAAAGAATAAGCCCCCCCCTAAAGTAATACAGTAGCAGATTAGCACACTTGATTAAATTTGAAGGCAGCCAATTGAAAATTTATAAAAGGAAGAAAAACAGACAACGTGCAATTGCACTTCATAAATCACTGACAACAGATAATACTAAGGCCAGGGTTTAAGCAAAAGTCGGTGGGGAAGTGGACATTTATACGAATGCTGAGAATACACAGTAAATGTTAATAGTAAATGTTAAAAACAGGTGATGGGAAGGAATGTAAACCTCATGTTCAGGAATTTAAGCCAACTTTCAACTCTTAAGAATGAAGATAAGAGAGTTGAATAAGTGTGTGGATGACTTGCTGCCCACTGGGGGACTTGTGCTGTCCTCTGGATATAGGACCGTGGAGAGCAGGGACAGAGTGAGCACTGCCACAAGTCTGACCTAGCTTGGAAACCTTTATATTGCTCTAAATCCCTATTATCAGTGCTGCATTGTATCCCCAAACAAACCTTTTTCCCTGGGATTTGGGGATATTAAATCTGCACTGTAGGAATTCTTAGACAAACTTGATTTGCAAGAGGTCTGTAGAAAGAATCTCAAATTACAGACTGATCGTGGTTCATGTCCACTCTGCGTATCTCACCGAAGGACCAGAGGGGTGAGTCCCAGATGAAGTGTGTACTTAACTGGATCTTTGTGTCATCAAGACCTGCACCAAACAAGCAAACACAGCCCAGAATGAGTTCAGAAAGGCTCTGTGGATTAATCCACTTCTGCAGCCCAACAGGCTACTTCAGAAGAGACATTTTGCTAATTGGGAGTGTCTTTGGTAACAGAACAGCCATGTAGTCTGAGATGCTAATGAGCCCATCTTCTGTAGTTTTATTGTTTATATGAGTATTCACAAAATATGTAAATCTAAAGGGTCTTACAATTTTATTTGCTTTTGGATTCTTTTTTATTTTCAACACAAATAGAAAATGTACATATAATGTTGACACTTAGCAGAAGACAAGTCTGATGATATGGGCAAACAACTGTGTTCCTGAGAAGAAGCTCATAAAATCCATCTAATCTGTGGGAATTACCTGTGTACAAGAGTTCTTACCCCTACCCTTCAGAAACCTGGATAATCTCTTTTACCTTTGCTCTGCTGCAATATTTTGCACCAAAGCACTCCCTGAAACAAAAAGCATGGAAGACAATGGCTTTGAAATAATACCACAGCTTGCTTTGCTGTAACTTTTCTCATGTACCAGTGCCCTAACTCTGTTTAGAAAAGAGGTAAAAGCTTTTTGTAACCGTGATCTGCATCATGGAAACAAGTTCAATCTCCTATCAGATTTCTGAGGTAGCACAGGATATGAATTTGGTATGTTCCTTATCTGAAGCTCTTTATTTATCTCTGCTGCATAATGAGTGTCCTTTGTGTGACTAACACAAGGCTATCATATAAAATATTCCCCTGTTAAAATGGTAACCAGCTGCAGAAAGTCTCAGAAGCATCTTTGGTTGGCAAGTGCTTAGGCCAAATGCAACTAACATTTTAAACATTACCTCCTATACATACAATGCACACAGACAGAGGTACAGAATCTTCAACCATATTTCTCCTTTGTAGTTTTCTGTTCTGATTTAAAGGAAGGTTGTTTTTTTTCCTTCCTCACCCTTGCAGCCCTGAAAGATTTAATCACAGACTTTTATCATTAGCTGGTATTTCCAGTGTGTTCAAAATACCACAGGGTGGATGCTAATACTGTACAGCAGCACATCTTTCTTCCATTCCCTGCAAGCATATCAATCTATTGCTCAACAAACAAGGAACTGTGCCAAAAGAAACCATGTTAAAAGAAGGGTGCAGAACAGTGGTAGGGAAAGGACATAATTTGAAGTTAAAGCAGTGCTGTGCTCAAGAGGATAGATGATTTGTTTTAATAATAATAGCTCTATGTACAGATTAGAAACCTAATTTGGCATGAATCAACAATAATGCTAAAACCATTCTCATGATTTCTCATTTGCTTTTCCATATGAACAGTGCCTTGGAAACAGTGAATAATGGCCTGTGTTTTATACTTTAATACATATTTTAATAGCACATTTATCCAAACAAGGACAATGTTAGTCAGATCACCTTCCCAAGATCTTGATAGATTTCATCAGCCTGCTGTTTTCTTCATGTTCCTAAGAGATTTTATAGTTCATGGTGTTTTGCTTAGCTTCTGTGCTGTGTATATTACACACATGGAGCTACTAGGAATGAGCTCTCCCAAGAAGGCTTCCCTTTTTCCAGGGATAGTTGGGTGATTTGCAAAATCTACAAACACTGTATGATTTCAGCCTCTCCTTCCTTTCCTTTTCTCTTCAATAGCAGTCCCTATGGTTTTTTTCAGTCACAGATAGACACTTTTCTTTTGCTCTCTCAATCTTTTCTACCTTGACTTCTCACATTTCTATTCCTGTGTCTCTGCACGATCACATTTTTCAGAATCATCAAGCTTTTAAACGTAGTTATATTTTCCAGCACATCTACTCTTATCCTTCACTCCCTTATGATAGTCTCTATCTCTCTACCTTGTACTTTTTCCCCTCCACAATAAAAAAATTCTTCACTTTCTTCTTGCTTAATACATTTGTAAAAACTGTTGAGTGAACTCCCTTGCTTCTCCAAATGCCATTATTGATACCTTATTCTATTTTTAAAATTGCAGAATATATTCTTAATGTTAATTGTGAAGATTTGTTCTCACTATATTTTCTTTTATTTCCAGGTTCCTTTCTCCTTTTCTCCTCCCTTCACTTCTTGCATTCGACAACATCTGGTCTAAACAAAGTTTATAGTGGTGTTGAATTTTTATCAAAAATTACACTGTAGTGTTTTGTTGTCAGCCTGCCCTTGACCCAGTGTCAGCCCATACCCTTCTATTAACTGATGATGCTCTTTCTTTAAATCTTAACATTTCTGGGCTTCCATAATTGCATTTCTTATATTTCAGCTTTTAAACTTTTTATTCTTCCTGTGTTACTTTTTTCCCTCTAGAGAGTCTGAGTGTTGCCGCCTTCACACTACTGTAGAGTCCAACAAATCATGGATCCTATTCTTTCTTCCTTCACCTCGCCTCACCTCACCTCACCTCACCTCACCTCACCTCACCTCCTAATTCAAACACACATTCCAGCTATTCCTTTGCAAAGACCACCTCTTCCCCTCAGACCCCTCTCCTGTTCACACTGAAACCTCACCCTGAGCAGCTCTTCAGTATCCCTGTTCATCTATTCTGTTCAGAAACAATGTTCTTCAACTTTCTGTTTCTAATGCCCACAAGATCTCTTCACTTCTATTTTTCTCAGTCTTAGTCTCCACTACCCCTCAACTAATAAATTAGAATAAAAACGTCAAATATTTCCTCTTAGAAAGTGTGCTTAAGTGTATTAAATATAAGGAATTCAATAGTAGAGTAGTAATAGAAAAAACATTTATTGGTATCAACACCAGGAATATTTGTGATTAGCACCATGGTCATAGGACATGAAGATACATTTCAATCTGTGACACATTATAGTTATGTTTATCTAAAGCAAGGAGCCATTGCTGCTCTGAATAGAAAATCTTTTTTTCTAATAGCTAGTCACAACAAATTCATTCCTGACTTTTGATTTTGTGAAAAAGGAACTGTTATAAAAAGGCTTCAAATGTTCTTTACAGAAGTCCTCAGAAAAAAATAAACAGAAGAGCCAGCAGTGCTCTCTACCAGAAAATCTGAACATGAACTTCATTAATATTCTTAATAACCAGAAAGCAATTAGTGGACTGCCATAGTTACACTGGAATAATTACTGTTAAATGGAAATGATACTTTTTTCCTAGAAGTTATACACACATATATTTTATAGCTAGAAAACACACATAAGACTGTTGTGCACAGACCCTCAGTAGAAAACTGGGCAATTGTCTGTGCCTGCATTCATTTGTAGACAGCCTAGCCAAGGGTCATTAGTTTAACAGGATATTGGTTTTTTCTGTCTCTCTAAAACGTCTGTTGAAACATCCTCCCAGGAGCCAAATTGAAGAGGTGAGGAAATAAACAGCAACTGACAGCTTTGATCACTGACAGCCAGAGATCCATTCAGCCCAGAAAGTACCATAGGGTAGGAATCAGGAAAAGCAGTCACAGAGCAAGGAAATAACAACCCTGCAAATGAGCATGTTCAATGCGTGAGGTAAACACACTCTGAACAAAGGCTACACCCAATGAAGACCATCTAGAGGACCACAGATGAAAAAGAAAAATGGAGATACAATTTATGGGTGATGCAAGGAGAGTGATGGTACCCACAGGAGGGAGTATTGGAGGTGGAAAGAGGTTAGATAGATTAGGAAGCTTCTCGGTTACATGCATGCATGGGTTAAGAAATGAACGAAGGATTTCAGCAAGAGTGAGGGTAGTGGATATCATTTGGGTGATTGCATTTAGTATTTGATTTACCAATTATCTTTTTTAGCCAGCAACACAGTTTGAGCTCCAGTATGATGCCTATGTGTCTGTGGAGAGATATAAAAGGGATTGATTGCTGCAGAACCTGTTGCCTTCCCTACAGTGATGTGCTAAAGGGGAGATCCCAGGGACAGCTGGGAGTGATTTATGATTCTTACAGCTTCACTGCCAAACCAAAGGTAAAATTGGGATGATTCCCCTTCCTCTGATAAAATTCTACCTTTTTCTAAGTAGCAGTAAATAAACTATGCCAGAGATGACTCCCCTCTCAGGGAAAGAAAATGATGCTGAAGAACCTTCTCAGGACTTCAGAATTGATTGTTTCACATTTTTGGCAGGTATTTTCAAAGTGTTTTGGAGGGAGTTATATCTGGAAGCCTTCATCTGGTTTTATTATTATCCCTGTTCAAGCTTTACAACTGGAGAGATTGAGCTGTTCCATAAATATATAGCAAAATATATAAATGATAGATCTAAAGCAGACTTTTCTTCAAGTTGGGATTTAAAGCCCTAAAGCATCTCTGACAACTGCTGTTCACTCTTTCCTCCGCATTGTCAGGACAAAGCAGTTTTGTTGAACCAGGAAAAGAAACATAAACTTTAGAGTATTTCCTCTTTTTGACACAGGTAGAAAAATTCCTCCTTCTTAATGGAGTAGTAAAATCTGAATGAACCTGGGGTTCTGAGTTGGAAATTCCAATATTAAAAAATCGATAGCATATCACAACATTTCTGTGTCACGACTTGTTGGAAAGAACCGATTTCCTCAAGAAAAGTGGTATTTATATTGTTTTAGTTTGTTTTGTCTGTTTTAAGAGAGCTTTCTCAGTTTCAGTGTGGCTCTCAGCACAATACACTCAGCTCACAGTCTTCTAATGCAGTATTTTTAGGAAAGATTTCTGGTCTTATTGTCTTGGTTATATTGTGGACCACTGATCAACCCCTTCCAACGCAGAGTATTTCCCCTGGAAAGGAGGAAAGGTAGCAATTCGTGCATCAAAAGCAGTGCAAACAGCTGACAGCCATCTCCTGCTCTCGACACACTCAACACATGGAGCAAAACTGCCAATGTCACCTGTGGGAGGGAGTGTGGACACTCTCCCTCACCTCCTCAAAAAGATCTCCTTTCTCTGGCAGCAGCAGCAGCACCAGCCAAACGTCTGTGTCAGCCTGCAGCTGTGAGGGGAGGAATGTCACATGCTCAGTTGGAGGGCAAAAAATCTCCATCTGGCCCTCGTTGCTAGGCTTAGACCACCCCTGACTTACATAATTAAGATATAAGTAAACAAATATAGAGGCATCATAAATATAGCAATAAATGAATGTCTAAATAGCATTATATTTCACTTCTAAATGCATTATTTTATAATATACAGCTATATTTACTGAAGTGTCCTCACATGTAGAAGATTGGATATGAGCCATTAGAAAGGATGAAATTTCATTTTTGCATGATTGAAGAAAGAAGTGGACCCAAACACTAGTTTCAAGATTAGAAGTAATTAGATACAGCCACATAAATGTTATACGGTACAATCCTTACTTCTGTTTTATTGTATTTTATAATTACTAATTTCATATGACTTTAAATGTGCTTAACTCCTCTGCCTCATATTTTTCACTGTTTCACTTCCCTCTGTTTATCTGAGTATTAACCTGATCTTACCTCTCTCTGAAACTCACTTCATTTTGTTCAAGGAGAGAAGTCCAGAATTATCCTATGATATACCAAAATAAGCAACGACCTGGAAAATGGTAAGCCATCAACTGCTGTCTTTTTCCTCATTATCTGGGTCATGTTCCTATGAATTAAATAAATATAACTTCTTCCTCAGCCACACTTAAATGCAACATACAGTTTTCTCACTTCTTTCCAGGAGACTTTGCGAATGTGGTTTGGAGAATGCAGCAAGATCACAAATAATCCCTGCCTTGAAAGAGCTGTAGAGAAACTGTCCACCAGAGCCCTCCATATGCTTTTGCATTTCCCCACCTCTGTCAGTGAGAAAACAGCTTCAGACTGCTGACATCCAGCAAAACTGTACTGTATATGCATTATGAAATGATCCTGGAAAAGTAGAGCTGATGCTTGACATTGTGCACACCTGCATATTAGGGGAACAGAAAGCCTTCCTGTCCTTGAGTGTGCCCACATCCTGTGCAGGTGCTTGGAGAGGGATGCATATACAACTGATCTTCTCCAGGAAGACTGGAAAATTAGCTCTGACAGAGAAGTTTGCAGTTAATAATGCTACTCCTCTTCAGCTGATAGAGATGTCTCATGCACTGAGACTGATTTGGGGATCTAGTAAAAATGCTATTGCCTTCTTTCCCTCTTAATTTAACACAGAAATTATTTCTAGAACTACTCAGTACTCAGGTCAGTGTCAGGATGCAAAGTAAAAAGGCTTAAAGTAAATTACTTGAATTATCTAAAAATAATGCCATTTCAGTCCTTGAGTTTGTGAAGGGGGTCTGACTGTTAGCTATGAGAAACTACTGGACTTAGGCTGATGAGAGCCTTCAGTCTCTGTAGCCTAACAAAAAGCCACCTTTGCCTGAAGGGAACAAACAGGTGAAAGTTGCATCAAGAAGGCTTTTTGCAATCTTATTTCTTGAAAAAAGGTTGCCCCTAATGTTCACTAATATATGAAAACACACAGTGGAAATAACTCAGTAAAACCATCAATCGTATCACCCTGCTGTGATTAGAGTGACCCATTATCTCCTGGGCAGTGCTAGGGTGTTTAGGGGACATGGTTTTCCTCTGTCCAGCCCTTGTGCTGAAGTGCTCAGAAGTGCCAGAAGGTCTTTTCATCACACTGAGCAGGATTTCTTTTAAACAAAGCAATGCCTTACTGCCTAGGTTTCTGTAGCATTGACCAAGGAGCTACTTAGTTCCTTGCCAACTTGCCTTTGTCTTTAAGGTAGTGTCACCAGCTGGTTATCTTCATTCTGCTGTAGATTGGGACTGGCTCACAATCAATAGCTCATCAGCTTCTGTTTCCTGGGAAAAGACTGGAGAGGCAACATGCCACAGAGAGGAGGAAGACTATAGAGATTTTTTTTCCCTAGAGCAGTAAGGATGCATTCTCACCTACCCACCCCCTGACAAATACTGATTGTGTGCTCTGCTCATCAGGATACCTCTCTGGAGTGTGCAGTAATGCCACCTGTTTGGGTATAGGCTCCTGGATCATTAGGGCCTTTAAGAAAGATGAGGACAAAATAATCCTTCACACTGTAGGATGTCGCTGTCTCTCTATGGCCTCTGTGCAGACATGAAGCTCCCTGTAAACCCTGCAAAGGAGCCTGTCAAACTGGTAATTGTTATTTCCAATTCCAGCAGGCCTTCTATATTCCTAAGTAAGCCGTTGAAATAGAAGCATTTGCAGTATTTCTGTTAGTGCTTAGAGATAATCTCATTGTAAAAGGTATCTCATAAAAACAAACAGGACTCTGCTTTACCCAGAACCCTCCTATTTTTGGCTTTTAATTGTAGATTATATGACTTCTGCCTGACTCATTGTGGGGGTCATAACAAGAAGGAAACACTCTTGGCATAATCTACAATATGCTCTTCACTTAATATAACATTTAGATCAATACAGGTGGCACAATATGCACTGTATAATTTTTGTATTTTTTTTTTTAGAAAGTGTTGAGGGGATGACATAGGGAATAGAGTGAAGCTTATCATTAACAGAGCTAGAATATGTCCCATCTGAAACCCAGGTGGGTTTGGCAGATGGATATAAAGTAGTAAACGGAATATATCGGCAGAGTGTGCAAGCTGGTAAGAGCTAACTGCCTGAGTTATTTTTGTTCAGTTGAGCCGATTGCTATTTTCTATAATGATAAATGAATTTCATCTTCCAGATTTTAAATTGGTATGTTCCTCTGAATTTTTAAAATTAAAAAAAAAAAAACTTAAGCCATTTGGAAATTAATGTAATCAGGTCAAGAAAAAAAGAGTAGAAAATGAAAAATACTATTTTTATTATATATACAAAATATATATTTTTATATTTTATATATATATAAAGTTGCAACACATATATTTCTCAATACACATTGAATTGACAAGTTATTATCAGAGTTACAGATCTACTAAAACTTGCAGAAGAGTGCTATAAAAAGCACAACTAGCCTATAGTGCCATAAACGAAACAAACCATCTTTAAGATGGCAAACCTGCACTTTTTTGGTTTGGGGACCATTTCATTTTTGTCATTGTGGTAACAATCAGCTTTTAGATCAGCAATTTTCTTATATATTCATAGCAAGTGAACCCACTTGAAGTAAGTACCATATAAAATGGTAAATAAAGAAATTGTCATGCTCTATCTTTCTCTCCTGTCCCCAGCTCTGAGTTCTCCCTGTGCTCAGGTACCCATTATCTTCATTGGCATAAGTTTGGTTTTGCCATTTCCTAATGCAAAGAGTTTCAGCTCCAAACACTGGGCAGATTTTGGATGTTTTGTAAAAGTGGGAGAGCTGTTGTGGCAGTTTAGAAGTAAAGATTTCACATACAGGGTACATGGGTACGTATGCGCATACCTGCATGGTATTCTCAGGCTGGGGTTGGGACAGCCCGTAGACACATCCCAGTCTCTGCTGCATCCTAGAATAAATCTGTTTCTGCCTCAAGTTTGTTTTCTTTTCAGCTCATTCCTGCCTATGCTGTGTCCTGTAAGGTACCAGCAGGTAAAGCTTGCATTTTGAGGAAGGACTACTCTGTCGTTTCTTCAGGGTCAGCAGAATGCAGAGTGGCTTTTGGATTGAAGGGTCTGCTTATTTGCTAAATAAAACACTGCACTTCAGTTTTCTGAATGTTTGTTTAAGCATCAAATGCCTCGTATGAGCTCTTCTTTTGTGAAAAACCCATGAAAACAGTCCTAACGTGCATGTCCCACAGCAGCACACAGTGATTTGAGTGTTTGCATTGATATATATTTCATTGCTTCAGAGCTCTGCAGTCAGCTTAAATGCATACAGGGACTGCTGGTCCTCCTCCACCTGAGTTCTGCTCTTCTTCCTTGCTCTACAGACAATAGACAGTAGCTGAGTTTTAAAGCACCTAACACAAATTGCAAGACTTCCTTTTGACCAGTTGGAAGAAAACAATTCCCTGTTCAATTTCAGTCTCTTCCTGCTGGCAAATGCCTTTTTGTGCTCTCCTCCCTTCCCTTTTGCCTACTTTGTGCTCCTCTCTGAATTTGCACACAGCTTTTGTGTCTTCCGGGAGTCACTGAAGCAGAGACTTTGCAGAGTTCCAATCAGTTCATATTGTGGCAAGTTATCTCCCACTGCAGCCTGAAACAGGAGATTTCTAGCCCTGCCTGAGTGGCTAAATCAATCATAGATTATTTTTTATTCCATACCTAATTCCATTTAAAATCTCTGCTATAAAGAAGGCAATCACTGAACATGAAATCTAGCAGTGTACACGCCATGGCAACTACAATAATGTCTATAGCATCTTGGACTATTTTAGCTACTGCGTTTTTTTGTTTGTTTGTTTTTTCCATAGTAGCATAATAGTTTAAGAGGAAGGTAGTGGAATGATGAATTATGCATTGCCACAACATTTTCATTTGTCCTGCAACTCAGTGTCTCTGTTATGGTTTCTGTCATAATTTTTTTAATACTGAATTCTGCTTGTTATTTCACATTGTATTTCATGGGTATACACTGAACTTTCAGTATGTGGTCATGAGGTAGCAATAACAGCAGTGTTGTGGAAGGTGTGGATTTAGGGTAAATAATTGCTGTAGCAAAACTGCAATGCATGTGGTGTTTTTACAGTTGCTTCAGCACACAAAAGGCATAAGAGATTCTTGAAAATTCCTAGAGGTGGTGCTTCCAAAATTTTTGATGGGAAGCAATGGAACCCCTGTTGATACTAAGGCATTCAGGATGACTAAAATTACTTGTTTATATTTGAGACCTGAGCTGATAAATCTTATATTCTCCACCTCTGCTAGGTTCTTTTTTACTTCCAAAACATGTGAGATGCTTAAAAAAATCCAGGCTCAGAAACAGAAGTCATACCTCAATTATTTCTACATCTATGGATCCTACTACATCTGTTCATAGTGGGATATGATGCAGCCCTGCAGGATAGCAGCTTTTATGCCAATGTGCAGTAGGATATACCTCCCATACTCTGCTCAGCAATGTTTCTGTGCCAAAATGAAACATCTTAATCTTTCTTACCAAACTTTCTGATCATGCAAAAGAGATCTACAAATCAGATGTAGGTTCCCTGAGAATATCTTTGCTTGAACATAATATGCCAACATCCAAGGTACAATTATTAGTATTTTAAAAGTTTGTGGATTTCCCCTAGTAATGAATACAAAATTGACCAAAAATATTACCCTGCCTGCTGGAATTTACTACCCACTCTACCTGAAACTATTATACTGAAAATCTGATGGTTTAGTTTGTATCTGCATTTCACTGTCTAACACCCTCGCTACTATTGGGAACCAGCTAGCTCTTTGGTGTAGATTTTACATGTCAAACAGGTCAAACATGTCTCCTGTCAGGGTGGCAGTGAAGAGCCCTTACTAGGGTGGAATCAGACCTCACGGTTCAGTATCTCTTCACTTGCATGGTCATCCTTGAAGACAGCTAAATCTGATGCAAATATTTATTTTCTTTCTTTCAAGAGTTTACCATTGCTTTGATTCAATAGAAGGAAATAAGAAGAAAAATGGTCTAGAAGACCAGAAGACCTGTGAGGAGGTCTTCTTCAATTTCTTGTTCAGTATAGTATGAGAAAATCAGTAATGAGTCCATTAATTTCTTATCCAGCTAGCTAGTCAGCCATGCATCCAGCCATCCTTTTCTTTTCCAACAAAAAGATCAGTCACGGTTTGATGATGTTTTTGCATCAAGAACTTCTCTCTCAGTACAAAGACTTGCCCCTGTACACAGCACATGATCCTTCATTTGTAGCCCATGACCCAAATAATGGAAGAGTTCTGCCTTAAAGAACAAACAAACCAATCCCATAACACAGATGCAGCTCAAAGCTATATCTTATTAGTTATCGTGTTAGAATGGGAACAGCACAACTCATATAAGGCTATACACTGGTGGAACAGTACTGAACATTGAAATTAAAATGCAAGTAATGACTTGAAATTGGATGTTCACTTCCACAAGTGGAACAACTCTTAAAACTCATTCCTAAAAATAGGCACCATGTTATCTGTGCATAAGAAGGAAATGCCTGCACTTATTTTTTTGGGTTTTTTTTTTTTTTGGCTCAGGGTGTTTAAGGATCAGTGTAAGGACGCTCAGATACTTTGACTCTGAGTGCAGCACAGATGTCTAAGACAGGCAGTGTTTGTAGCACTTCCTTTCCATGCTGTATTTAAGACCATATATGCAGAAAACAGTATATAACAACACAGATATGAATAAGAGCTACCATCAGGATAGGTGTTTGCCCATTTAGTCTCTGTTTCCCAGAGAAAGATATTCAATCTCGGGTGTTTGACTTGCCTTTTGAACTAGTCTGATATATCACTGAAGCATCACAGAGTCCAATTAATGCTTCAACTGACCTCATTTGAATTAATGCAATTACTTTAGAGATTACTTTCATCCGTTTAGTTATTTATAGCTTTCAGGTTTTATGTAGAAAACCTCTGCACTCTAAGAAACAAGCCGGCAAGAAAATAAATTTACTAAGTATATTGAAAAGTTGGTTTCCTTTCCCTAGGGATAAACAGAGAATTGCAGTCAAGGATAGGTCATTGAATAACCAGTCCCTCACCAGCTATCACACAATGATAATGAGTGTAATACTTATTACTCAGAATACAGAGGAGAGGTACCATATTCACAGAGATATGGGAACTGCTGGCAAGTGCTACATTTTTAAGTGGTGTACACACATTTCTTATTGTAAATATTCCATGCAAATGTGGAAAAGCATAGAGAGCTGTTTGAACACATAGATTATATTTTCACAATTTCAGCCATTCAGAGCTAGGTGACATGCCATATACATCTTTTTCTCATGAAAAAAAATAAAATAAAACAAGCAGAACAGATCTTTATACCAGAAGTTACAGCACTGAATTGGTACATGGTAGGGTTCAGGTGTCAACTTCGGTGTATCCTATAATTTTAAAAAGCAAAGAAATTCCTTCAGGACACAGAGGTGGAGATCCATGTGAAGAATAGGCCAGTCTGGTTCATAAACATGCAGCTCAGATGCTGATGACTGACAGTTGAATCTGTGTTTCAGATCATGTTCAAATGAAATGTGAGAAAAAATTCACGTTCAAGGTGAATTCTTTAACTTATTTGTCAAATGGCGGGTGGATGAACATGTCTTCCTTATTCCTCTTTCTATCATACCAGCCCATAATGATGCTGCGAGGAAATCTTGGTGTTCAGAGCACCCTGTTCTGTGGGACATGATATCTGGCAAGTCAGGGTTAAAGTAGCAATTTCTTAATCTCACCAAAATTTTAATTATTATATTTAGACATATTTGCAGGAACTTAGGCAACCATTTTGCATTATGCAATGGAACCAGTGTGCTCCAAAGCATGGACTTGAGTCTTATCCCATGAATATCCCAACTGGGGGATCTGCTGGAATATCTAAAGCTTCTCTGCTGGTCTGAGACATGTATTTTCTCTGCAAGGAGCCAGATATTGGAAAGGAGAATGCAAGAAGCAGACCCAGATGCCCTTTTGATTCTCCCAGGATGCCAAGTCAGACTTAGAAAGCATTCGCAGATTTTACAAGTTAGACCTAGTTCATTTTCTCCCATAGGGGAGAAAAAAGGACTCAGGAACTGGAGTGGTTAACTTAGGAACTCTTGATGGCTAAGTTCCTTTGCCATCAAGGAACTTAGGGAGCCCTCAGCAGTGACCCAGCACCAGTTTGTCCAGTCACATCAGAGAAGTCTCAGGAGCAAAATGAAATAGATGGATTGACTGAAATACCTTACTTGCACCAGAATTCCTGTGGGTAGTGCCTTTCTGCTAGCCCTTCCTAGTTCATTCCAGGTATTTTAGCTGAGCTCAAATCTTTTTATCTAATAGATAGTTAAAAATCAACTCTAAATATAGTGTAGTGTAACCCTTTAATGATATGTTTCTGTTTCGC
>JAYDZK010000169.1:97030141-97040532 GCA_034509185.1 Euphonia xanthogaster
AAAAAACCCCCACACAAACAAAATACAAAATAAAAAAAAAAAAACCAAACAAATAACTAAAAAAACCCAAAAAAATTTGGTCTGTAAATTAGCCTTCAATTCAGCCTTCACTTGCTGGGGACAGACAGTAGTGATTTCTGCTTGATTAGCCCCTGAGTTCACTTTTGTTCTTCTTATTGCCTGTTGATTTTACTGCAAGGGCACTTTGGCCTGGAGTTTGGTGAGTAGGAATCTCTGTAGGAGTAGAGTAACTCATGAGCACTCTAATTGGCACAGGTCCCTGTAAAAGGTATTGGCAGAAACAGTAGCAGAAAGCCAGCATGTTCTGACTGTACCGACTACCTAGACCATGGCCTTCCAGACTTTCACAGAACACACTTTGACAAAGGTATATAGGGTGCTAATAATTGTTAAGTTGTATTATACATAGCTGGTTCCTGAATCCCTAGGAGAGTAGACTCTAAGGTATTTCTGCTTCCCCTTGAAAGGGATGAAGTAGAAATACAGCTGTATTAGCTCTGTGGGGGAAAGTTGGCTCCTATTATAGGGAAAAGCCAAATATTCATCAGTGTTTCCAGAAAACAATACACAATTATTCTTGCAAAGAGAAGAGTTTAAAATCTATAAAGAAAAACAGACAAAAAAAAAAGAAAGAAAAACCCCTCAACAAATAAATATTAAATTTGTGTAACTAAGATTTATTTCTGTTTTGTCAGATACATCTCTACAATTATCAAAACACCTCTGTCATTTTCTGAGACATACTATCTTTCTTTTCCATGTTCTAATCTCCCATAACAAGAAATAGTTTGGTCTACTGGATATCAGCTTATTTGCCTAGGTTCTTGATGTGATCTCATTTTCTCAGCAATTATTTGTGCATCCTATGAGCTCTATAGGCGAATGGCAATTAACATGGGAATTTAAAATGTAGACAACATGCTTAATTTCAACATGAAGTCACATCAGACCCGTGAAAGACCAGAATTGTCTGCTGGAATGCTACCTCTCTGTGCCCTGACTGGAATGCTACCAGTCTGTGCCCTGACTGTAGACAAAGACTGGAAAACTCATGTGGATGACTACAGTCACCCTCCTGACTCTGACATACAACCAAGTTACCACAGTCCAAGCAAACAAAAGCCAAGCTGCTGCACTTGTACAGGCTTTCAGAGTCTGCAAGTGCAGTGGAATTGCAGTTTCTTTTTCCTGCAGTCAGTGAGAGCTGCTTTAAAACACTGAATTGCACTTGCCATGAACAGCAAATAAAGCACACAGTGATGCCTGTGGCTGTTCAACTTCATGGGTGCACAAACACAGCCCCAAGCTGATTCCTGTCCACAGGCACTGATGTAATGCAGCCAGTGGTGATGTCAGCAGCGTGTTGCTGCACACACGGGCACGCTTGCTCTCAGTACTATGGGCGAAGGAGGAAAAGGGTAGAAAGTTCATTCTTCATCAAAAGAATTTTGAGAATGTTAGTAGATTAAAACAGAGACATTTACCCAAATTTTTATGAATCTGTACATTATCAGGGGCTTGGGGAATATCAAACTGTCATTTCCAAAAAATACGTCATTTTAAAAATACATCAAAAAATATAGTCAATTATGCTTTAGAACCCTTTAATAATATTATCTACACTGAGAATATTTTAAATTCATAACTGGATACATAGGTCAGTCTCCCAGCACAAAGAACTAACCTATTTCAGTGCCCTGAGTTACAAAACTCAATCCTGACAGTCTTTTTCTGCAAACCAGAAACTTCTAAAATTCCTACCAGAGAAAAGAGTTTATGAAACTCATATACATATATATATATTTCCAAATGTATATATATACACACTGAGAACATACATTGATGTTCGTTCTGAGTGTTGTGTTTTGCGCAGTCCTGCTTTTAAAACATGGCAAGGTTTTCTGCTTTCATCTCTGTACGTTTTCCATTCCAGTATCCCAGATTTACTGTGTTCTGAGAGTTAAACTGTACAATAGTTAGAAGTTAATTTGCTTTCCTGCCCCCAAAAAACAAACAAGAGAAGAAGGAATTTAACCTCATATCCTCATTCTGAAATTAGCTCTATTGTCAAAAGATGACAGCTGTATCCTGATTTCAAGAATTTCATGTTGGAATTAAGCAGCATTTTTGAAACCATTGTGTTACTTCAAACAGATCCATAATGGTCCCTCAGCAAACCATTTTCAGAAGACTTGTGTAAGTAAGATAAAAAGACACCATTTCTGAAGAGATGCTTTTATGGGCTAGGTCAGAGTGCTCTTTCCATGTTGTTCATTCCCAGTCGAATTTCCTAATAGCCTATCTCCTCAGCTAACAGATGCCCAGCCTCATGTCGGAACCAGATCGAGCCACCACTGAGATGATATCCAGCTCCTTTCTTATTGAGCCGTTTCCCTAGCAGATGGTGCAATGCTGCAGGCACACTCCTTCCTGTTAATTACCAGCCTTTGCTACAGATGGAAATGTCAGTCAGCCTCACAGGTCCTGGTTCCTGCCATTGCCTCAGTCCATAGCCCTCTACCTAGGCAAGATGCTGCCAACACACACCATGTGTTTTGTGACTGCTGACTAGGCAGGCAACAAAAAACAACTTAGTTCATGAATATTCATGGAGGAATGTTTAGAGTTCTGTTCATCTGCAATGCTTATAGATCTGCTTAAAGGAGATTGCACTTTCAGAGGAGCCCTGTGCCCCTTGTTTTACTGTGGTGTGGGCAGATGAGTTATCAAAGTGTGTTGCTATAGTAACATATAAAGGGCTATTAAATGCCTGTCGTTTGGAGACTCCTATAGGCACATCAGCTTCTGGCTGCCATTTTTTTTCCATACCTTAAGTGCCCCTTAATTATTCTTGTCCTGCAATAACAGACCAATAGTCACCAGGCTGAACTGATTATCTAATAACTGTTGCTTTTCATTAAAGCCTGATTACCTCATTAAACCTAACCAATATGAATTCCTTGATCTTTCCTGGTATCCAAGCACTGTAAATTCAGACAAATGAAATTTTGTGTAACCTTTATAAATTTATTAGACACATTTATTTTAATGGCCATAGAAAGACTACTAGTAATCAAAAATACATTTTCAGAAAGATTTTTTATGATGTTTGAGTTAGAAGATTAGGAAAACATCTACCATGGGGTTTTTTTCCTTTTTCTTTCTGTTCTCTTTTTCTTTTTATTTTCCTTTTTTCTTTTTTTGTCTGAAGGTAATTCATTCTCTTGTGAGAATCTGTGCAAGTGTAATGTGTAGTTATTAAAATAGCAATATGACTCAGAATGTGCCAATAATATTCTTCAGTTTTTGACTCATGACTGTTCATGAAGTGAGAGTTTAGATGTTCCAAATCAGAAAAGCAGGCATCTAGTTTATGTTAAGAACACACTTTTCAAGAAAAGGAGAGTTGTATTCCAATTCCAGCATGCAGAATGAGCAATGTGCACGGGAGTAGGGGATGTTTAAACAACAGCATTTTGAATCCACTCTGGGCTTATTGTTGTCAGTCTGCTAATGCATCAGCAACAGAGCAGAGCACCCAGAAATACCTGAGAAAGACACATGCTGTTTCTTTGAAAGAACTGCAAGCCCTGACCAAAAAAAGTCTCTTAACAAATCAAAAGAGTATACTTTTTGAGCATTGCTACCTTCCTGCACATTTGTCTCCATACAAGGGGTGACAGTGAATGCTGAATTTTCTGTTTCTTCCTTTGTTTATATCGTTCTAATGGCATGGACTGCATTCACATAATTGCTAACTGCTAAGGGATCTGAGGTCCTTTCTACAACACCAGAGAGCACAAAAGCGGTCATGTTTCTTGGTCCATTATATTTGGGGGTTTTTGTCACAGAAATATATTCTGATTTTATCTTCACTACAGTGAATCTGAAAAACCAATATAAGGCATTTCCAAGGTTTATTTCAATTTCTAGGTCCAAGAACATTGTATTATTTCAACAGTAAATAATTAAATGTAATGCCTATTAATTTTTCAAGTATATTGAAGTTTCTCCTTCCAAGATGAAACTACAAAATCTATATTATTACCAGATTTCTGTCAGATGCACAGGGAAGCTGAAATTGCAAAACTTCTAGCTTTCAAAAAGGATACGAAAAGGCTGCAAAGGTTTGGTGATTTTCTTATGTGCTTGTAAACCTGAATCTTGACTTTGTAAAGCACTGTTTGAATCAATGTGTAGGCTACCCAAACATTTTACTCTCTACACTGTAAAGCCTTTATTGTTCTTCAAAAACAACCACGATGTGAGAGGACATGGTGTTCCGGCTGCCAAAGCTCAGTTCTTATGAGAGGCAACTATATATCTATTAAAGCTTATGCACTCATTCAAAATATATAATAATAATAGATAGCCTTATATTCTACGCAAACTTGATAATATTGTACAATAAGTTACAAAGGGCAGTTTATAGTTCCATGACCAACACCTGGCTGGCTCTTCGTACAGCTGCTGTGCAGCCAAATTTATTCTCAGTGGAAAGTGATTTCATTCCAAATTTCTTTTCTCAGCCTTTCTCATCTTGAAGTTTAGAAGCACTCATTTCTCTTTACAGTTAAGTTTTTTTGTTTTCTTAAAATTTCCAAGTGTGACTTGCTGAGAGTTAAACAGCTGAGACACTGAGTTATGTGAAGCAACTCCACCCCAAACCTGCAGCAGCTCTGGCTGTAGGTAGCTGCAAGGCCCAGCTCCCTTCTAGTGTCTGTGCTCTTTTCACAGGGAGCAGGGCACAGGGAATAGGGTGGATATTTTACTAAAGCCTACTGCATGGATAATATATTTGTTATGAGTTTTGAAGCAGTATGCTAAAATAATTGAAATTACAGTCTCAGAGAACTGTGGGGCCATGGCAGCTCTGCTGCTGTTTTGAGGGTGGGATCTCCTCAGGCAAGCACAGTAACCTCCTGATCTGGTGCATCCTCATCTTTCTGCCAGCACATGCACTGCTCAGCAAGGAGAAAAAGATTTTCCCAATGGTGATAAAGCTCTGGGGAAAACAGACTCCATGGTCACCAAGGAAAGCATTGTACCTAACGTGAGCACTGGAAGAACTATGCCAGTTTAATGGATCGAGTCAGCAACTTTCACAGCAATCCAGGGAACCCATAGACGACTGTTTTGTCAAATTGACACAAAAAAGGTCTAAAACCCAAATTATTATATTAATTCTAAAACAATACTGGTCTTACTTTTTATTCTTTTAATCACTGCAGTAATCTGATTGATGTAAGTAGGCTATTCAGATAAATGAGTGTTCAGATATTGCTCCACCTTATACATTGTTATTTCTTTATTGCAGCAGAACCTGGGTTATGTTTTTCATAGCATCTTTGGACCTGAATGTTCTGTTGTTCCTTTCATCATTAAATAAAGATGGCAGTTGAAGAGGATGACAAAGTTCCTCTAGGGTAAAATAGAAAGATTAAAAAAGGTAGATGGACAAATTTAGACATGTGTGGGTGGGAATAACATCAAAACTTTTTTTTTTTTTTTTAATTAACGATGACACATTTCAAATGTCATCTCATTTTTTAAGCCCTAAATAATTTACATTGTAACCACTGTTCAGTCACCTGCAAGAGTGATATGCATTTTAGTTAAGGGTGAACACACATGGAAGTACTCAGGGGCTGTATGAACTAACCTCTCTCTCTTAACATGACCAAAAGGAAAATAAATCTTGACTATTTAATTTCTGATTATGTGAAAGAACACACAAGTGACTTGTTGGACACATATACGGCCATTTCCATTCCATGACTACAACATTTGCCCATCCTATATAGCACACTAAACTTGTAACATACTGAAGAAGATACTGTAGAGTTCTTAGACAATAATGGAAGAGGAAACAGCTAATTATAACAATTCCTACAGATAAATGATTATACTTCCTTATTGAATCTACCTTACCACCCACACTTTGGATCCTTCACAGCTCATATGTCAAATAGCTGGGCTATATCAAACTGTCACAAATATTTTCTTCAATTCTTTAAATATTCTACAGCCCTCAGTGACTCCACCTTCACACAACACATTTGGTGGGCTTGTGCTGTGTGGTTTGTTTGGCTGCATGTATTCGTTGCAAGTCTGTAGAACTTCTAATTTTTTGTTTAAATGTGCTTTATTTCATAATTTAAATAAATTGGCTCGAGAGCAAATACATGCAACAGGAAGTGCAGAATTAAAAATGGAAACTATGAATATTCTGTGTGCTGCCAGGATTTTGCCTGCAAGGACTCTGCTCTTTTCATCAAAGCAGACCTGGTACAATTTATGATGAACTCTCAGGAAAACCAAAGGGAAAATATCAAGCCTCTGAACTCTTGTTGCATAGTAATACTTATTACTTAAGAATGTCTACGCTGTAGGAATTGAGCAAGCTTATATTGCTCAAGGACGATCATGGAGGAAACACAGCTTGCATTATATGCCAAGTAATAAGTGGAGAATTGGCATGTGAACTGAAACAGAGCATCCTCTGTGGGCTGGACAAATGAGATCTTGTCAAATGCTCCTAAGTCAGCAACCTACCACCACAGCTCCCATGCTGACACTTGCGGTTGAAAATACTCATAGCCAGGGCTCCTACACATCAGGGCTTAGGTGGAGGGCTTAACCCCACCCACATAACTGCAGATAAACAGAATCCCACTTCTTTATAGCTTGTTATTTTTGGACACCTTTGCAGGCTTTTCTACTCATCCCTTTCTCAGAGTAACTGCTGCATGGCAGCATACAACCTTGCTTGTTCCCAGCTGGAATGGCTAAAATGTAGATTCTTCTGACATCAGAAAGGACTTGTTCATTAGGTCAGCTGGTGGGAGGTGGTAGGCTAAGAAAAAAGTGAACAGATTTAGCATGTACCCAAGAGTTCTTATGTTAAGATAGTTTCCTTTTATTCTTCTGCAGTGTGTTTAAGAACCCTTAAATACCGTAATTACAGGGGTAGCATAGAGTTCGTGAGGCCTTTAGCCTTTTTATTTTACTTATCTTCCTCAAGAACCATTACAGGGAAGCAAGTCAAGCAAGACATTTCAGACTGAATGGAAAACATAGCTTCCTTTTTCCCAGTATTGTAAATTTATATGAGCATAAGCATGGGCATGTACATGTCTGTAATTATAATAAAAAAACCAAAACCACACAACAAAAACAACAGTAAAGGAAAGCTATTTGCATTGGATTGGATTGTTAAATGAATTAAATGTTAGGAAATGCCACATATAAGAGTATTTAACTCTAATTCTGCTTCTGACATGTCTTTAAAATATTGGGCAAGGACATATTTTCATGGGAACTTTCAACACATTTACAAATAGGGGCAAATTAATGTTATCTTTAGATCACCTAATTCACTGGACTTGGACTTTTCAGCCTAAACAATGTCTTTAATAATACTTTTGCATATGTTTTAGTGGAGAGAAGGTAGAATTCAACACTGTCACATGCCAGAAAATCCTAATCAGCCAGTGTGTCACAGCATAGGCTATCACTGTCTTACATCTGCCTGGGAGATCGGTTCTCTGTCCCTCAACAGCAGGACTTCACAGAAAGTCGACCAAAGAAAAAGTGGTCTTCTTGCAGCTATATGGTGGCTGCAAGGCATGAAGATAAGTTTGGGTCACTCTCTGTCAGGAATGATAACCAGCCATCCCATTCAGAATTCCTAGAACTGTGCTGCTGGCTTCAGTTCCCAGGCTGCTTTTTTGGTACTGTCTTGCATGAGGTTCTCTGGAATGTTCTAGGATTGCAGCAATTGATAACATTCTCCTGGGAAAGCTCAGGACATAGCCATGCTCAACTCTATTCAGCTCAGCCAATCTGTGAGAAACTTCACCGTGGAAAGGAAATGCACTACTCCCACTTGCAGAGGTTTCACATGCCAAATTACAAAGCCTTAGAGTGGCGATATCAGAATTTATCAAAGCAAAGACCACAAGGAATCATTTACATGATCTGAAGTGTGAGATTTCCTGCCACCTTCTTTCTTAATGATTAGTGAAAACTTCCTGTCTCCTGTCATCTCAAGCAAGCATAGCATGTAAACTCTTCCAGAAGCTGTTCAAAGTGTATAATAATTTTGTGGCAATAGCTGGAGCTGTGGTTTAGAAAATTAATTTTTTTTTAATAAAGACTGTACTTATTTGGCTCGAGAATTGTTAAAAGGTATGCAGATACCTAGAAAAATTACAATGGAGATCAATACAGCTCTGGAGAGAGACAGTGGGGTCAAAGGATGAAAGGTCTAACACTGGAATTGCCTAACATGCTCCAAGACATTGTGATGGGAAAAAGACTGTGTAGCTCTTCAGTCTGTTCAACATCTCCTTATAACAGTGTCTACCTGGTTCTTACTCTTAAAACGGAAATATCAAACATGCTCACTGCTCTTGGCATATGTCTGAAAGGCTGTGAGGCTGTGACTTTTTCTTTGTTCTTGGAGTCCCCTTTTATTTTGTGAATAAGCTTCACAATCTCAGTTTCTTAAATGGATTTCCATAATTTCTCTTGCTGTTTCAGCACTTTTCCCCAGGGATCTTTTTTTTTCTCCAAACTACCATAGAACTGAGACTGCAATATCTGGGTTTTGTGATTTTATATTTAGTTTTCCTACTAGCAATTACTGTGAAACCATTTTTTTGTGTCTTCCATTTCTAGCTTAAGGGGTTTTTCCTAGTATGTCCCAAGAAAATAAATCCTTCCATCTCAACATAGGTATTGAGTGAATGAGAGAACAAGAAGGTTTTGCTGCTTTAAACTTTTCTACCTGTTCTGTAGAGTATCAGCACAGTTTTGGTTAATGCAGTAGCCCACCAGGACATGTAAAGTACTTTCTAAATTGTTGCAAATGAATTGAGGAATCAGGATTTATAGGAACTCTTAAAAATACAATTGAAACAATTCTGCAGGATCTTAGAATGTGAAAGCAGAGAGGGAAAAGGCATAATTAGGACTACAGAGTTCCTGAAGCAGGACACCAGCAGTTGGGTATTTACTTCTCATTCCATCACAGACTTTCAGCGAAACCACGTGTAGGAGATTAATTTTCCGTGCTTCATCTTCTCACTGCAAAATAGGAATAAGATTTCCTTTTGCAAATACTTTCTCTTGTGCATGTTGAATATAAATTATTTGGGGACAAGGTTGTGGGGTTGTGATTCACAGCACTTAACTTTAGTCATCTGCAGTGCTGATGTGTACGCCGAAGGCAAGGTTTGTCAATGGAGAGTGAGAGAACTTTGGGAAGTTACTGGTTCATTATTATAGAAGCCTCTCTTAGGAATGAGTCATTCAATAAATACATATTGACTATCCATATTGACCCCTTTAAATATCTATTTTTAGATGGAGCTAAGTCCCAAACAGGTGTCCGTGTAAAATACAATGGAGCATATATGTGACTTTACTTAATTCCTTTTCTGAACAGATGTGTGACTTATTATATTTAAATCTTTTTCAAGCAGTAAGGTTTCCTCAAGAGGATGATTCATGGAAACATCTTGTCACAAAGGTTTTGATCTTTTTATTTCTTTTTTTTTCTTGGTATGTTTTTTTTTAAATCTTTTTTAAACTGCAGGCGAAAATGACTGATTATGGCTGTTAAAGTGCTTTGTCTGCTTGTGGTTAATTAGCAGGTGTCATTTCCCTGAAGTAGTGTGAATTATTCTAATGTAGGGGCAAAGCTTGAAAATAATGAAGTTATTCAACTTGTTTACACACAGCAGCAGACAAACCAACTTTGCCTAATTATGATTCTACTTTTGCAGAGTTGGGTTGAGAGTTCAGTCCTAATGTTTACTGGATTGTTTTCTGCTTTGAAGAAAATGTGGAGGATGAGAACATATCTTTTTTAAACCGAAAGGAAAAAATTCCAAAATAGATAAACAGAGAAAGATTATAATAATTAACCAGGCAGGAGAGGAAAATAACAGTTCTATTAATACAACTCTACTAATAAAATTGTACTTACAGAATAATCATTTGCCATGTTCTGAATGTAGTTCTTTTAAATTAATAAAACTTTTGTCTTCTAAATGTATTTGCAATTATCTTTTTGAACACTGCATAATATAAAAACATTTATCCATACCATAACTATGCATTTCTTCTAGCTGAACTATCTTCTAAAATATATGAAAAATAGCTTTTATTTAAATGATAAGAAGGTAGTTCAGAAACTTTCCAATCTCCTTCCTCAAAGTCAGAAACACTTAAGCTCGTCTATCTATCTATCTATCTATCTATCTATCTATCTATCTATCTATCTATCTAATAGGTTTTCTTTTTCATTAATACAAAGGATTCAGTCACTGACTCTTTCTCAGATCCTGCTTCTCAAGGCTGTA
>JAYDZK010000169.1:97040541-97150617 GCA_034509185.1 Euphonia xanthogaster
ATTCCCAATCTCACTCCCCTCTTCCTTTTAAACATTCATTTCTTCCTTTTCCATTTTTTGTGCTTCTTTCTCAGTGAATAAAATTATCTCCTGCAACAAATGAAGAGCTATTTAGCTCCCTGCATATTTTGTCCAGGGTATTGCTTTTTTGTGCAAACATTCACTTCAGAGGTGAAAAGGCTGTAATACACGTGTCGCAGTAATCTCTATTACTCTCAAAGGTGGTCTGTTTTAAAATGGGCCATGAGGAATTAGGTATTCATTGACAAATGCAGTCAGATATGCATTTTTTCCAGAGCTAGAAGGCCTGATATAAACCAGGTTTGACTCTTTTTGGCTTTTCCTTTTTTGTACTTAGAATAAATGTTGCTTGGAGAGCACATATTCTGTGTGACTGTGTTTTGTGCTCTGTCCTCTTGCTGATTTTAGCAGCAGATGGAGAGCTCTCCGTGAAGCTTTTACCCTTCCCCTAGCACGTCCATCGAAGATACATCTCCTGTGCTTGTGATCACAAGTTAATGTCTGTTGATTGCTGCTTCCTTAGGGCACATTAACCCTTCAAGAAAGATAAGGTCTCCTATTTCTTCTGAGAGGACTGAGCTCTGTACCAGCACACAGGACAAGATTGCCTTCTGTCAGAAGAGGTCTCTGTCCAAACAGACAAGACATTAAGTGGGTGTGACTCTTGGAGGCAACATAACAGGTCAGTGTCAGAGGAAAACAAACACCTAAGGGTGGAATCAATCCCAGATGACTTTAGATGACTACATCTGAACAAGTTGCCCAAAGTTCATTTACAATTAATGGACAGAAATAAGCAGAGACTAGCTGACCTATATTAGATTTCTACTTTTATATTACATGCAACAGACCTGGATGAACTTTTGGGGATCTTTTCTTAACAAATGCACCTTTTCTCCCTTACCTAAAATTTCTTTTGCCAAGCAAGTTATTCTTTTAAGTTTACTGTTTGTAAATCCATCAATAATCTCTCAAACAAGCTACCTACTGAAATTAGAGTAGCCAAACTGATCTGGCCAGTAGCTTACTGAATCTACACTGATCATTCCCTTTTCCATCTCCTGCTCCATTTCTAGCAAGCAAGAATTAGAAAGCATGCTGGTCACATAAATGAAAAACAGGTTCAGCAGAATTTTTGTAAACATTTTTTAAACAACCAAATCTTTGCCCTCAAAATATCGGCAGAATTAGAAGGAGCTTTCCTTACACAAAACTAAAAAATGCACATTTGGAATCAGCTTCTTAATAAACTAAACACCAAATTAATTTCACAAGAGGGCCTTTCTGTGTAAAGCTGCCTCTTTCGCTGTGGTGCTGGTGATAAGTATTCTTTTAACATGGAAATTACCACTGTGGAACTGCCAGTATGCGATCTCAGATCACTCTTTTGGCTTTGAAATTCAAACCTAATAGAAATCCTGCCAAGTTATTCAATGCTAGAATCCAAGAAAACTTAGCCCCATGTTAAGCAATTGCTAATCAAGAGCTATCCCTCGACACCTGAATGGGTGGATTCCACAAAGAAAAGAAAGGAGAGGTGCCTTTGCAACTTTGCTCAGTTTTCTGCCCAGCTGCAGCAATTTTGTTCTATAAGCAGTCAAAAAAGAATAAAGTGAAGAAAGCAGCTGTATGGGATTATAGGCACATTTGCAAGATGCTCCATGTGTGGATTTTTTCCCCCCTTTAAATGCAGTGTGAGTGCAGTGTGACTAATTATACCAGAGAGGAAAGCAGAAGCTCTCTAGTTAAAGTATTTGGGTAATCATGTTTACTGCAGGGAAAGTACGCCTGCATTAAATAAGTCAAAACACGGTGCGTAAAATGTGGAATGACTTTGTAGGCACTGCAATAGAGAGGAAGATGTAGAAATAAGTCTCATTTGTCCAACTAGAAGCACTACCAAAAAAGATAAACCATCTGCTTCAACTAACTCAGCTCCACTTGAAAAATGCTAATTGAACAAAAGGAGGTTTAAACTTAAAAAAAAAAGAAAGAAAGAAAACAAAAACAAACAAACAAAAAACTCTAAAAAACTTGTCAGCCAGTATGTTGCTAAGTGATACAACAAAAATGATGCTATCCACAATTTGGTGAAGAGGTGAAAAGAAACTATTCTTCCCCTTCCATGTCCAAATTTGGATTCCTTTGATGTTATATCACAAACCAAATGCTTAGTCAAAAATCCAGACTCCTTTAGTTATTTGCTGTCCTTCAAATCCACCTTAAAATACTTTGCTGTGATGCCTGCCAGAGGCTGGCAGCGGTTCAGGAGCCCGATGTGCCGAGAGCACCCTCTCCCCTGGTGACCAAATGTGGTTTCCCTGTGCTCTGCCTCTGTCTGCTTGTCTGAATCCACCTGCTAGTTTTTCTCAGTTAGATTGGTAGCTGTTCAAAAAATGTTTTCCACTAGCTGTTAGTAAGGCAGAAAAAACAAAAGGGCAATAACCACATTTGGGGGTTGTTTGGAGCAAAGTTGGAAGCATATATAGAGCATGTCACTGAAGAAACACTTGGCTGCAGGATTAAATTTAAGTCTGTCCATTTAGTCCTGCAGTCAAGAATCCTGAAAGAGGCAGAAAAACAACTCCTAGCCTTGTTACTTTTTGAAACATCTTTGAATAGCAGAGAAATTGTAAGTGGAAAGGTTGGGGCAATATTTAAAAGGGCAAATGAAATGACCTGGATAAGCATAAGCTAGCTGGCCTGAATCTAATTCTCGGCTAAATAATGAAAACATATGTGGATAGAATTGAGCAATAATTAATTCATAGTTATACAATATTTATGATTTTACTTCAACGTATTTTTATGGAAGGCAATATATGAGAACAAAAGGGATTTCATTATTTGATGGAGATTATAGTTTGGTTGATACAGACAATTGGATAAATGAGATATAATTCCCTAATAAATTTGGGATGTCTGACTTGAATTTCTTGTATTTAAAAAAAAGGTATATGTTAGGTATATTGGAAACGAATACACCAGGAGACACTGAGATGATCTGAAGTACTAAAATGGTATCATGAACAAATTATATTTTATTTTATCATGGAAAACAAAACAAAGCTTATGAACAAATATTTATAAATTCCTGGGCTTCATCTTATCTATAGGACTATAAGATAATGGAAGAAAGTGTCAGAAGTCTACAAAAGATTCACTCAAGAATTTAGACTCTTTCACTTCTCAGAAGGGATGAAAGATGGTCTGCTCTACTCTGGGCTGGTGCAGCCTCATGGTGAGTCCTGTGAGCAGTTTTGGGTTCTGTAGTATGGGGAAAACATTAAGCTGTGAGACAATGTCCAAAGGAGAGCTACAAGGATGGTGAAGGGCCTTGGGGGGATGCTGTCTGAGGAGTGACTGAGGTCATTGGTCTGTTCAGCCTGGAGAAGAGGAGACTGAGGGCAGACCTCACTGCAGCTACAACTTCCTCGTGAGGGGAAGAGGAGGGACAGAAACTGATCTCTGCTCTGTGGTGACCAGGGACAGGACCTGACAGAATGGCCTGGAATTGCCAGGGGAGGTTTAGGTCAGATACCAGGAAAAGGTTCACCCAGAGGGTGGCTGGGCACTGGAACGCTGGAACTGGCACTTCTCAGGAAAGAGGTCACAGCAGCATCCTGACTGAGTCCAAGAAGCATTTGGGCAATGCTCTCAGGCCCACGGTGTGATCCCCATCTTGGTCGTGTGCAAGGCCAGGAGTTAGACTTTGATGATCCAAGCAGGTCCTTTCCAACTTAGAATATTCTGTGATAATCCTAATTATTCTTTCTTATTCTTTAAATTCCAGGTATTCTTTGAATTTAAAAATCCAGTTCTATTTATTTAGAGAAGAAAGGCAGAGCAAAACCCAGCAGCTGGAACTTCCCATAAGACAATTTCCAGATTGAAATCCCATGCAAATCAATAGAGGGAGAAAAAATAAATATGAAAATAAAAGACCAAAGGAAGAATTGACCATATGTCAACATCCTGAAACTACCTGGAAGTTACATTTTAATAATTTGTTTTTCTATAGGGATAAACAGAGAAAATTTACAGTTTGATTAAGGCATAATTCAAGACATAATACAAATCTGAGCTTTAAAACACCAAAAATATTAATTAGTTCATTGTTTTTTTCACTAAAAATAAGGATTTAGATAGTAGATTTGTATGTCCTACACCTCCAATTTTAGATACAGGTTTGCAAGAAATTTTGTTTCTCGTCTGATAGCAAGGTGTTGCAAGTCATGTTTATTTTATTAAAAATGTACTTAAACATCTCTCATCAGTAAGGGTTAGCATGTCAAAACCAGAAAAAGAAAAATTACAGCATAAAATTTCAGAATAATATTGCATATTAGTCATATAAGAAAAGAAAAAAAATGGAGAGAAAAGATTAGTTTCTTCTATTAGTGGAATAAATCTTGTTTGACCATAACCACGTTCAAGCTTTTAAGGTTATTCTGATGTATTTACAAAGTGATAAAAAAAAAAAAGTCTTTATTTTTCCTTCATTTAGTTCCTGCACTTCTCACTCCTCACACAGACATATCAGATAGATTTTAATCTAGGAGAACTAGGCCTTACAAAAAACAAAATCTTGCTGTAATGGTTTTCACAGGATGAAATTCACAGCCCTGACCAGCTGTAGAGGAGACAATAAATAACCTATGTGTGATAATTAGGGGAAAAAAATCACTGCCTAATTTTCAGCCACAGTCATTGTTTTACATCTGGTTATATTCCCAAGTATACTTTTCTGTTTTAAAATAAATCCTTTATCCATAATACTATCTTATTTTCCTTTTTTCTCCTACAGAAGAAAGCTTAGTTTCCAAAAATATATGAGTGTGCATGTTAAAATACAATATTAGCATGCTAGATATATGCTAAAATTCACCAGATTGCACATTAATATCTCCTGTGGCTTATTTGGACAATGCATTTGGACAATGGAGTCTTGCAAAATGTTAAGAAAAATATCAGCATTTATGTCCAGACCTCAGCAAAAGCAGTTGGGCTCCAGCCCTGCAGCAAGCTCACAACAAAAATCGTTAAGTTTCACATATTTATAGCCTGGAATATATTCTCAAAGAACCCGCTTGTTAAACCTTTCTCATATGTTTTTGCTGACCTTACTCTTTGTGGTGTGATTATAAGGAGAAGAGGCCAGTTGAGGATGGAGAGAGGCAATAAAATTTTCTTTCAAATCCATACTGAAAAATGCCATGATGGGCTTCTGGAGCCATAACACCCAAACTCCACTACCCCACATTATGAGCACATTGTTATAATGGTCTATCAGTACATGAGAAAAATACACAGCTGGAAAAAAACTCTCTGATGACATTTGGCACATGGATATGCATGGAAAGTCGAGGCAAAGAGCAATGCCAAGATTCTTAACAATACTCGCTATGTCCGAAATGAGAAAGCAGGAACACACATACATAAAAGGATTAGCTTCCTTGCAATCTAGTTCTCAGCTAGGAATACGGCTTTTCTCAGGCATTCAACCAGGAGCACAATGCAAAATGACTCCTCCAGCATGGAGACAGAATTTAGAGGTTTCACAGAGCAGAAATATACTCTGTTTCATCTTGAAAACACACTGTGCAGAAAAACCATGTAATTCTGTAGTGCAGAGAATTGAAATCTGAAGCCCAATAGGAATTGTGAGTCGGTTCCAAGACAGCGCGGGTGGGAAGAGGAAGGCATTACTAAACTGCATATCTGCCTAGACAATGCAGTAAGAATGACATTCTTCTGATATCTGCAGTGCTGTTAACATAAATTTCTTGTTTTCTCCTTTTTTTTTTGTTCACTCAGTGAGATTCTGTTACAGGTTATGTTTAAAATGTACATTGCTGCACAGGTAAAACACAATCAGGGGATTGGCTGGATGAAAAAAACCAACCCTGTCTGGTTTGTAAGAAGACTGAACAGAAATTGACAGGAAGTTTGACTGGGATGTTTTTTCTTAAAACCTATGCTACCTACATGCTGTTGATCAGACACTGTACTTCATGAAGAATGACTTTCTCATCTAGTTGCCAATCAAGAATGTCTTCTTACTGTAAATTACTTTTTTAACAACTGTTTTTAAGCTGCATCTGTAGAAAATGGATGCAGGTCTCGTGGAAGAAAACCAAATGAGAGAAGACACAGCTCTGCACTTGGCAGCTCTAGATTCAGATTTCTGCTCCAACAGACTCAAAGCAGCAATATGAACCTAAATCTTGCCTATTCTGAGTCCTGCAATCACCTAATTTACTGGGTCCTTCCATCTCCCTTGTTTCTAATTTCCTTTTCCTATTTAATCAGTTATGAAAACTACTTCCTAAAAGACAGAAAATAGCCTAAATTTTGGCCCACTTACCTGTGAGACTTACCAGAAAGTAAGCAAAGTTGGACCTCAGGGGTATTCTTTATGAGATGAGAGCCATGTCAGGAAGAAAAGAAAAAAAATTACTGCATAAATCGCTTTTAATCATAAAACAAAGCAATTCACCTTGTACAGTATGTAGACATGTTGCTAACAGATTATTTTTGCAACATTGAGAGGATTAAAAAAGGAGAAACCTATGACTAATTTTGTCCAGATAATTTCATACTTACTTTATACAGGTTTATTTATATAGTCAAAACCCAAAGAGGATTACAGTTGCAAAAGTCAACTTTGCAGCACATGGAATGCAGAGGAATCATTTGACATACAGCTGTTTGATAAATAATTTACTCCTCTTGCTTACTTACTTCCTTAGCCTTGTTCTTTTTACCTCCTTATTTAATTCTCTTTGTTTATCTTTTTCTGAGGGAACAAGCTATAATAATTCAATATTTTTTTCACAAAATAGTCTCAAGCAAGGTGAGAAAGGTGGCATTCACATGCCCTGAGTCTCAGGTTTCTGTTACAATCACTAGAAAGAAACCCCCAAATTAGTTTCATCCCAAGGTTAGAGACAGATGCACTGTGTTCATCAATTAAAGCAGGTGCCAATAATGACTAACTTATGATTAGACACCCAGATGCTATAAAGTAAGGTGAGATTAATCTAATTTACAGTGTCCACCCTTAAAAGGCTACCTTTAAATTACTTCCCTAGGCCTGCAGGTCTCTGGGGCAGTGACAGAGTCCAATCACTCAGGAAAAATATTCACCAATTCACCCCAAGACTTTCTTTCTCTATTCCGAACTCCTAACGCTGGTGATGGCCATAGCAGATGACAAACCCTCCTGTTGCATCAGTTCATCTCAGGTGTCAGGTCTGCTTTCAGCACTGACTGGGACAGAGTCCTCCCAGAACAAAAGTGTGTGATTGTGTAGCCACAGCTGGGAAGAAAGCCCAGGGAGAAGCAGCAAGGAAGGATTCCTCTCACCTGTGCTTCAGCACACACCATCAGCACATCTGCTTATGTGCATGCTTCCCTAATGCTTGTCTACAAAGCCAGCTGAAAAAAGGGAAGGCCATTGTGGGACACTATTTTGACTTTTCCGTGAGTCAGCAGCTACTGGAGAACTTTATATCTACTGCAGAGATTTCTTCTTAGTGAAAAAACTGTGGTAGTTGAGAATGCATGAATTTACACTTTGTAGGTCTGTTCTCGTACTCCCCCTCAGGCCATTACTGCTGAGGAGACAGGAAACTGGGTGAGGTGGGCTGACCCAGCACAGTCAGCCTGGTGTACTTACCATTAATAGCAGCAGATTTGTATGGCAATTGCTGGAAGCAGGGAAATTACAAGGCTCAAGATTCCCTGGATTTCTGCAGGCTTGAAGGGAGTGAATGCTGATGCACACAGAGCTGCCACCTACTGCTCCCTCTCCCCATCCCCCTGCGCAAGCTCCTTGCTCCAGCATTAGCCTCCAACCTCATCCAGCCTCAGCTTCCATCTGCTGCAGTCAGTTGCTGCTCACACCACAAGTTTTCCATCCGAAAACTCCAGCGCCAGAATGGTAATGCCAGTAATGAGTTCCCAGGCTCAAAATCAGTCTTGACTCTACCATTCTTATTCTCTCAGTTGTAGCTCCAGCACCCAGAGGTCATGGCTGTTTCCTCACTGCTTTTACCAGACTGCTCCCACACCAGCAGGAGAGCAGCATTTACACAAAGAACCCCAACCAAAAGCAGTCCTGTGCTCTTTCCTGGTGTACCGCTAGTCCTGCTGCAGATGTTTCTTTTGTGTGGGATTGTCAAGATGTGTGGGTGACTGGAGCATAGACAATGTCCATGGAGTCCTGCAGTCCAAGATTTCTCCAGTGGGAGCTTATGAACTTACTGTGTATAGTGGGATTTGTACACCAGCCTCTTACTTTTATTACCTCTCCAGTCAGAAGAGCTAATTGTTAAAATGTTTGTTCAAACAAAGTCTACCATCAGAATTTAGCCTTTCTAAAAATTTATTTCATATATTTAAGGAAAAGATGATGACCCAAACCTCAAAGCTATGGTTACACCAGGGTTCCATTACAGTAAAATTACAGTATTTAAATATACAGCTATTTAAAACACAGAAATTGCCACAGATCTAAAATTACTTATTTTTCCTCAATCCTGCCTTCAGTACTCCTAGTTCAAATTTATGTGAATTTGACTAAAAAGCCTTTAGCACTATTTTTTTTTCCATGGTCAAAACTAATTTTTATCAAGTTCTGAAAAATTCGTACATACTTTGATTAGAAGCTTTCAAAATTTTTGGTCTTAAAGAAACCCTTTTTATTAGAAATTTCATCCCATATAATTCAATCTTTGCAAATCATTAAACAACCCAAACCAGGGTCAGAAAATGATACATTTCAGGCTCGCTTAAGAAGCAATGTTACCAGCCACTACTATAATTTTATGAGATAGGATTTGAAGCTGAGGTTCTCCCTAAAACCACTGTGATGAATAATCATGTCTGAGAAGAGGAAACGGAAATCACAATGGTTTCCTTGCTGGAACTGATCCATTCACAATAATTTATGCTTTACCCTTGATTTCATCCAGTGATATGAGCCCTCCATCAGTCCTATCCACCACAGCTTGAAAAACCCTGTTTCAAGTGAGTCCCATTCAAACCCAAATGGTGAGGCCAGGTGCTCTCCTTAAGAGCAGTAGCTTTAGAATTCCCAACTTCTCCTTTCAGAAAGCCCTACATAAAACAGACCAATTATTATTGTTGTTGTTATTATTATTCAAAAACCGGTTCTGAGAAATACTTTAAATAACAGAGGAAAGCAAAAATGCTAATCCTCTTACATAACACAAATCCCAGATGGTCTTGTGTGGAGGGGAGGAAGATGCCATAATAGCAGTCACCATTATCAACTGAGCTTGGTTACAGATGTTAAAATGATGCAAGTGCTTGTGCTCACTCACAGAACTTCAATTAGGTTTTTCTTGTCATAGTTCTCACAGAAATAATCACAAATAAATAAAAATTTATGCACAAAAAAAACACTAATTCTCACTGCAAGTGTAAAACTTATTCTGAATCATACCTCAAGTAAAGCTTTTACAGGTCTCCTTAGCTAGAGAAAACTGCCACAGCAGCACTAGCATCTCAACTCCTAATCTAGAAAATATTCAAATAATAGCACTGATTGCTAGTGATACCTATACTAGTCCCATTGCCTAATGCAGTGCAGACTGCTCTTACATCAATGTAGAAACAGCTTTCTTTCTCTGTCCCTAAATTGTTTCAAGTTTATAGCTGATCTCTGTGACATAAAGAGTGCACAGTGGCCCATTTCTCCAGGCATTTTGTCACAGGGATAACCTTATAGGTAAGGATGACAGGGCTGCAGTAGAAGGTTGAGGAGGTACTCATCTGCCAGGAGGCAACATTTACATTAATAAAACATCCTGAGATCCTGCACAGAAATGCTCACTTAACAAATCTACAGTGCAGGAACAGAAACACATCTATGAAATTGTTTCATTGTCCAGTTTCACTGGTCTGTGTTCAGTGTGTGTGAGGAACCAGTTTTGCTCAGACTTTGTCAGCTCTCACAGTAACATCACCATATACCAAGCACCAAACAAAAGCAAGCAGAACATGTTGTATATGATGTTACAAACAAATTCAGGGATAATCTGAGGTCAACACAAGAAGCCTCCTTATCTACCTCTCTTGGACCCTCTCCCATTCTCATAATTGTGAAACCACTGTTTCCTGTCCTTTTCCCAGCAATTCATGAGAATGACAGAAATTTAACCTGTTGCACTTCCTCAGACACAGGTGCTGCTGTAAAACAGCACTTGTTGCAGGCATCAGTCTGTCCCAGAGTGCCGGAGGATCTATTGTCCCACAAGGCAGCGAGGGTCAGCAGCTGCCCCCGAAAAACTAGGAACTGTTTCACAGCTATTCTGCCTCTTGGAAATATCTATTCAATGTGTCACTCCACAACCACTTCATCTCTGCCAATGCAGAGTAAAATGGGGAGGTGCTAAACCATCTGCCCTTGGGACAAAAAAATCCTAATCATCAGTGGAGGCTGAACCCTCTTATTCCTTGCTCTTTCCTACAGCAACCACGAATATCAAGGGATACCAGCTTTCCCATTATGATATTGGTCTGCATTCACCCACACACAGAGAATGATTTATTAAAATATGTGTCCGAGGATCATATCCGTACCAGTGGAGAAAACATCCGAGAAAGCAGTCTCACTAGTTCATGATTTTTGGCTTGGAGAAATGAGCTGCTCTTTAATTGAAATCAGAGTTTCTCACCTTCCCATTCCTTTGTCTGCCCATTGCAATAATCGTGAATCAAAAGCTCCCAAGCACCAATGCAGAAGGGTAACTTAGGGACAGAGCAACAAACTAATTTGGTTAAGGTTTGCAGACTACAGCCTTTTTGCAGCTCTTCTCTTGTCTTCTACTCTACATCTCTTCTGGTTTCTGCAAATAAACTCAGTGCAGTACACCTGTTTGGGAAGGGATTCCTTCAAGGCCTCAGCAGGGTGATGGCAACAGGCTCCTTCATCTAACCCTACTGAGGTGCTATTCAGCCACTAGGGCAACTTTATGAAGAAAGATCCTAATCAGAAAGGAAAGAGTGAGGTCGCCCTCATTTTTCTGAAAAGCCCAGAAAAAGCTTAAATTTAGCTTTACTTCATCTTCCCTTGCAGAGCAATAATTTATTCAAACTACAGTTTAAATGTCTCCTCAAAGAGTAAAATTATTAAAACGGTCATAAAAGAAATGCCCATTTATAAGGAAATTATAGAGAAGTCTCTTGTCTTTATCAAGTCTCAAGTGTATTTGCACTTAAAAGCTTCCCTCCACCCCCCTTTGCCAACTAGAAACAATAGTGCAGGTGCATTGCCCTTCAGCGAACAATGTATTTATCCTGGGAGGCAGGAAGTTGGTTTCACACCTGTTTCTTCTTTTTATTTGTTCTTGGCCTGGCTAATTTGCTGAATGTCATGATTGGTACAGCTGAGGCTGTCAGAAAGAATTACCACTTTGTAACATGACGGCCTAATTCTGGCAGTTCAGATTTTACAATGATTTGCCTTTTGTTCTTTCTTTCAGTAGTGGTCTGTTTTCTGTACTGCACACAAACTGAATCTGATCAGTAGTAACAGAAAATGTAAGAATAAACCAGGTTGTTTTATTAGACGACTGTCCCTTTTGGATGTATGTTATGTTATGTTATGTTATGTTATGTTATGTTATGTTATGTTATGTTATGTTATGTTATGTTGTTATGTCATGTCATGTCATGTCATGTCATGTCATGTCATATACCTTCTAAAGACAACGAGGGTTAAATCTCTGATATGATAAAAATGTGTCATGCCATGGGCCGAAATAAATATGATTGTTCAGGAATTAATGACTTAGGCTTGTAAAATTTTGTTAGAATTCAAGAACTACTGAAAATTGAGAGGTACTCTGTTTTCTCAAAAGTATTAAAGAACTAGCAAGGTGTGGCAGAAATTCTGTACCCACATATTCATTTACATTTTGACTTTATGATCAGTGCTTTATTTTTTAAATCTAAATCTAAGTGAGCACTTCCAGGAACAGAATTATCCTGTTGATGGCATTTAAACTGTAACAGAGAGCTAGGAAGTTCTTTCCATGGGTAAGTCAGCTCAACATAAGAAAGAACAATTTATGTAGTAAATGCATAAATTTATGCAATTAGTTTTGCTTTGATTTAAACATTTTAAGAGTGATACCACTCTCTTAACATCCTATCCTGACAAGGACACCACTTCCCAGACTTCTCTGTTTAACTCTGTACTGTGGACCTTTGAGAACTTCCTCTGTATCCCAACATTCAAATGTTTCACAGAGCACGAACCACCTGCAGGCACAGCACCCACCACCCCACAACTCTTCCAGAATTCATCACCCTGGACTTATCCACAACACCTGCACAAATGTACCCCCGGCACCAATAAGCATTCATTCTGATCTTCTGGTAGCAAAAACTGATTAGTTAAGACTTGCTAGGATGGGGATGAAGAGAGAGGGAGCAAGACTGGGTCATGGCAGCATCACCAAGATGCAGCCTTTTCTCATAGGTCCCAATTCTGTAACCAGAATGAATGTGAGAGACTTCTCAGCACCTGTGTAGTACAGAAGCGCGTTTTAATCACTGCAGGATATTTTTACAAAGGTCAAGCCATCCTTTTTAAACTTATGGGACATATGTCATGAGCACTCACACGTGAAAACACATCTTCCCACAGACAGATACACATAAACAGAAGGCTGCTGATTTCAGGCTGAAAAGGCCACCTAGACAGCCCTTTGTAAGAAAAGATCTAGAGAAGCAGCAGACTATTTTCTGGATCTTTCCTTCAGAGGACCATTAGCTTCACTAATGCAGCTATATCAGACATTTAAAGAGATGGGGCTTCACAATTCTAAGTTAGCAAATCTTTTATTGCTTTCATTATCAAGGAGCTTCTGCAAGGCTGTTCTCCATCTGCTTCATCCTTGACAAGATTTATGAAAGACATCATTGGCATGTTCCATAATAATACCATATCCAGCGAATCCAAGACTATCAAAAGAACAGACTTCTCCCACTGTCTTCATTGAATCTGAGTTTATAATAATCATACAGGGGTGCTTCCTCATTCTAGGCCAGTTGTATACGTTGTCTTCACCAGTCATGCTCATATTGCCATTCTATTTCAAATATCTGGCACTGCCCTTCTTTTGTGACTAACAAGGATCAACATAACTTATTATATGCAGGAGAATACTAATACCTGCATCTCAAGCCAGCCTAACGACTCAAACCAAGAATTTTTGCTTGATGCTTATTCCCTTTTGACCATTTCACTCCTAGGCAGCATGCACCAATGTTTTCAGGTTCTGCCAGACATTTTTCGTGGTGCATTTGGTTGTCTTAGGACCTTGTCAGTGAGAATAGCTCATTTCTTTTCTGGAAAACATCATCCAGATGCTTGCTACAGCATTGACATGAGGAAAATGGAGCCATTATAAGCTATACAGCCCCCAAAAAGATGATACCAGAGGATTCCTGCCTAGTCCAGTGGCAAGTTTGTGTATAGTCTATACTAACAGCTTTCTAGACCGCCAAGGGTTTCTATATACCTATATATATATATATATATATGTATATATATATATGTATGATTCTGCATGTATTCCTCACCTATCCTTCAACAGAATGACTTACAAGCAAGTAGTAGATTCTGGATTACTCTTTTTCCTGTTCTGTCCATATCCTTCTTCTTACTTTAGAAAGGTTTTATATAGGCTTTCCCTCCATCATTTTTTCCCCTCTGCAAACAATAGGTTCTTTTCCCTCATTCATATAAATTGACATCATTTCTGGGTTGCCCTATCACCTGACACTTAACTTACCTAACTTAATTTGTACTTAGTGTCTCCTTGTTTCTTCACAAACAGCAGCAAAGAAATAGAACTCGGAAGTCCTATTTCCTTTTCTTCCCCTCTCTTTCCTCCACTTTCACAGAACCTAGTACATCTTACATCAACCAAAGAAACATATACCAGCACTCACAAATTGAGAATGCTAGAGAAATGAGAGAGAATACTTTCTAGCATCCTGTAACATTTTTCTATCCCTGGGCAAGCATTTTCCACTCACTGAGCTAGAGCTCTTCTCCTGGAAGAAGACAGTGAAAAACAGAACCAGTAGTGGGTGAAAAGCTTTCCTCGACAAAGGAATAGTGAGTGCTCCCCTAGCAGTTATGCCTACAGAAGAGTAAACTAATTTTTTTCTGCCTGACTCAGTCAAGAGAGCTGCCCAGCACCAACAAATGCAAAACCTTTTTGTTATCATCCAAAGAAAAAATAAGTTAAAGTTGTCGAGTAATTGCACTGTTTGCTGTTTGTACAGGTGAAATGTATTGGCCTCACAGAGAGAGACTGCTGGGCACAGGAAGATCTTTGGTCAGCAGCTTGCACTGGAGATTGCCCAGCTGCACCCACCTCTTCTCAAAGGCCAAGCCCAGACAAGTCTGTCCTACTGAAGGGAGTTCACAGAAGGAGAACTCAAGTCACAGTCTTTAGCTAACCTCCCTTACTGGGGTCTTGTTAGCCACAGTCATAATTTGTTTGGTCATTTAGAACAGACTAAGTTCAGACAGAAGCCCTTTAAGGGCTTTGAGACAGAGTACTCAAAGAAAGATAGACATCTGACAAACAGGCTAGTAATAACACCTCTCCATAAAAGAAGAGCAAGCAAGTGAATCTCCAAATTATTCCCTGCCTTTCCATGTATTTGAAGAAATGCCTTCTTCGTAGCATGAAGAGACAAAAAGGAGGAGAAAAAGACAAAAATAAAAATCCCAAAACAACCTAGGATTCCAGTTCGTCCCAGGTTAAAAAAAAAATCCCTTATTCCTTCTAAGCTTTCTTAGAAAGATAACCCAAATTGAAGAAAAAGCTATGACTTTTCAGTCCCATGTACAGTTTATGTACAGTTTATGTACTGTTTATGAATAACTTTCATAAACTTTTTTACCTGTCTGCTCCAGTAGCATCCCAGCTGCATGTGGGTACCTATAGAGAGCATCAAGGGCACTGGGTTAATACTTCTGCTCTATCTTCAGCAGGTCCCATCTACTTTGCTTTGGATATAGCACAAAACCCCTGGTGAACTGGCTCCCTTGATGGCCACTAATGAAGGAATGCCTGCTGCCAAGGCAGGGAGCTGTGGCACAAGTGCAGTCATGAATATCTGGCAAAGTCTCACTCAGAGAGTCGTTCCCATCAAAGCGGTTTTACCGCTGGTGTACCTCTTTCCATACCTAATGGGACTCCCAAAACAAAATTGGGTATTCTTCATGGAATTTTTGTCTCTCTTCTCAGCTTTGTCTTTCATGATTTGGATTATGTTATCCCAGGACTTCCCAATGACAGACAGGCCTTGACAATGCAAAAATGTCTATTTGCTGTCTGATCCATTGCTGGAGCATAGCAACAAGATGCTCCTGCACTGCCAGAACTGAAGATATTGGCTGCTGAAGAGCTTCTTTTCTCTCAGAAATAAGATTTTGGAAAATTACAATAATAAAGATTTGTAGATGATGATAAAAATGGAGAACCTCATGGAATTTCAGTACAAAACTTAGTCTGTGAAAAAATTGAATAAACTGAACCAGAAACTCCACTAATACTTTCACTATGTTCATATTATATGGAAAAATTGAAGATGAGTGAATGGAAAAGACCATTCCAGAGATTCAAAGGTGATTGAGAACAAAAGTCATAAGAAATATGGTGTTCTATGTTCTATATCTCAAATTCTTGTTTACAAAGAACTGTCATCTGAACAATTCAGCAGAAGGCTGGAAAGCAAAAAAGCTGCTTAACAGAAAACGGAGTCCTGACCTGTTGAGGTCACTTTTGCACATGGGTTGTTGCAAAGAAATCTATCTATATATATATATATAAATAAAAATATTTAAAATAATTTTATCTCAGAATTCTATATTAAAGAATAAACTGAGATAGTTGAAGTAGATTATTTTAAAAAAACAACATGAATCTAATTGACTGAATACAAGGAGAGAGGATTCAAATTCTTCTGAAAGAGTCATTAATACTAATCTGAACTGGTGAAATTAAATCCTTTCATTCAGTCCCAAGAAAACAATTAACTGATTGCAAATTATTTTTTTTAAATTATTAAAGTCCAGGGATAAGCTTAAGATAATTATTGTATTCCATATGCATTAGTGCCATAAAAAACACAATGGGTAAACACTTGTTTATTTGATGGAAAATGGTATTTAAAATCAGCAGAGATACAGTGAATTTAGGGCCAGAGAGGACTGTTTTGATCCTGTTTTTTAACTTCTATAAAGCAGGACAAAAAATATAACATTTCTGTCGTGAGAGAACTGCTCTTTGTACATATTTTATTTAGAGACCTATATAGTATTTAAATGTCAAAATTGTTCTTCATGTCAATAATTATTTTTAATTATCTCCATTTCTTTCTTAAAGAAATAATAAATTAAGTTCTTCAAGGATCTGGTGACCTTGAACTGCTAAATAGTAAAAGATAGTACATCTTCTAGGGAACTGGGTTAAAACCAAAATGGTTTGGATAAAAAGTTAATGGTTTTAAGTTTTTCATGCTGCGTTTGAGATTTTCAGACTACAAGTTCCTGTGTAGCTCAGGGCTAACAAGAGTTCAGTAGGACTTATCCATTTGCCTTTATCCTATAGGGCAGGCTGTAGCACCATGCAGGTTCATATTCTAAATTGAAATTTGCTTTCCACAGTTCTCTCTCCTGAAATTATGAAGAGGTTCTGTCACTTGCCATAAAGCCGTACAAAGAAACCCTTCTCTTATCTTGTGACTGTGTTATTGACAATAATTGTAGAGCATTACCATTTCAATTTCACAGTACCAGTTCACTTTGCTACCACTGAGCCATACTAAACAAGGATGAGAGGGCTTATCCTCTGGTTTACCTTCATTTACGTTTTTGCTTCGATGAGTCCTGAGATCAGACTGACCACCCCTTTTTGACAAGGAGAGATGTCTGTTCTCAAAGCCCTGTTTGACACCTTTTCCACAAAATATATCCTTGCATTGTCTTCTGAAGTACCTTAAAAATTCTGGTGGGAATCTGTAGGCAAGATACTCTTTAGAAATAATTAAGACGACTGCAAAGGGGAGGATTTAGATAGTATTCTGATTCATTTGGGGAAATAGGACTTTTTATTCCGTTCAATCTTTCTCTCCAGGAGAATTGAGGTGGGACTACCTTTACTCCAGTCGTGCACAGTTTCTGTCTCAGGTAGATCAGAGCCTAACTGCTGCAGACTGCATCTACACCCCTTTGATGTCCATGCATCATGTTTCTCTTCTAACTAAAGATTTGCAGGTTTGAAATGATTCTGGCCAAATTAAAGGCTCAGCTCTGTGGTAGATCTGTATATATCAAGGCCAGGTTGAGATGTTTTAAAGGGGAGGGGTGTTAACAGTGATATTCATACACAGAAAAAAAAGGAGGATCAGATAAACAGCACATGTTCAATTGCTCACAAGGCTGTCATGCAAAGCTGGAGATGACACATTACTTGTTTTGAATTCTCGGAGTCAGGAGCTCTCTTTCTGACTAAACCCTACCTAAGTTTCCTGTTCCTCACTCTTACTCCTTAAGTGAAATCTAGTCATAATACCTAAGAGAACAAAAGTTTTAAGGCTCAGAATACTGTCTTTTTTTTTTAATGAAATGTATAAAACCAGAATATGTTTTCTCACTTGTTGTCTGTCAATGATTGTTATTTAAATTCATTCAACTTACATGTAAAGAAACATTACTTCCAACTATTATGTCTACAAACTCCACCTGGACTTGGAAGATCATTGCCATTTGTTCCCTATCAACATTTATGAGTGATTCAGAGCTCCAATGAGCCCCTTGGATACAATCAATTTGGTTTTGATTAAGAGATGAGATTTTCCACTGCTTTCCATAGACTTCTGCAGATATAATTGAATGGAACTTAGCAAACAGTTCAGTTAAGCTATTGTACAAGAATCCATCTCCATCTTTCTTAGGCACATTGTCATGCCAACACTAAGATAATGGTACACTGTTTGAAATGTATGTCTCATCCTATGAATGAATTTAGAAGACAAAAGCAATTAAATGGAAGCTGATAAAAATATGTTGTTCCACACCACCTGAAAAGTTCCACAATTTTCAGTAACTTAAAATACAAGTGAACGAAATTGCTACTGTGTTATAACTGATACAGAATATTATTTTGTGAAGTTAAAAAGAAACCTGGCTTCTTCTTCACATTGGGGTGGGTTTTGCATGCTAATGGATTTCCTTACATTCACCATTATTCTAATTTTATGGAAAAACAGACACATTTTATAATTTTTAATTAAAAATTAAAAACACTTATGAGGGAGCACCACAATGGTTCAAAAAGAACTTTTACAGAATTCATTCTCAGCATATGAAGCCTGAGAGGTAACTCAATCTATCATGCTGAGATAACCATCTAAATAATCCAGCACAGTACTGAAAGAGGTAAACAAATCTTGATAGCAGCCAGGTGGTACAAAACCATAGCAACAGAAGGTCCAGACAATGTGGTACAAATGCAAACAGAACTCTCCATATGTATTGTTTTATCCTCTGCTTAATGTAAAATTGTACTTTAGCTCCAGAGCATTTCAGATTGAAAATAATTTGTTCACACTTGCCATTCACCTCTTCATTCTTTGCACCTGTCTCTTTGCCTTCTGGTTTTGGTCAAAATCTGGTGGTGAAGTGCTATTCAGTCTCCAGCCATGACCAAACCTCAGACTGTGTGCATATTTCCCTAGAGAAAGTCCTAACCTTGCTTTTTCTCTCATCAGACCTGCCTGTGTATTGCCAAGGTGGGTGGGAGGCTCCTGAATTTTTATTCAAATGCCCCATATAATCAACAGAGTGAGAAGTGCCAGCAAAGACTTCTAGAGGAAAATCTTGTCCTCCTCAGTCCATCTAGTGAATTGATGATCTGGCAGCTCTCAAAGTTATGTGCTTTACACCAATTCTATCAGGATTTTAGGCAGTTATGTCTAAAGGACTGTTCCATTAGAATTTTAAATTTTATATGCAAACTGTCTTAGGCTGCATTTGCATTAGCATATTGGTTCAGAGAAGTTGTGCATTCTTGAAATAACTCTCTCAGTCCCTCCTTATTGCACGTAGGCTGAATTCACAGAAAGGTTTTAGTGTTTAAAAACCAAATCCCTTCTAGGGCTGTGCTATAGTGCACACCAAATGGACTGCTGCCCTTCAAGGGGATATGGCAGTCTCAACCAACAATCAGTTCTTTAGTGAGCTCAGAAACATACTCATTGTAGGGGTGTTCAGTCCAGAACACCATATTAAATCTAGACTGAAGAAAGATGCCAAACTATGTACAAAACAAATATAAAGATCTCATATTGATTGCTTTAATCTATGTATTCCAAATTAAATTATTTTATGCAGATACAGTCGTACCTATAAGTCAGTTGAATGTAAACTCAGACTTTCCTGCCCCCAGGTACCATTTCACTACTTCTGCTTTTCTTCCATTGTTTCAACTTGGCTTGCACCTCCCTTGACATTACTTCTCCTGTAATAGCACCCTTCTATATTTTTTCCACACAGAATCTTTCTGTCTTACTAATTCAATACATTAGCAATTACGCAGCATATCTTTGACTAGCAACAAAAGTGAGCATAGCTGTCTACAACTGAGCAATTGTCAAGGGCCTTCTTACAGTCAATAGAAAGAAATAGGCACTTTTAGGGTATGATTCATCTTAACCTAAAGCAGACACTGAATATGGGTCAGATGAATCATGTCTCTAAAGTGCCTACTTCTCCTTATTGACAATATAGAATGCCTAGTGTGACTAGATGAGATTTGGATCTGCACACTGCAGCCATTTATGATCTGCTGTTTTCCAGGCTGTCCTCTATCTTTTCCAGCTTGATTTTCATTTAATAGAGTGATGCAAAAGCCTGGTGATCTGGATGACAGTAGATTAAACAAGGGCAATCAGGTGCATGCTTTTCTGGGGAGAAGCAGGGGACTTGGACCCTGAGGAATGCGTTTCCAAACAGGTTTTCTGCAGTAGGAGAATTGATGGGTTAGCTTCCAAGTGATGTATATCCTAGATGACATCTGTGTTAACTTCTGTCTGATTCAGATCAAAGGAGGAACAGCTCATGCTTGCTTTGTATCAGACTCAGATGAAGCAACACACAGCAGCATTTATATCCCACCTAGATTCAGTCCTGACACCTTCCAAGATTGGCTGACTCTTCAACTGTATGAATAGATAGATAAATGAAATCAGTTAAAGTAATCAGCAAACATTGCAGTAATCACCGAAAATCAGAGTAGTCACCTCTTGAGGAAAAGGAATTACTTCAGATTTACCCAAAGGTGATCCCAGGCACTATTTGGATGCAACTACTTGTCTGTCTATGAAATGAGAATTGGGTAGAGTATGGGGATTTGGTTTCACATGCAGATTGCATTTACAGGGCATGTTGAGTATTTAAGTATTTAATAACAAAGCAATTAGTTATTTACACAGAGGACAATAAGACTCCTTTGGAAATATCCATCTCATTGCCATTAAAAGCAAATGAAGTGATTATGAACAGTATAACCACACAATTAACTGATTAAATCCACAGTCTTCGCTATACCAGACCTGCTTTTCAATACGACTTTTATGATTAAAAAAATAGGCTTGTACATGGTGACGCATACCTAAGCCTTCTGAGCATAAGTGAAAATTTTAATTAAAAATGTATGTTTCAAGATAAACAGCTTTCTCAAATATGGGATAATGAAAGAATACGAATGCTGACAGAGGTGTAGAGCTCACAAAAATGGCTTTAGGGAGAGGGGGAGTTAATAAGATGCCAGACAATGATTAAGTATTTGAATATTAAAAAAATAAATTAATTATAAAGATACTCCCTTTCTACAGATATGATTGTAATTTTGCTGCCAAACAAAAGAGAGTCAACAAATTACAAATTATAGAAAGTAGAAGGGAGAAAGCTGCTATGTAACCCTTTCTTGGATATTTGAAAATATTGTATTATACTTGCCTAAAATTCTTCAGAACAAAATAAATCAGAAGACCTATAATCACACGATGAGTAACCTGGACTGTAGGGAATTTTGACTAAAATGTAGGCCATGTAAGGAAATATGATTACTGGATTATGTAAGGGCCTCTCCTCCAGACACCAATTATGGTTTTGGCCAAACAGTAGAGTATTTAGGTTCTCAAGTTCCCTAGTGTAGTTTCCATGTTACCCTTTGTTTGGGGGGGGTTGTTTTTGTTTTTGTTTTTTTTTTTGGTTCAAATATATTTTGGGGTGAATAACTGCAATTTATTTTCCTGAAAAAGTCATCTAAGGAGAAATATATTTATATTTGGTATATGGTATTTTACATAAAGGCAAAGAATTAAATTTTCAATATTTAAATGCACCCCTTCCCCAGTTTTTCAAATATTGCATTTCCCTACAAAAATAGATGTTGACACATGGGTTATGCAGAACACTGGCTGGATATTGAAAGAGTCTCATTCATGCAATTAATTATTTATTGTTTTCATATCTTATTGTATATTTTAGTATAGTTGCCAATCTAAATAAAGACACAGAGTTTTAAAGGTACTAAAAACTAGCAAGATACCAAACTTATCAAGAGGAGGAATGAAAAACACATTATAAGTAATCTGCAGAGAAAATAAATTTTCAAAGGTAAGATTTTTTCAGTATGTAGACTGTATAATATACATATATATAGGAAAGTATAACAGAAAATATTTTTTTCACTCAGTATAACAAAAAGGAGGGTTTTGTGATGGATTTGCATATGAGCTAACGACTAAATAAATACATTTCACAGAAAAGAATCATCAAATCTATGAATGAAAGATGCAAGATATGAGAAAAACCTACTTTTTGACAATGCAGGATGTGTTTGGTAGTATATTTTTCATGCACAAGTCACTCTGTTTTGAAGTTTACAAGCAGTGGTAATAGAGATTGCCTGAAACTGATAAGTTTTAAAAAATAAAAATAGCTAATAGCAGCTTGTTTGGGATATCTGTTAAAATAATAAAACAGTTCAAGTTCCCTCTGTATGGAAAGCAGGCCCGAATTCCCCAACAAAGTGAAATGCTTAAGTGGATTTTCAAAATGTGCATCACGAGAATTGATATTGGTTGAGGAATGAGAGGTTTAGAAATATTCAGCTGAAGAGCAGTTAGTCTTGTTTTCTGATAAGCTGTCAGAAAACAGCTTTATATTTTGAGCTTGGATGGGCCTAATAGTTTAGTCACCATGTCAAGCATCAGTAAAACTTCATTCTGTCAGCAGTAGACTTAGAGTGTGCCACTACATTTTAAAATGAAGAGTTGGCGTGAACTCTGTAAACCATAACCTCAGGCTCTTCCTGGAACTGTGATACACCCACGCCGTGCAGCCTTCACTGAATATCGTGTTAACACTCCTCCCCCATGCACGGCTGTTGTACTGTATGTGAACAGCAACAGTCAAATATAAGACTAAGAACCAGCTGCACCCTATTATTCCGTTCACTTTCAGATTTGCATACTTACCAAATATTCTGTCAGTGGGATATTTGTTATTTCTAGTATTTTACTTAGCACCAGTACAGAATTTCTCACTAAAATAGGTTTTTATCAGAAAGGACGTTTATTTCTTGAAAAGGCATTGGATCACAGATATATATTACTTCCAATGAATTTCCACTGAAGCACAAGGGAATTTGGCTTAGAATTTCAGAGACTGAAGTTTTAAGGCAGCTCCATCGTGTGCACTGGTTTAAGTTCGGGAATGTCAAAACTTCCAAGGAACATTCATACAAAGTTGAAAACCAGAATCTTAGAAGCCCCATGTTAAATTTTGAAAGAAAATTTCTGTGGCTTAAATATCTGAAGTATCTGTGAAACTCTTAGCTTTTTTTTTTTTTTCTTTTCAAAAAGTGTAGTAGGCTTGGGACCTCATTCTCTGCTTTATCTTAGGGAAAGAAAATCCTTTGTTCACAAGACCTCTACTTCTAGACCAGGAAAAGATACGTTTTCTCACTGTTAGGGCATAAACTGAAACCAAAAAATGCTGCTAAAATCCTTCAGACTGTGTCCTGGGAGTGATGAAATTTGCTAGATCACACAGTTCACAACACTACAGCAGTATGGCAAATCACATCGTAATGTCAAGGCACTTCCTGGAGCAAAACAATTTTTTTTTCTTTCCTTCATATATCAGAACAAAAAGAATCTGCACATTCCTGGGATTTATCACTTTCAAGGCATGTGACATGACTCTCAGCACTGAGACCAGTGGTAGTCAGGGTTACTTTTACTTATTTCCTTTCTTTTGGGAGACCGCTAAAGGTACACATACAGTGACAGACTTGGAGGTCTCCCAAGCCATCACCCTGGACATGACACCAGCTCTTAGAGCTACCACTGCAGCTAGTAGGATTCACAATAGCACTAATCACTGCCAGCTTATATCTGGTCAAACTCCATGGGACCTAATTTGATCATTAATACAGATATTGATTTTCTTAGAAAGACATTAGAAAAGAAAAGAGCTGGGGATAAGTAAAATTTTAAGGAAGGTAACAGCAAGCAAAAGGTGAATCCATGAAGAAGAAGTGAGACAAAAAGAGTAGGGGAAAGAGAAAACAGGTCCCATTAAAAAAATAAAATAGCATTGTTACAAGGTAAATCAGCTACCTGTGACTCCCTAATTGACAGGACAGTCACATCTATCCCTACAGATTATGCCTTACTTTTAAAAAACGGAGTTGGGCTTGATTAAGTTAATTGCTCTAGGGGCTGAAATGAATGAAGGATGGAGGTGGCTTGAGAGAAGTAAAAATAAGGATTCAGTATACTACAGCATATATGTAGAGGAGGGAAAGGGCAAGAGGAGACTCTGCAGTAGCATCTGTAAGAGATCATACACTTCTCCAAGTACTGTTAATGTGAAAGCTGCAGTCTTCCCTGATTCCTTGCTAAATCCACACCAAACCTGGCAAGAATATAGTAAAGGCAAAGGCCCTGAGCTCTGTTGCATAGCCATCACAGTCATATCATAATACCATTGTATCAATGTGTTATCATCAGTGCTGCCAAGACAGTGCAAGGAAATAGGAAGTGATGGGACTAGTGAAATGGACTTCCTTTGAGCCACAAATACACCAAGGAAGTGTTGTTCACCCTGAGGCAGTGTCAAAGGCCTGCAGTTTTGGTGTAATCAGATTAATTTGAGTATGGCTCAAGATCTGTAGAACTCTTTAGACACGTATGCACGCATATCGCACCCATGTCACACTGCTGGGAATTATAGGGCCACAGGATGCCAACTGTCTGCTTGGAGAATGGAAAACAAGTGTCACCCTCCTATCTGTGGGAGTGACAAGCTCACCAAACACAACCTCCAGAGGGAAGACCCAGGGAAGATGCCCAGCCTGTCTGATCTACAGTGCCTCTGAGCCAAGAAGCTGCAATCGGACTTTCCAGAACAGGGGTCGCTTCCATGGGGTGACTCCTCTTCTGAAGTTGTCTGTCCCTCCTCACTGACTACAGAGAGAGCCCAGCATCGGACACAGCATTTTTGGCTTATTTTTGGTAATCAGAAAAGGGTTTTATAAAACTAATCACAGAAGAAGCCTTGCACTGGGCAATGATAGGTTGACTCAGTTTAAATGAAACAAATCCACAGATCCAGTTTTTAATTCAAGAAGAAGACTAGAAAATTAAGGTAATTAGTGAGTGATGCCCACTGGACTGGAGAATTCAAATAACTCAAAGCCTCATATCCTATTCCAGGCCTGGAATTGCTTTGTCAAATTCATGAACTTTCCTGTCATTCATTATCCAAACAAGGATAAAATCCTGTAACATATAATATAACTGAGAAGGGATATTAGAGGTAAGCAGAGATTCTACAGGCAACTGAAAAAAAGACTGAATATATATATCTTGAGAGATATATACAGACTGAATATATCTTGAGAGATATAAAGGGAGAAAATACTGTCATAGTGTAGCTGAGTTACATATAACAGCAAAACTTAAGACTAATAACACATAAGCAAGAAAAGATAAAGGAAAGAAAAAAGAGTTCCTCATCTCTGAGACTGGAGGAGAAATTCAACAATCTAGATAAAGTCCAGGTAGCAATGAACTATTTTGTTCCAGTTTTCAATAAAATCAATGCTGAATGGGAAGGGGTTAAGAAAATAAAGCAAAGATAAATGAAAGCATTGCAATTAAAATTATGTCCCAGAGAGACACAGAACTCAGAATTCAACCTGAAAAAGGTATGGGAGGGAGGGAAAACAATACAAAATATCCAAAGAACTGACACAAGAAATTCTCAGTCTAATGTCTGGGATTTTTAGGGAATTGATCAAGTCAGGTAATGCATGAGAAAAGACCAGCAAACAAACGAGTAATATTTAAGGAAAAAAATAGAATTCCATTGGTGAGGTTTCAGGAATGTGTATTGTTTATAATGCAGTTAGAAGGAAATAATAAATTTCCATGGAAATTTATTGAAAGTTGCATAAATGTAGTAACAATTACCAAGAATTTTTTCTATAATTAACAGCATATTTCTTCCTTTACCTTTTATTTAAAAGAATATTCAGTTTTAATCTAGGATATAGCTGATGTAGCCACGTACCTAAACTTTGCCAAGTCATTTAATCTTCTTTTACACTGGCCGTTAGTTTACAGAGAAGCTGAGTTTTATCTAAAATTGTAAAGTAAAGAAAAAAATGGAGCCATCTAGGAGACAGCAGCAGTTTTTACTGAGGGTGATACTTGTATTTTAAAGATTCTTAAAAATTTGTGTGAGATGAAATGATTGAAAGCTTTCACAAACAACAGCACAAGACATAGGAACCCACAAGTTCATTTTGGGTGCTGACATAAAACTGGGTGACACAATCACTATGGAAGAGAACTGGAGTACCACACAGCAGAAATGTTATATTGACCCTGAGGACTGAGCTAATAGAAACTCATGAACTACTTAATTAATACAACATATGGAAGCTCCTGCAATTGCAGGTTCATAACAAGAATAATTCCTACAATTTAAGAGCTCTTAGATTTTAGTGAGAGCAAAGAGGAAACATAGTATGATCATCTCACTATTGATCAACCAGAGATTTATCTGATAAGACCAGATATCTACAGAATAGACATATTTCCCCTCACTGCTCAACCCAGACTGCTTTTGCAGTCAGAGGAAACAAACAGACATTATTGATCTGATCTTTTTCAGACTTTTACTTCAGAATGAGATTAATCACTCATGTCTCTCTATTGATTATGAAAAAGGTCTAGACAAGTGCATGAGTTTGAGATGTCTACACTGTGAATACACCTATAATAGACTAGGTAAGTAAGGCCAATATGTGAAAGATAAATGCAATCAGTTATGTTAATCTAGATCATCCTCTGAAGCAAAGAATTTTTTTCTTTTACTAAACACTATAAAAAATTTATCTGGAATACTTCATAAAATCTTAGTCATTCACATTCCAGGAAGATAAATTAAAGCTGTTCATAAAGAAGAGACAATGGAATGATCTGGAAAAATAGAAGATTGTTTGATTAACAAAACACAGCCTAAGATGAAATATGATTGCCCTCTCCAAAAAAAATTGGACGGTGATAACCAGCAAGGGAGATTATGCTGCTAAAGCTAAAGCCTATGGGTACCAATACAGTTTGATAGCTCAGTTCACTCTTTTCTTCCTTTATGCTCATTGCCTCCTTATCTGCTTATGTACTTCCAGGACCTCCTTGGGAAGAAATGAACCAGTTCCCACCAAAACAGAATGCGGGAACTCAAAAGCATTCCCAGCACATTTATGCCACAACCCAGAGCATGCAGCATCTACTGTTTCATGCTATGGAAACACCAATCTGTGGGCTGCAACACAGTCCTCACACTTTTAAATATGATGAACCAAGCCACCCCCACAGATAAAAACTGTCATGTTTTAGATATAACCATATGGGCTATGTGGTGTGGATTAGGTTCATCTGCTCCACTGCTCTACTGAGGACTAGCCTTGAATATCAGCCAATCTGTGTTACTTGGGCCAAGGGATGGAGATCATTCTGTGAGGTGGGTGTGCTGAAAAACATAGCTGGAGCTGGTGTTGTAAGTAGGTGGCTACACCAGGGCCACAGGAATAGCAAGGCCATGAGGAGGTTAATGAAGGAAATTACATAGTTTCTAACCATCACAAGAATGAAGCTAGGGAACAGCTTTCCCATTGCTGTGAGGACAAGGAACAAAAAGAAGCTTCAAAAAGAAGCTGATGTGTTTTGTGATGCCTCCCACTGCAGAGGATGATTTTCAGGCTAGGTCCAAGCTGTCATATCCTTGCTCACAAAACACCTATACCCTAGAAGATACCACTTGTATCTTGCTAGCTGGTATTTGCCAAATGTTGCAGTGGAATTAATCAAGTACAAAATGGAGTCTGATTCACCTTTGCAATGATGTGAGGCTTTGAATCCTGTTTTCCTATATACTATGTTCCCATTTGCTAGGAAGTTTTAAAAAGAGTAGTCTTTTTTCTTTTTTTTTTTAAGTGAAGAGCAGTCTGAGAGTTTCAAAGAGTCTCAAACGCCAAGAAATCAGCCTTCACCTAATTAAGAGCTCGTTTACTCCAAACAGAATTGCTACAGTGAGCTACAGACCGTTTCTGATCTGCTTGGAAAACACCTTTTCTGATTATGCCAGATTAAATACCATTCACAAGACTTTTTTCAAGCACATATACTTGGTCCTCTTTTAACTATAATGAAGATAAAAGCTCTGTCTGCACACAGATTTCCTGAATATCTAACCATATGCACTTGTCTACATCTATATATACACAGAGACACACATATATATATATGGTATATTAGCAGTCCATGAAGTAAATGAGTGAAAAAACATGGTTTTCTTTCTCTTTTCTTTTGATTCCCTTTTTTATTTCCTTTTTGCTATTCCTTTTTTCCCCCTGCTTTCTTAGCCATGTCTTTTGCAGCCCCAGTGTAAGGAGGTACTTAAGCACACACTTAACACTGTAAAACTATTTAGCATGTAGAGAGAGCACATACTTGTGCATGAATGCATGTCCCTAAACACACACAGAATTCCACATTTTCCAGTTCCTTATCAGAAGCCCTCCTTCTTTCGTTCCTCTCTTAGCACCACTGACATTGCTCTTCACAGCATATTCCCATCAAAGCCATATGATGGGCTTGCTGTAACAGGGAAGTATGGCCTTCCCTGCTCAAGCTGCAGCTCACTGAACATCCAGCTTGACAAATACAAGAATCATCCAAGACTTTGGGCTAAAATAGGTGTCAGAGCATCCCAGTGCCTTGCATTTGCTGTTTTCTAATGATTACTGCCTGGGATTTACCTGCTATTGACATGGACAAGCTACTCCTAATGAAATCTGAGCTAGTGTTAAAAAGGAGAGTACTCCCTTAGTTTGTTTATCACCTCATTAGCGAAATTAATTAGCAAAAACACTTCACCATGACAATCACAAATTAATCCCCAGGCTACCTACCTGCAGATTTTGGGATGAAACCTTTCCTGGAAGGACTATTTTCTCTACAATCTGAAGTTAACTCAGGCACAAACGCCTTTCAAGTTTTAATTGTCTATGTGCTCACAAGGATATAAAGAAGCTTTGAAAATAAATGCAAGTGCTTGATGTATTCACTGCCTGCAATACTTTGCAGAGCTTCTTCTGAATTGTGTATTTCAAGCAGAAGGATAACATTTAGCAGTATAAATTCTTCAGAAATTATTAACTTCTAAATTTTGTACTCAGAAAAATATTTACAATCCTCTTCTGAATAAGCAATAGCATGATGCTAAACCCACAAAACCGGAGCAGAAATATATAGATTATGGACTCTCTGGGCATCCTTAAAAGCAAAACATAATTGCATTAATAAAATGAAAAGGAAATTCGAAACTAGAGTCAAGACTCACACAGCAATACCAAACAAAAATGTGTTAATTAAATGCCAAATCAAATTGGTGCATTTTTTAACAAGATTTTAGGTCTTGCAATGATTTGCTTATTCTGCTTAAAAAAAGCAAAGGAGTTTCACAGCATGGGAGCTGAGAAGAGAAGCACCCTAAAACCCTCATCTATTTAACAAACAGAGCCGAGAAAAGAGTTTTTATTCAGCTAATAAATAGGTATTGTTTACTTTAAGTTGTGGTGAATGTGCACCAGAAAGAAAGAGAAAACATTTCAGTTTTACTATCTTATTTCCAGCCCCTTGCCATTCTGTTCTGTTCCAAAAATTTTGGCAGCTGCTAAGCAGCCAGCAAATACAAGTGAGTGACGTTCCAGAGAACGGGATGACCTTGCCACCAGTAAATCCATGTGGACAGGTTGGAAGAAAGCTCATGTCTACAGGGCAAGACAGACAGATGACAGTTTTTTCCCAGGGTAAGACAACTCACTTGGTGGACACAACAGACAATCTGGCTACTGCATCTGTAATCCAGATGGTCATTAGTATTTGAGAATGGCTCACTATTACTGAGCCCAGTTTAGTTCATTTAATGTAGATGACCTTCTTTGCTTCACCTCCAAACCAGACAGTCACTTTTTGCCTAGAGGACCCCCAGCTTTAAATATGATGAGCATTAAAGAACACTTCTGCGTGCAGACCCAAGCATTTAATATGTGCTGGTATTTGTGCAGTTTATAAAATATACATCAGGAATAATATGCTGTATTTTCAGACATACTAACACACTCTGTTAGTATGTGGCAAGTTTCCTATGTGCATAATTTGGGTTATTATGCATAGCAAGGGGTTTTTGCTTTGCTTTGTTTTTTGTGAAACCGGTTGAAGTTCAGATTTTCAATAGATAAAAATGGGCAGAGTTCTCTTAGATTATCAGCTGAAACACTGAATCCTAAAGTTCTGCTTTAAAAAGCATGCAGAGAGCAAGCTTTCAGAGGACTGTAAAAACAAATATGAAAAGACTGGATGGAAAACAGAACCCAGTCTTCTCTTGATGTTTTGATCATTACCATTTGAAATTAAAATATGTATTAAATTTTGGGCAAATAATGAATTGTTAGAAGATTTGGGAAGGGGCTAAACAAAATTTACCTCAACCTGCCTCCTTAATAATTTTCTTTGTACATAGGTAAAGTAGAAATACAATTTGGAGACTAAAAATCTGAAATATCTTTTTTTTTGTTTTCTACTGATTCCACAGTTCACCTGAACACTGCAAGTACTTAAGCAGATTTGACAGTGTATCTTTGAAGCACTTTCTTTATTTCTGTAAGCATTTATGCATGTTTTTCTCCATCATTGAGACGGGAAATTTTAAAAAGAAAAAGAATTATAACTGGGTTAGTGTTTACAATTTACAGTGCAGATTTATCAGAGAGATGTCCTGAAGGTGATATTCATCTGAAGAATCAGGTGACACTTAAAGTGTCCTACAACGGATATAAAAAAATTGAAATTCTTGTGTTTGCCACTTATTTTAAAAGTTTTGCTTACTGAATTTAAGTGAAACCCCATATTGTGGTTAGAATATGAGGTTGTTGTTTTTTTCACTTCTTATAGATTTTCAGGATGACTTGGGACAGGTGTCATAAATATTGAAATATTGATATTTTTGCGACTAAGATTTTCAGTGGATTTACACAGAATTCAAGAGACTTAAACAGCCAAGGATGTATTTAGGCTGATTAGGAAGGTTTAAGTCTGACTTTAAGAGCTATAAGACTTCAACCATTTGGGTTATATGAGAAGTAGGTAAATGCCACATTATAGGATGAGAGGGCATCAACTCTCAGTTGCATGCCTAGCTGTGATGGCTGCTCCACTTTGGTTCACTGAATGGCAGTGACACACAGGCAGCTGGAATACCTAAACAGCTCTGCTATCTGATCCTACCACACCTTTGAAAATGACACAAGGCATCATATTCAGCCAAAAATCAAGGTAGTGGTAGTCTTCTCAATCTTAAACAATTGAATTTTAACCAGAAAATTGGTCACACTCTCTTCAATCTACAGATTTAAAATTACCTCTATCCCTACCCAGAATAAATCTCACCTGATTATACACTGGTCTTCCTCTGTCCTTCCTGTTGAAAGTGGACCACTGCCCAAAGGCATGAAAGATTCATGTTACTGGAGAGAGGAAGAAGAAACAAAAAGGGTCTGGATTTATAGCCCACTGCCAGGAAAAACCTGGAAATGTGGTGTCCTAAGTTCTAACATTCATTTTTTCAGGGACGGCAGGGATGGCAAATGTTTTTTCAACTAGCAAGTCCTTGGATGCTTGAATAATGTAGTATGAAGTCTGAGCGCAGCTCCATATCTCAGTTATCCCTCTCTACGAGGCAAGAACACTTGCCTTCTCCTGCCCTTTATCCATCCTGACATTATATTAACTTTTTCTGAATCGGAATTTTCAGGCAAGGACAGCTCTCTGTAAAATCTATACAGAAAGAGTTCCCTGTAATGAGGCCTGTAGGTCTATACCAAAGACACCTTTTTCTCAGCTGCAGATTCACATACCTCTCCATTTGATGCCCTAGAACAAAACCCATCCATATACCTAATACCTGCTCTAGATAAAAAAAGAAAAGCAAACAGAAGATGCGGGCTGCAGTTACCTACGGTGCTCCTAGCCCTGCTGCAGCAGCAGCACAGCTGCCACCTCCCCGCGTCAGCTGCGCTCATTGTCAGCCGGGAATGCCCCGGGAGGCACAGCTGATGTTTGTGTCCTGCACAGATGGGCGCTCCCCTTCCTGCCCTGGTGTTTGCTGGAGTCCCGAGCAGGGGCTGCTGCGGGGTGGAGCTGAACCATCTTGTCCCCCAGCCATCCTTGTCCTTCACATCCTTCTCCAGTGCCCTTCAGCTGGGGGACTCTGCTGCCTTTCCCCACTGGACACTGGCACGACGGTGACCTCTGCAGCCTTGAATTCCTTTGCAGCAGACACCAAAACCCCTTTTACATTCTTACAAGGTCAGTTCAGAAACCCACAGCAGAGAGATAAGGACATTCCCCAGCTGTCAGTTACATACAAGACAAAAAACCCCCCACAACCGTTATAAAAAATGCGAGAACTCCAACACCGATGGATTTAATTTCACTTCCCTTCACATCTCTGAGTCCTGTCAGCGTTTCTGGAGTTTCAAGAGGGGGAGCTAGTTAGCTAACAGAGTCCAGGCTGTTAGAGAAACTTCCCTTGGCAGCAGCCCACAGCTTTCAGATTTTAAGCGAAGCAGAATGAAAACGGAGTTCACAGCTTCAGCTCATCCCCAAGAAGCACTTTGTACAGCATTGCTGCTCCTGCTTTCCCCATAAACCTAACTGATTATTGAAGATATCACATAGACACAGCATGAAAGCTGATTATGTCTTGACAAGCGAAAAAACATAAACAGAATTTTTAATCATGAGACACACAAATGAGCTTGTAAAAAGCTTACGAACGTATAATATACAGATCTAAATAAGCAAGGGAATATAACCTTACATACAGAATGACCTGTGACTGAATTTTTTGCATCAAAGACACAGTACAGAATTTTTGCATTTTAATGCAGTACAGAACTTCACATGTCAGGGAAGGAAAGTCACTCATATCTATTCAGACAAGAACTTTTCTTCTAGCAAAATGAAAGACATTAATTTGTCCTTAAGAAACATGGAGGAGTCCTGGGTCTTTGCAGAGTCTTGTACCAGTTAGCTCATTATGTGGAACATCAAATAGCTTTTACATCTCTTGTTGTCTCTGAGTTTTCATAACAAAACTCAAACGTGTGGTTTATCTCTCCATTTGCTATTCTTCTTCCTTAGTTATGCACTCCCCACCCCTGAACACACCTGTGTGCTCATTTGCCTTTGGAGGTGCTGTCAGTGGCAGAGCTCTGACTGCTGCTCCCTGGGCAAACACTCACAACTGTGCAGCATGGGCCAAGGGCTGCTGTAACTCCTCTAAGAGCTTGCTGTCAAATAGAAGGCAAGCTTTTGTGCAAGTTCGCTGATTTACTGTGCCTCTTTTTTTTTTTTTTTTCCCTTAGATATACTCTTTTAATTGAAAACAATGTGGCAAAATTGCTAGATGTTACTTCAATGGCTGGAAGCCTCCAGCAGGCTACAAGTTTTATGCTGCATTTGCCCCATCCAGCTTTATCTAGCCAGGCAGTTCAAATGGCAAATTACTTCTATAAACCCTTTTTCCCATCAAGGTCTTCTAAACATTTAGGCCTGGCAAAAGCAGAGATGTAAGACTCACACTGTGCTCTCAAACTCACACATGGCAACTCATGTTCCAAGTTCATGTTTAGTTCTTGCTCTTGCTACAAAGCCATACTGTGACAGGTCAGGTCCCACTACATGTAACTGTTGCCGCACACTGGTGCCATTCCCCTCCATTCCATTTCTGACCCTAGCTTTTCTAAATACTGTTTCATGGCCAAAATCTTTTGTTGTGCTGAAGCATGTACCAAATCATATTGCCATTGTTAACTCCGTTCCTCCACAATTTTGTGAGGAAAATATCCCACAATACATTAAATCTTGTCTTCTGTAATACTCTTTTCCATGAGAAGACAAACGTTTTGTTCAGTGGCAAAACTGATGGTTTTCATATCTCTCTCTTGGTAAGAAGGAAATGTTTAAATCAGTGGAATTTTTGTCATTGATTTCTTTCAAGCCTTGACTTGGAATTATAAAGCTATTAGGGATCATAGGGAAAGTCACAGAAAACTGGATTATCATTCTCTGTAAATACAAACTCATTTTTTCTTTCATATTTGCATTAGTTTATGCTTTCCTTTCTATGTTTTGAACCTTATGATGTAACTTTCTGCTTGGCATGTCAACTGCTTTATGTATGAACCTTCTTCACCTAGACACATGTCAAAAGAGAGTAAGAGCTGATTGTTACTTAACAAATAGTATTTTCATATGTTTCCCAACAAATTCCGCTTCTGCTCTACAAAGGTATAAGCAAAGTAGATCAGTTCAGAACAATCTGGCCAAGGTTGGTCTCTGTAGTCATTGGATCCTAACCAAAAAGGTGTGGATCCACACCTTTGGGGTGCTCAGCTGAAAGCATGAAAGGTGGAGAAGCTTCCATTACTCTGTAGTTGATATTAGTCCCTAGTGAAACATTCATAGGTAAGGTGGGGTGGTATATGACATCTCTGAAAACAACAGTAAAGCAAGAATAATTTAAATAAATTACATGGTAAAGCAAAATAAATATTCATTTTTAAAGTATTTTACCATTTGCAGTTTATTCTTGGAGACACAGAACTAATTTTTGTGTTCTCTTAGGGTACCCCGTGATCAATCTCTACTAAGGTGATCATGATTTGTTGCAGACCTGGAAGATGCAAAACCACTGATGCAATTTTATTTGGTCATAATGCTTGAGCATGAGTGCTTGGCTCTCATAGCAGACTGAACACGATCCTGCTCTTCTGTCTGTGAATGCAGTGCACTGTTGTGTCGCTGTCCATGGGCACATGTGAAGTGCTGGGCAAGAGGCAGGGCTGTGCCTTCACCTGACAGACACCTACCAGACAGCCAAGTGCCTTGCATGGCAACCTTTTCCTGGGCCCTGCAGGTGCACAACCAGAGGGTCACAAGGACAAGACTGGAGCCAAAAGGAAAGCACATATCAACTCAATCTTTGCAGGTTACATTGCGAGTAGATATAATGAATTTAATCCTTTTTCTATAGAAAAAGGACTCACTATGGCTGCACACCATGGCTCACAGTTAAGACGCAAACTCTCCCCGAGCTCTTTATGAGATTAAAATACAGAAGCAATCTGAACCAGTATTGTCTAAAATTTTTCTGAGCTAGAATTTAATATTGCTCTTACAAACATTAAGTTGCAGGATTGAAAACAGTGTGTTATTTCCTTTGCTGTTAAGACTTTCCTACTTCAGGAAAATAAGGCTGTCAATTTCAGCTGAATGGTTTCTTTCAAGATATAAGATAAGGTCCATCAAATCACATTGTTTTATAATTATTTGATAGTGTTTTCTGCTTTGATGGAGGTACTTGAACTATGAAGCTGGCTGGCAATGGAGGTAGAAACACAGCTCATCATTCATTGTTGCTATGGATGAAGATGAGAAGTCTCTAGGTTCTGCAAAAGGGCACAGTCCCTGTTCAGAATATGAAACTTCTAATGAATTCATTTGGTACTCAGAAGGTGAAAATCTTTCAATTCTTTGGTATGGGAAAGGCATCTGAGTGTCTGCTCCCAAGCCTTTCCTTCCTGCGCCTCAAATAGTTGTTTTGCCAAATGCAGTAGTCACTGACAGGATAAGAGTGGCGTCCTTTGTTCACAGTGTGGTGTTTCAAGGTGATGTCAGACATGGTTTCGGCAAATAAAATTGATGAACAAAGCAGGGGAAGCAAAAACATGACTTGTGGAAAGAAATAAAATTTCAGATGATTCTGTCTCTATCCTGCTACACCGAATGATTCCTGAATTGGAAACCTGCATGGTAGTAGCACAGGGAAAAGTGGGGGTTGACAATAAAATAAAGAAGAGGGGCATCTCATCACCCAGTAAGACCTGATTGGAGTCATGAAGAGAAAGCAGTCCCCACTCTAGTGGTTTCTCCTAGAAAATGCTGCTGCAAGGTTGTTTACTACCCCATTCCTCACTTCTGCAGCACTCACCAGGTTTGTGGGACTTGTTTATCAGGCTTGTGAATCAGCAGCACTTAAGTATCATTTAAGACTTGCCAACAGAATCTTTACTTCTATATACAGAATTTCATAACTTTTTTTTTCCTTTTTATTTAGAGTCCATGGCTTTGATAATGATATCAGAATGCGGCCATCAGCTGAACAGCAGTGGAGTTGCTGGCTGAAGCCTATGAGCTTTGTGGGACTTGTTTATCAGGCTTGTGAATTCTGGCAGAGGCAGCTGTAGTGTTTCAATTAAATTAACAGATTTGCACAGACCCTAATATCTGACCTGAACTGCTCAGCAGTAGGAAAATTACTGCATTCTTTTTTTTAGTCCCTTAGTTTTCTCAGCTCTTAATAGAAGCAGGTAAGAACAACTGCTTTTAAAATCACAGGCTGCATTTCACCGTCCCACACCAATCATAAGATTTCTATTGAGCAGTTAATAGTTGTTCTATAGAGCAGTTTGCTTGATCATAGAGGAGACATCTACAAAATCCAGTCTAGAAAATTCAACTGATTTGTGGTGGTACTCTCCGATATCAGGGAGTTAGGTATCATATGTGCAGATATCCAAACTCCTCTGTTCACAATTTTGGGCTTCTAAAGTCACCCTCTGGCCTCTGGGAGTTGTGAATTTGTCAGGACATCATGCCACTTAACTGTTTAAACCAGGGACCATCTTTGTATGCCAAATGTCTCCATGTCTCTTCTTTAACTTTGGGATTTCTACTACTCTGAATGAGTCATGATCCACCACAATCTTAATTATCTCATTAATATACATCCTTTCTGCTTGCCTAGCAAGCAGGTAGAGACCTATTAAAGAGATGGCTGAATACCCCAAGTAAGTCAAAAGGTCACTGGCATTTTGCAGAGTGCTTCACACTGCACAGATCCAAACAAAAGCATTCTATAGGCTCAAATCATTGCTTGTGTTTCAAGCAGAGCAATCATAAAGAGGATACGGGGAATCAGAGTCACAAATTCATCAAGTTTGAAAGAGACCTTCAAGATCATCCAGTCCAGCCATCAACCCAACACCATCATAGTCACCTTTAAATCACACTCCCAAGTGCCACATCCCAACCCCTTTTGAAAACTCCCAGAGATGGTGATTTCACTACCTCCCTGGAAAAGTTATTCTAATTCCTGACAACTCTTTCAGTGATTTTTTTTTTTATTTTTCTATCTAATATGAACATCCCCATGTGCAATGTGAGGCCATTTCATCTCATCTTGTCACTTGAGACATGGTAGAAGAGAACGACCCTGCACCTGGCTATAACCTCGTTTCAGGCAGTTGTAGAGAGCAATGAGGTCCTCCCTGCACCTCCTCTTCTCCAGACAAAACAACCCCAGTTCCCTCAGCCGTTCCTCATAAGACTTTTTCTAGACTTTTATCAACTTCATTGGCCATCCTTGGACACTCCAGTATTTCAGTGTCCTTTTTGATGACACAGGGGAAAGCCAACCCTCCGGATGACACTGCCATGGTATCTACAAGACCAACATTCAGTCCCATGGCCCCTTCTGTGTTGGCTGCTTAGGGGAATACCTCCTGGAGAGTGTTTGTGGGTACAGTACCACATTTCCAGGTGCCTGGTGGCACTGTGCTAATTGCCACCTGGTTGTTCCACTATGTACACAAAAGGTGTCTTGTGACTGTCTGTCAGTGATGTCATAACTACGTCAATAATCTTCAGTAAATACACAAAGTTTGACTTTTATCCTTTCCCTTACAATTTCCATTACATAATACCTAAGAGACTCTCCAGGCATTGCATTTCTAAGGCGATTAGTGCATTTCTTGAGCAGCTAATGTCACTTGGCCTCTGGCTCTGGGCCTCAAAGCTCCAAAGCTGGTGCAAGTGTTAACCCTCCAAACAGCACTGCTTGTTGTGCCTGCTGCCTAATCAAACTGCTTCATAAATTCCTTCCATGTAAATTGCTTGAGTGTCCCCCTAAACACAAGAAAATATAGAGAATAATTACCAAAAAAGCATTTTCCTACTTATCTCCTGGTAAAGAATATGAGAGGCCTTCAAGTCAAAGTTAGTTTTGCTGAGAATTCACAATTAAAATCTTAAGTCTTCTCTGTGTGAAAAAATACTTATTTTCTTTCTCATAGAGTGGGATTTAATCGAGCATGTTTACTATGTCTCCTTACAGACAGTACAAGCAGATCAGAATCTGAAGCAGTAATAGTAAAACCTCAGAATGAAATAATGTGTTCACTATCTGAAGTACTGGATGACTCTCTGTGGTAGCAGAAAACAACATATTCCGATTCACTTACTGCCAAAAATATGCACATAAAAACAATGGGACCAGCATGCTGCTTCAGCTCAGTTACAGGGAAAAGATCTGCAGTTTCCTCACTATCACAGTCACCTTTCTGTCCTGTCTTACTGCCCCAGCAAGCCTTGGGTCTGCTGTGAGTTGTACTGTAGCAGGTGACAGGGCAAGAGATGTGAGATGAGATCCACGATGCCTGAATTTCTGGGATGCAGAGGTCTCACTGGTAGGAGAAATAAAGGAAAAGACAATGTCTCATAACACCTCAGGTCTTTGAAAAGTGGATTTGAATGTTATATAGTACAAGAAGGCAGCTGGGAATTTATTAACCATGATTTTAGAAAATTGAAACTCTGCTCTATAAAGTAGGTTTGGGGGTTTTTTGGGTTTTTTTGAAGAACAAGTCAAATGTGAGATCAGTATTCACTGACTGTGTCTCCATTTTGAGCTAACAGCACAATCCCCCATTTCATAAAATAAATATTTTTCTCATTCTCCTATCAAATCTCTGCTAGCTCCTGTACCTGAAGTTTGAGCCTAGAGAACACTAAGAGTTTAGATGCAGAGGAATGTAAGTGAACATTGACCTTGAAAGGTTCTTCCATAAGGTATGTTCTAAAGCACTGTTTCTTTTTTTCCAATTTTTAAATTTTATTCCTTCTGTTTTTGGGGTGGCAGTCTATTTGCAGAGCATGTCTCTCACAATGAGATGTACATTTCAATATTTGAACAATATCAATCTTTCAGAATTACAATCAGCCAAGCCAACTGCCATTTTGTGAGATAAAACTGTCTTGTTTCAACAAAGAAAGAGGAGCTGAATAGTTTTACTTGAATTTAGCTGAATTCTCAGTGGCAACTTCCCAGGGTTCTGATTTTCTTCAAACTCTTACAAAGTAGCACTATGTAGGATGCAGTACCATTGATTTTAACATATGGCATTACATGTATGTAAAGATTACATTTGGTAGCAAAGACTCAAAGGATTACCACAGAATAAACGCAGACAACTCCAGGATGGACCCACCACTGGCCAAGGCTGAGCCCATCAGCAGCAGAGGTGGACCCTCAGGGATAACATAGTCAAGAAGGGGAAAAGGTGCACAGCAAGAGTCAGATGAGAGAAGTGAGAATATGTGAGAGGAGCAACCCTGCAGACCCTAAGGTTAGTGAAGGAGGAGGGGCAGGAGGTGCTCCACGTGCAGGAGCAGAGTCCCCTGCATGGTGCAGCACGTGGTGAGGCAGCTGTGGCCCTGGAGCCCATGGAGGTCCATGGGGGAGTAGAGATCCACCTGCAGCCTGTGCAGGACCCCACACCAGAGCAGAAGGGTGCCCGAAGGAGGCTGTGACCCTGTAGGAATCCCACACTGGAGCAGTCTGCTCCTGGCAGTACCTGTGGCCCCAAGGAGAGAGGAGCCCTCTCTGGAGCAGGTTTGCTGACAGGACCTCTGAACACACAGGCCACCCCCAGTGGAGCAGCCTGTTACTGAAGGACTGTACCCCATGGAAAGGGAACCACTTTGGAGCAGTTAGTGAACTTCTATGGGAAGGACTCACGCTCCAGAAGTTCATGGAGGACTGTCTCCTCTGGAAAGGACTTCAGGCTAGAGCTGGAAAAGAGTGTGTGGAGTGCTGTAACTTCGGCAGAGGCAGTGGCAGAAACTTGGGAATGAACAGACCACAGTCCCCATTCCCCATTCCCTGAGCCATTGGAAAGAAAGGAGAGAAAATAGGAGTGAATTTGAACCCAGGAATAAAGGTAGTGTTGGGGGAACATGTTCTAAGATTTGGGTTTATTTCTCATTACTCTTCTCTGATTTGATTGGTAAGAAATTATACCAATTTCTCCAAGAGGATCCTGTTTCCCATGATGGACCCTAGTGAGTGATCTCTCCCTGACCTTATGGCAGCCCATGAGCCTTTCATTGTGCTTTCTCTCCTCTGCCCAGCTAAGGAGGGTGGTGATAGAGAAGCTTTGGTGACCACCAGGCATCCAGTCAGGGTCAATGAACAGCAGTTTCTTGGTCAACCATGTTAACAGAATTGTTCTTTTTAATTTTATTTCCTTAATGCACTATTTAAAAATTATATTATGTTCCAAGATAGTTCAAAGATAAACCAATTTAAGATAATGAACCTAATTCTTTCTTTTCTTTAAGGCTGCTTAATGCTCCTCTGCTAGAGATAATAGCATTTTCTAGGTGACAGCTACTAACTTCAGAGGCACAGGGCTTTGAAACAAAAAGAGTGTTCCCATTGCTAGCTGCTGGTATTGTTCCTCTTCTGCCTTTCCCTCAAAGTTTTGCCTTGCGGATCTCCTTCGTAATGTACTTCAGGGGCCCAGTACTTCACTAGCATGTTTATCACTCTCTGTTCTGTATTGGAATTTTTTTGGTTCTGTGCAAGTATTAGATGCAGAGGCCACCCTGATACCCTGACAGGTGTGTAGTATGCTATGTCAGAGACAATTGTAGTATTTGGATTGCTAGAATGCACTCACCTTAAGACAGTTAAGTCCCAGCTGGCCAAAAGGTTACTTCTGCCCAAGGAATGATGGAAGGTTCAGCTGGCCAAAAAATTCTGAAAAAAAATTATTTCCTTTTTTTAAACTTTCAACATCTCTTGGAAATAGTGACCGTCAATAAAATTCTGGTTGCCCTGCCTCACCCAGATACCTGAATCAGTGCTACCTTCTGTGCAGACTTAATCTATTAAAAGAGAAGCCCATATCTTCCCTGACCCAGAATATCAGGGCAAGCATGCAGACAAGCTGCCTTTAACACAGATTGTTCGGGGCTTCCCAAAGTTTCCCAGGCTTGTGACTCACATGAGCTCCAAATTTCTAAAGGTCAGATAGCAAAGGTGATCTTGGTGTCAATTATGTCAATTATACCAATTTCCTATCTGCTCACAAGTCAGACTCACTCTTCAAGGGTTTCTAAATCTGTGTCAGTCAGCCAGGAAAATGCAAATGTTTCATTCTTTTCCTTTCTCGTTTTTTCTTTGTCAGCTCTATTACAGACAAAAAGCAAGCAGGATTCATTCTTGGTGGAAACTCTAATGATCACAACATGCTACGTTAAGATAAAGAAATTAGTCTTGCTGGCCTAGTTTAGTTCATTTACTTTATGCTTTCTTCCAATTTGCTACTTTACTGCAAATTAATATATAATCTGGATATCCAAACATCCTTCAATCTCTGTAATAGTCTGTGCTGATAAACTGAGACACGTTTTCTTCATAACAGCTAAAATAAAGCAACTTCAAGGAGCAGTACATTGGTAAAAATAATTTTCAGGTCTGGTACAACTCATTGCAGGAACTGCCAGATCAATTTGCATAGAAATAGAAAGCATTATGTGTCCCTCATAATCCCAGTAATGCACACCTCAGTAGGAAGTTTTTAGGGAACCTGGAGGAGTTTTTCCATAAACATCTCACTCTTGTATTTACACAGACTGGTTTCCTTATCGAACAACAGGCTTGATCAATGTATGAAATCAGAGTGGTTCCTCATGGTTTAGCTAAGGCAATGCTAGCCTATTTTATTACTTATTTTTTTCTCAGCTGACAGGAGTACTATATAGGATACAAAAAGCAGGGGACAAACAGTAGCTTCCTGTGACATGTAACAAACAGAAAAGAAAAAAGTAGGGCAGAAGGAGGGATATGGAACATATTTCTGCCACGTCCATAAGAGCAGCTGGGAGCTGCACATCACCAAAACATTCTACTACATTCATTTCAAGATTTTACAGTAGTTTCTGAACTATACTAAGCTGATCTTATTTTTTTTACAGCTAAGCTTTCAGAATTCATTTTCACAATCAGATACAGGAATGGTAATGTACTGCTTTGAAAGCACTTTACATAACTGCTTCAGTAATTTAGTAGGTAACTAAAGTGATATTCACAGTGACTCAAAGCAGCTAACAAGGAATCCATTTAGAATGCCATCTTTCCAGTTTCACAGGCATCTATGGAGCTATAAAAAATCTGTACTGTAATATGCTTGTCAGGTGACTAATGACCAGGATTAATTTGTTTTCACATCCCAAGATTCCTTTTCTGTTTTATCAACATTTAATTAAAACCATTCAAACCCCTTTGTAGAGTGCATGTAGCTTCACAAATTCAACTGCTATAAAGACTGTGAAAACAATAATGAATCTGCACGTACAGTGGTATTTGCCACAGCAATGAGATCTGCTCTTGATCTGAGCTTCCAGATTTAGGCTTATCTCTGAAAACAGTGACCTTTATCCTGAAAGCTTTTCGGGATAGACTTGAAGCATAGGTGAATTAGCTTGTTCAGGGATATGGTCAAATGATAAATGATTGCTGGCATGTCTGGTCTTGTTTTCTGTTGTCAACTTCAAAAGTTCTTTTTTATTATTATTTCTTTGGATGAAACAATTTCACTTTAAAAAGAGCAAGAATAATAAACTGATTAGGTAGTGAAGGTCTGGTTCCATTCAGTAACCATCCATCTATGAGGATTACAATGTGATGCAAATATTGCAGCAAAAGGTTACTGTACAACGTTGTCTCAGCAGTAGCATTCAGGAAGGTAAATTTGCCCTGACTCCAGAAAACAGTTTGATTCAACAGTTTTCGTTTTCACACTGCTATTGTACTTGCACCTGTATTACCATCCATATTCCAGCAACATGTTCTGATCCAACGGGGATCCTACTGTCTCAATAATGGAGACATGGCCTTTTTCCACTGATTTTGTGATGGAGTGATCTAAACAGAAATCATTTTCAAGAGCACCTGTGTTAGAATAAAGATTCATTTCCAGAATGTCAGCTGTAATGAATAGATTCAAATGATGAACTAATACTTAAAGAATATACCAGTTCAAAAGGCTGTGTTTGCTGGCATGCCATTAACATATAATACCAGCTTTGTACAACAGCATTAAAATTGCCAACTTGTCAAGTATTCATCCAGTCAGATATTCACTTTTTAAGTTCCTTTCTGTACTCTCAGTATTACAGGAAATGGGAGAGGTAAGCTCCAAATCACATGTGCATTTCTTAGGATGTTCCCTAAGGAGGAAAAATTGAGTATCATCACCTTAAATTCATAAAGAGGGATTTAAGACAAATACAGATTAAATCAGTTCTCAAAGTTCAAGCAGAATAGTTGCAGCACAAATGGGATTTCACCCGAATTTCTCGAGTTCTCATCCAAAACATCATGTCTCCATTTTATTTTAATGATTTCATGTCTGGATTAAAAGCTCTATTAACAAAAGTTTTTGTCTTTTTAGTCACATGATAACACACTAGAACCTTCTGCTAGCAGCTTTAGAAAAAACTCTTTTAAATTGGATGCCTTTTTTATATAATATAGGAAGTTATATTGCTTAATTCAGACAGCTACAGCCAACATTTCTCTCATGAGATATTTACATCGGGTTTGACTTGCACACATTGTTATAGCTCTGTGCAAATATGCTTCCTACCAGCAATGATGTAAAGTGTTAAAAGATGCCAAGTTATTGCTAAAAATGTTGCACCAATTCCCAACATTTGTTCCCTGGAGATAGGGAAAAGTCTGGCATTACACATTACTGTCTTCTAAATATGAACTTCTTGAACAAACAATCCCAGGGAAGTGCCGTGACTGTTGTGATGTCTGTAAAGTTATTATTTCAGCAGAGTAGCAATAGGAGCTCCAACTCCACAGATTAGGGTCTTATCAACCCTGTAAATGTGAATACCAAGAAACAGAACAAACAGGGGTTTGTTTTGGAGTATTCACATCTCTGCAAGTCACTGAAAGTCAAGCAAAGTAATGATGTTCCAAAACTGACTGAAAAAAGTTGATTAATTTACAGTTTCTTGTCAAATTGGCAATTTCATATCATCTCCAAGGAAGAACACAGTAATTTCTTCTGAATTCTAAGTAAAAAACAAAAATACTACTTAACAATGTAATGCATTTTACATTGCTAAAACTGAGTATCATAAAAGTGGAAGAGTGCAATCTGATTTATAATTTTTAGCTAATTAGCTATTTTGTGGCCATCTAATGAAATGACAAAGAAAAATTGTGGCAAAAATCTGGCCACTTACACAAAATGTGGGATTTAATGTTGATCTGAATTTTATTTATGTTGCTAAATTTCTGCTTTTGCCTAAGGAGACAAACTAAACAAACAAAACACCCCACATCTCTAAAAAAGAAACTCATTAAAGACAACAAGAAGAAAAAGTCTTCCTCGTCACAGACAATTTGGCCTCAAAAGAAATTGTAGCAATTAGCATAAAGGGTATTGTCTTCAAATAGAATAAACATATCAGTTTTCCAAAAGGCTAGGCCAAGACAGAAAATTGTTAACAGCTAAAAACAATAATATTTCAAACAAGAAAACAATTTTTTTTTTAAAGTTCAAGTACCTCACTGGAGTTAATGGAAATTTTTTTTTTCCACTGTTTCCCATTAAACTTTTAGTGATCTCTTACTTAGGAACCATTTGGTGAATTGCTTTTAAACACCACAAAAACATTTGCAATTTGCAAACAAAATGCATTTTCTCAGCCTAGATTAAAGGACGAGGATGGCTAAAACAAAATTTTTCATATATTGCTTTGATGCAGACCTTAAAATAGAACAGGTTTTTCCTCCTCCATGTCCAACAGAAAAACCTGTCACAGCTCTCCTGGCAAATGTGGCACTCTCTGCGATTCAGCAGTGTGACAGTGAGGGCCTTTCTTCATTTCCATTTGGTCCTTTTTGATTAATTTATGTTACTAACACAAACCATATAAGGACCATTTTTGATTGCTAATAAATTATTAGTCATAACCTACCAAACAAATTGAAGAAAAAATGTATCTTTCATAAGAAGATCTACACTACTGTCAATTCCAGACAGCACTTCCACAGAAATATTTTCCCAAATATAATATCTAATATTCACACATTTCTTTCAAAAACTCATGCATTATTCCTCTCCTGAAACATAATTGCAATGCAATGGGAATAAAAAGCTGATTAAGAAATGCCTTGAATTGTTCCCTGCAGAGTTCTGTAGAGCTGTGGACACATGTAGGCTCTGTCATTTCACTTCTCCCTTCGTGTCCTCAAGATGGCCACTGTCCGCAGGCGGGACTGCTGAAAGGGCCGGTTTTCCTTGGCTGCCACACACCAGCGTGCTCCTGCTCTCTCCAAGCCTTCCCAGTATCCATGCAATTAGTTCACACAGACCAATAGAGAACAACATCCTTATGCCAGAAAAACTGGAGTTTGTTTTCACTCTAGCAGATGCTGAATTAAGCCAGTTAGGGCTTCTGGAAATTGGGATAGGTTTGATCCACAGGCTGTGATACAAATACAGGAGCTTAGTCACTGACCTGGACACGGAGCTGTTATTTTAAGACAATAGCAATGCTATTATTACAAGAATGAAAAAAAGAAATGAGTAATAAAACCATGGAGACACCATGATTTTCCCACAGTGAATTTTGTGACTTCTCATTATGGGATTATGCCGAGGAGTAAAAGATGAAATCGCAACATTTTAATGTTTTGTGTTCTTAATGTTCCATCATTAAGTACAGGGACACAGATACAGAGAAACATCACTGAGACTGGCACAGTTCACAGGTCAGTTTGTGCTTCAGTTAAGCATCAAGATATTTTTAGAATGAATAGAAATGTGCCATAAGCATCTTTTTAGTTGATTAAAACTTCATAGCTAAAACTTTTTCTAGTTACAAAGACTTCTTATTTTCAAAAATGAAATTTTAAACAGAAATTGTTGGTGTCAATTTTACTTCACTTCTTCAATATCCTTGTGCAGAAGCTTTTCACTTCCGGGGCTATTGATAAGTGATTTCTTTATAGGTTCATATTACTGAAAAGAACTTTTTACAGCGTAGCAGAAAATAGAAAAATGCATGACATGGAAAGCAACCAGGAGTAATTGTAAAAACTTTGACATCTTTTTCCAGACAGATGTTTCTTCTTTGTGAGATAGACTTGCAAGTTTTGATAGCGTTTAATATTAAGATCAATCAGCTTCCCAAGGGTTATCAGCTTCCCAAGGGTTAGAGCTAACAAGGAAGCAGTTACCAAGGGGAAACATGATGCCATTTTTCTGTCTGCATGCTGCCTGGGGGCCGCTGCAGCAGAAAGAGTCATTCAGAGCATGTGGCTTTCAGAGGGTTGGACTGAGGTAGCCCCAGAGCAGCTTCCCAATGATCCTGGCTAGGGAAGTGGTGGGATGTCAGGACAAAATATCCTATTCTCAGCACAGCAACAGCTTACAGCCACAGCTCTTATTAAAGAGCACTGCTGAATTGCTGAAAACAAAGCATTTTGCTTGCTCTGGCAAAAAGTCAATGAGTGAAAGTAAAACTGCACACACACCCCCTTCTATTGTTCTGTTTGGAAACCTTCCACTGCTTAACAATCCTTTTCAAGGAAAGGTAAGAAATGATGAAAATAATATCCTTATCTGAGAATTTGATAACACTCATTTATACCTCACCTTGAAATATCTACTGCAAAAATCCAAGTGAAAATTTCTTTTGTGAGATCTTTAGTTCTGCAGTCATTATCACAATAGCTTTCAGCCCACCCACCTGGAATTCCTGAAAGAACTACCGGTATTTTATGCTGAAAGTCCTTTTTACAGAGATCATTATAACTTACATATTAATGAACTAATTTAATAGAATTATTCTACACAGTAAGTCATACCACAGCTAACAGTCATATCAAAAGGGCTAACTTCTGTGTCTCTGATTATTTTGCAAAATCCTTAATCTGTGCCTGACAGATTCACTGTAATTTTGCTTCTCCGGGGAAACCTTTATCTCCTGTACAAGTTCAGACTCCCCATTTTCATTATCTGTACAATGTGTTGACATATGATATAACCAGCAACCGACAGAATAGCAGCCCTGAATGGCGGGAGAACGTCTCCCTGTTTATATTACATGAAGGTTGATTTGATGGGCTGCAGCAATTGCCTCTGAGAGCAGACATAAGAGCAGCCTGACTCTTTCAAGTTGACACTTTGCAAATACCATGCAGGGCTTGCCACGGCTGCATGCTTTGTATCAGTTGCACCAGGAGATACAGCAAATGTCACTCCCTAAAACTGCACATTACTAAATTAGTCCTGGTGTCAATTGTTATCTGGCAGCGGTCAGTTGCCAAGCCAGCACTGTATTTTCAAGGGCTTGCTGTTTTACAGTGAAAAAGCACAGGCCCAAGAGGTCTGAGCAACTACAGATGTGGGCGGCTGGAACACGCGAGGGCTGCCAAGCGGCACCGTTTCCTTTTGTGCTGCCTAATAAGGCAACTCGTGTCACTCCCTGGGTGCCTGCTTACAAACAGAGAACCAAATTTGTCCCTCTGTTGTACTCTTCTATAAGCACCACTGAGTGTAACCAGTGGCAGAACCTGGTCCAAAGGGCACAACTGCAAAAGCAAATACAGTGTGACACAGCCCAGACAGAAGACATACTTTTCCAGATGAGGAGATTACTGTGAAGTGCTAAAGCCCCACCTCTGTTCCCTAAAAACCAATGTGTGTTATGACTTAGGGGCTTCTCAATCTTCTGCACTTCAACTGTTGCAGAAAATAGACTTGTCTCGGAGACATGCACTAAAGACCAGCTTATTTTATATTTCATATATACAGTATTTTTTAAGAAGGTCACAGAACAAATATCACTGCTCATTTTTGAAAGTTGTTTTCATAACATTTCCTTTCTGATTGTAAAACACGCCATAGAACCAGAAAAGCAAAAACAATGCTGCTTCAAATTATTAGTATTACTAGAGAAAAATTCTGTTTTTATTTAATTAAATTAAAATTAGTTCAGAGTTATATATAATTTATTTTCCTAATGTTGAATATTAATTTCTTCACTATATCTTCTTTCTCCTACATTATGCTTAAGTATGGCTTCAACTTAACAGCCAAAGTTAGCTGATTTACAAGACAACTTCGGAAGGCTTGCCCTCATGCCTTGTCCTCATTAAACATTTTTACAAGAATGGAGAAATAGTCGTAGATGCAGATTCAGGCCTCTTGCCTTCAGCATGGTGTAAAAATACATCTTGTAGGCCAGCATACGGTAATCTTTTTCCTGTATTAGGTCTCAGTCTTTATATTTGCAATTAGGACCAAGTCCTCAAACTATGATGTTTAGAGATTTGTAAAGATATATCCAAACCCTATCTTTGTGCTGGGAGTGGGGAGCTGTGTTTTCTGTAAAAGCCCTAGCCTTGGCAAAGAATCTTAGAGATGTCTTAGCAGCCAAATAGGAAATCACAGATGTATAATTTCACCCTCTCTGATTTAGACAGAAGATACTGGGTCTTAGAAATCCAAAGCCTCTCTTTAGCCACAGACCCTGTTCTGATCTCCTCTCCCAGCTGGACCTCGTATGATTGCAAAATAGACCTCCACTATAATTCATATTCATTTTCCTGCCATAGCAAGGGGGATTAAAAGGCTGAACAAATAACAAATTCACTGGACTGGGAGAGTGGACCATGAGGCTGTGATGCTTGATGCAGAATAATGGGGGCAACATCAGAGCAGCACATTCTGACACTCCACCTGGATGCTGCAGGCAGCTGGCTCTAGAGTCCTGAAATATTGGCCTTCTGGAGGAGCTTGTTGTTTGCTTGGTGTCCAGCAAAGACAACAAAGACATGTAAATCCTATTTCTCTCTTATCTGGTGTAAAATCTGAGTTTCCTGATGGCAAGTGAGATGCCCTGAATATACATCAGTGCAACTGAGTCAATGCAATGAAAGGAAAATGTCCCACAGGCAGGTAACTTTTTTTTCAAGAGTGTTAGAAGATAGCTAATTAAATATCTGACCTAAACAGTATATCTTGTGAGACATTTATGAAAAGTAGAGAACCTTTTTCAGAATAAAACATCAAAGTGCTACAAATCTTCAGAGGCACTCACTGCCTTCTTCCTGGAACTGTTCTTGCTGCTTTATCTCAGCACTAGGATTTGTGACTGATACCTGCTAGTGTGCCAAATCTATCATGGGGATACCCTTTCAGGGAGAAGAGATGGAATTAATGGTGTTATGAGAACTTGTACCAAAATACAGATGCCCTAAACAAAGGGTGACTTCAAGAGTATAGACAGGCAAATGGCTTTGTCCAACTACACTACCATTCTCTTTCTCTCCAGATATGTTCTCTTATTTGTATTTTCAACTAATAATACTTTGAAACACTACAAAGTCTAATTTTCCTTTGAAACTTTATTTAATTTTAAAAAGGCTGAAGGAAATAATTTAATTGTAAATAGGCTGAAGGACATGTCTGCCACAAGCACCTACTGACTTAATTTCCTGAAGTTGTCAGAGTTTTGTGAGCTCTTATCGTACCTAAATAAAGAAGGGAGAGAAAGGCTTTGTCTACTGTTATTGTGCATAAGGAAGTTTTGTAATAGCCATCAGTGAGCAATGGGACATTATTCCTTCCTACTTATTCCTAAAAGAGAATAGTATGGCCCTGTTATTATGGCACAGAACTGGGACAGAGACACTACTCCTACACCAGAATTCTGTACTTTTATTAGCAAGTTGCACATACTTTTTTCCTCATAATCTTCCAAGCAATACAAAAAATAAATGTGGAGAAAAAAAAAACACCTCTCACAGACACAGCTTTTCAGAAAGTTTCAACATATCTGTATTGAGACACAGATTGAATTTCCAGTGTAGCATTTTGAATCTTAGCACAAAGGGACAAGAGAGAAGGAGGGGTCCACTGCTCCCTCTTGGGAAAGGTCAGTCCTGGTCCCATTAATTTCACGTCAAAAATGTAAAACTATATTACAAGCTTTTAGGACCTCACAAAAATTCAGAGATTGTAAAGAAGATTATAAATTGTATTTCAGCAAGTTTGTCTTGCTCTTATCCTAAGCCTCAAGAAAACTTGATTCATAACTAATATTTGCCTAATAGGAATATTTATTAAAGAATTTAAAAGCAAAACTTACAATTATTGAAATATATGATTTCCTATCATGCCTGTGAGGTGATACCAATCTAACTTTGTAATGAGGAAAAAGGTGTGAACACAGGGGTTAAAATACTCATGCCAAGTCAGAAACTAGCACTTAGTGGTAGATCTTGGAATATAAACCAGACCTCTCAACAGCCAGCACTTTGCTTTTGCCACATATTCACTCTTACATGTACTAGGTGGCCAAAATAGAAGGTGATGTTTCTCATTGCTTAATTCAGTAGTCACTGGAGTGAGAGGGAGTAAAGCAGAACTGGCTTTAGTGGGCCAGATTCCCTGTCATGCCAGTTAAGGGCCATTTACTTGTAGAAGTTATTCTTAGTTCATCCTGATGCAGCTAGTAGAAGAATCAGACACAGTTAAGATAAGGATATTTCAAATAAACTTTTAAAGTAACTATAAACCAACTTGATACATCATATATAGGGATTCAATGACTTTGAGAGATTAGCAGGAATTGACATCTCTGGATTTTTTTGGTAAAATTTCAGATATTTTGGTTTGTTTCTTCAGCTACACAACTTAAATCACATCCACTTTTGTTTTGCAGTTCTCACACAATAGTGATACAAAGCTTTTTTTTACATTTTCCCAGTTTCCCTCCTGATATCTGATATCACTAAATCAAAAAAATAATATCCCTTTTCCCTTTTCAATTATTCTTGTCCCGCTTAGTGCTATGAAAAAACGGAGCATGCAAACTCGGGCTCAGCATTACAAATCTACATTCTATTTAGGAATATGCAGAAAACCAGCATGCCAAAACACACATGCAGTAGGAACAGGGAGCAAAGCTACTCCTGCATTGCCAAAATACACAGAGAAGCATGCCATTCATGATTCATTCATCATTACCAATACACATGTACAAACATGCAGGGAGCTAGTCCTCTTCAGTTTAAATGATGCTTTGCTAGCAAATTCCTGCACAGATCTGTGCTGCAAATGTGTACTGAAACAGGCACATTTCTACCATAAGAAGTTTGTGCACACATTTCGAGTGTAAAACAAGAATACTTCCATGCACATGGAGTTTGGTTCATTTTAATTACCTTTCAGGGTGCAAACACTGATTCAGTGGTCAGTAACAGAAATCCCCACTGATGATAGAAAATATGAAATTTTTCAATTTGGACATCTCCATACATCAATAAAAAAGATTCACAATTCCCTCTGTTTATTCCCATTCACCTTCTGAAGGTATAATGAAGTAAATCTTTCTTTTGTCTTCAATACTTCTCATTTGTATTTATTTTCATGATGGATACCTGAGTAAATTATCTTTTGCTCTGTAACCCTCCCAAGTAACCCCTGAGATACTGGTAATCTAATCCACGATGTTCATGATTTTTCATCTATGGCAAATCAACACAGTCAACTCCAATGAATGTTATCTAAATCCACTAGATAAACAAACTCAATAAATTATATTTTAGGTCACACTACCTAAAACCTGCTATAATTTAAATTGTATTGAGTCACTGGTAATGTAGACCTTAAAATACCTTTTGCAAGGTAACAAGTGTTACTTCTATGTTTTCTCTGCTAGCCTCACAGAAGTTCATTCCTTGGAGTTGAATAATGGCTGTATCTTTGACTGGACATAATTTATATGTTTTATAAGTATGCATTTGAGAAGATTAGGGTTTCTTCTATGCAGCTGCATTTAGTTTATGGATTGTTTTGCCATGTTTGGAAAAAAAATCAGAAAAATTACAGAATACTTCTAGGAATTTCCTTTCCTCCCCATCTTTTCACCTTATTTTTTCGCTTGAAAGGTGGCTTTCAACTTCCAAAGTTGCAGAGCCTTACTCAAAGGATGAATATTCATGAGAAAGAAGACAGAGGAATGATAGCGGTCTCTCTGGCCTGCTGATCCTGCTTCACTTCTGAACCTTTTCTTTTATGATGTTGTCATGGTTTAGGAACAGTGTTCCCCCATTTAGGGCTCCCACTGAAATACCCCAGAACATGTTTTGCTCTCTCACTTTTCTCCCACAGTACCTGTGGCAGGATGGAGAGGAGAACTGGCACAAAAAGTTAAAGATCATAGGTAGAAATAAGAACAATTTACTGGAAGCAGCAACGGGAAAAGAAAATGAACAGTAGCAACCACAGTACTAATAACAGAGAGCCCTGCTATGCAAGAAAGTAATCTAATGTACTGGAAGCAATTTAGTAGTAGCACAAAACCAACATTCACGGGAATTTTTTTGGCAACACAGGATTTCATGCAATATAATGTCAGAAGATAGTCCTTTTAGAAGGTTCAAAATTATGAAAGATGTGAAATTAACTTAAAGGACTGATTTTATATCCAAAAGATATCATTCAAAAAGCTCTCGTATGCTCAGTTTTATTGTTTAAACTTGTAAAAAGAGTGGAATTTGAATTTAAGGAATTATAACTGTTCTGGGAAAAAAAAGTCTGTTCAGAGACTATTTCCTTTATCTATTAAACTGCTTTAGTGACTTCAAGGAATTTTAAGTTGTATATCAAAACTGCCCAAAGATAAATTAACCTTATTCAAATTTTACTTTATCTCTGTCCAGAATAGTCCCCTTAGATCTTCAAGTCATTTACAGCGATTTCTAGAGTCTGTTTCTGCTATGCAGGCAATGTTTTTCCATTTTTACATGGAAGACTTTGAAAAAAAGTGTAATCATGTCTTAACCACTCTTTCTCATTGATAATTGACTCATTCCTTTCTGGTTTGTTTGGGGAGGAGGGTGTGGGAATTAATTGATGTTGTTGTTATTATTTTTTTTAATCTTACATTTCTGAGATTAAAGACTGATCAGTAATGCTTTTCTATAAGTTAGAGAAAAACTTCGAATATGTATCAATTAACGCTTTGCAAATTCACAGTCTCATTTCACAGTACATCCAAGTGAAACATTACAGACTAAAATTAGACAAGTATTACAGGTATTCAAACTGCAAAGGGCACAGCATTAAAAACTACACCCAGTCTGGTGGGTTAACTTTGGCTAAGAGCTGAGCTCCCCATCAGCCACTTGCCCACTTCCTACCTCACCTCTCACATCGGGACCAGAGAAAAATTGAAAGAAGAGGAAGCCCCTGGGTTGAGACAAAAACAGGGAGATTGCTTACTGGTTACTGTTGTGGTAAAACATATATGACTTAAGGAAAATTAGTGGTGGACTTGGCAGCACTGAGTTAATGGCTGGTCAGGATGATCTTAGATGTCTTTTCCAAACTAAAATATTCTATGATTCTGTTTTGCCAGCAGGGGCTGATGGGATCAGCTGTGTCCTCTGGTGGGGCCATTGGAGCTGGCTGGAACCAGCTGGAACCAGCTGTGTTTGGCATGTGTTACTCCTGACCTCTCCTCACGGACACCCCTGTGGTCTCAACCACACAGGAATTCAGCCTTTTCTATGGGAAGAAACTGCTCTTCTGTGATTTAAGCACTCAACATAGATGGTTCAATGCCACTGCTTTTGGCTCCCCATAGATCAGTCACCATCATTTTCCCTTTTTGCTTGTAGATATGTGTGTCTGCATTTTTAAAGTATTAAAGTTAGTATTGTTTGTAGTTATTCCTACAACCATTGTTTTGACTGTGCTGCTAGAATTGGGTCCTTATTCGGGAAACTATAACTACTTCAGAATGGCAGATAAGTATATGTGTTTAAGCACGCTCAAAAATGACTAAAATCATAAGGTACAGCCCAGTGTTCAGATGTTGATATGGGTCACTGGTTAAGGGAAGGTTGTCCTACTTGTCTAGTAGCCTAGCTAATAATCCTATTGCTGATTGAAACTGAAAATAAAGAGGTCTTTTGTCCAGGTGGCTTATGCATCTAAGTTTTCTTCTTTCAACAGAGTTTTAGAATGTCTCAAGGGGCAAAATCTTCCTCATTTCTCTCATAAGTGAAATTCTTCTGGTGTATAAGGGTATAATAGCCACACTTTAACTTTACACAATGCGGAGTTAGAGTCATATCAAAAAAAGATTGCTGTGAAGAGCTGTAATTTTTTTCTTATCACTATCATTAAGGCATGAAAACTGGGTCTCCATGTGCTCATCAAGGGGCCACTCTAATTATTAGACCTATAACCTTTGAGAAGGAAAGAAAGAGGGTAACAGAGCAGCATTGATTTGTGAAGACCCAAACCACACAATGGCATTCAGCATGGTCATTACCACAGGCAGACCTGCAGTGCTTGAAATTACTTTCTTCTAGACCAACAGGGAAGGGAAACTGTGAGCCATCTAAGCCTGAAGGAAAATGATAGAAAATGAGAAAATCAAGGATAAATAGGATCAATAAGGGTGTATTATTACTCTTTGGTGCAAATTGTGGCTCCTATTGACATTCATGGGAGATGCATGAGCATGTATGTCTATGAATTAAGGTACAAAAAATTTCTGGGCCTAATTACACAGAATCACAGAAGGTACCTCTGGAGACCTTTAGAGCAGATTGCACAGGATAATATCCTGTTGTGTTTTGACTACTTCCAGAGAAGGACACCACAACCCCTCTGGGAAGACTGTTCCACTGCTATCAGCCTCACAGTAAAGCTTTTCCTCATATTCAGATGGAGCTTCCTGTGCATCAGTTTGCATCTGTTGCCCTTTGTTCTGATTAAGCATCATTGAAAAGGGTCTCGTGCATCCTCTTGATACCTGCCCTTCAATATTTCTATGCATTGGTAAAATTCCCTCTCAGTCATGTCTTCTCCGGGCTAAACAGGCAATCTCAGCCTTGCCTCATATGACAGATGCTCCAGTCCCTTCATCATCTTCACAGCCCTTCTCTGGACCCTCCTCGGGAGTTGTTTTTTTTTTTGTTCTTGAACTGAGAATCCCAGAACTATACACAGTACTCCAGATGTGGCCTCACCAGGGCCTCACATCTCCTGCTTTTCCCAATGCACCCTGGGGTACCTTTGGTTTTCTTGGCCACAAGGACACACTGCTGGGTCATGGACCAATTGTTGTCTGGCATGGCCCCCAGGAACCTCTCTGCAGTGCTGATTCCCAGCAGTTTAGCCCCATCCTGTACTGAAGGTTGGAGTTTTTCCTCCCCAGGTGCAGGACCTTGCATTTGCCTTTGCTGAACTTTATCAGCTTCTCTCTGTCCAACTCCACATCCTGTCCAGGTCATGCTGAATGGTAGAACAGCCTTCTTGTGTATCAGCCACTCCTCCCTGTTTTGTATCACCAAAAAATTTTTTATCATCTGTCCCCCCTTCCAACTTGTCCTAGCACTATCACCTGGGGAACACTGTTAGCTGCAGGCTTCTAACTATGCTCTGCGCCTCAGGCCACAGCCCTCTGAGCTCTGCCACTCACTACACCTCCCTGTCCATTCATCTAATGTGTATTTCCTGAGCTTTTCTATGAGGATGTTATGGGAAACAATCTCAAAAGCCTTGCTGTAGTCAAGGTGAACAACTTTCTTTGTACTTTCCTCATCTACCAGCCTGTCATTCCATCATAGAAGGCTACCCAATTGGTTAAGCATGGTTTCCCTTTATGAATCTGTGTTGACTACTGATGACCTCCTTTCCCTCCATGTGCTTAGAGATGCCACCCACAGGCAAAGACATGACATCCAGGGTGAAGGTGAGGCTGACTGGCCTGTAGTTTCCCTTTTTGAAGATTTGAATGACATTGATTTTCTTCCATTCCTCAGGCACTTCGGCTCTTCTCCATGATCATTTAAAGAGGGTGGAGAGTAGCTTAGCAATAACATCTGCTAGCTCTTTCAGCATTCATAGGTGCAACCCACTATGGCCCAAGGATTTGTGGGTGTCAGTTTTGTCTAAATTACTTCTAATTTGATACTCCTAGACCAAGGGAAAGTCCTCCCTTTCTTCAGACTTTTTCTTTTACCACCAGAGTCTGGGATTCCTGAGTACTGGCCTTTGGAGCAAAGACTGAAACAAAGACTTTCGGTAACCTCGCCTTTTCTGTATCCTTTGTCACCCGGATATCCATCTCATTCAGCACCAGACCCACATTTTCCCTAGTCTTCGCTTTGCTTCTGATGTACTTGCTGAAGCCATTCTTGTTGTCCTTGACTTCCCCTAACACACTGAATTCTTAATGGACCTTAGCCTTCCTTGTTGCATCCTTTCATACTCTGACTACATTCCTATATGCTTTCCAAGTGGTCTGCCCCTTTTCCCATGTTCTATATAAACTTCTTTTTTCTGTCTCAGTTTTGCCAGAAGCTCCTCTTGCATCTATGCAGTTCTGCTTCTTTTGCTTGATTTCTTACTCATAAGAGATGCACCTTGCATTTGGAGGAAGTGATGTTTGAATATTGCCAGCTTTCTTGTCCTTATTCTCTCTGGGATTTACTCCCATGATACTTCATGAAGCAGTTTTCTGAGGAGGCTGAAGTTTGCTCTCCCAAAGTCCAGCATAGTGAGCTTGCTGCATGCCCTCTTTGCTGCCATAAGGATCTCAAAACTCCACCAAGGCTTTTCTTGAGCTTCACCAGCCCCTCTTGATAGTCAGAATAGAGCCCAGCTTATCACATCTCCTTTTTAGCTTTTCTATGACTTGGAGAAGGACATTTTCATCAACACATTCCAGAGACCTCCTGGCTTGCTTATTCCCTGCTGAGCTGTCTCTCCAACAGGTATTTGGGTGGTTGAAATTCCCCATAAGAACTGCTGCCTGTGCATGTGAGGCTGCTCCTATCTGTCTGCATAGGGCAGACAGACACTAATTCTTCAGAAGCTTTTAGATTATTCAAAGGTGAACATCCACCACTGGGATACAGAAGTGACCACAGGCCTCCTCTAATACCAAAGCTAACTAGGGCACATATTCCCTGAGACTTCCTCTGCAGTTTGAGTCATATTTGCATTAGCTCTTAATCATTAAACATCCCTTTCACATTGCATTGATGTGGCAATCTGTGAACTGAGGAGAACGAGGGACAAAAATCAGATATATCTCATTAAAGGAGTTGTAGATATTTCAAGTTTTTAGATGTATACCACTTCTTTTAAATGTATAACACTTAAATATATATCACTTCTTCTCCCATCCTAAAGGGAGAATCCAAAATAAACTTGAGAAATTCTACTGCAAATTATTTCTCACTGTTATGATTAAAGAGGAAGCAAAAACAGACTGTTTCTATTGTATATCCATATTTTGTCAGATTAATATCAGAATTTAAAACGATCAAATATGTCTCACATGAGCCTAAGGGATCTTAGCACTTCAGATACCTACCCTGAGCTCTAATCCCTTATGTTTTATTGCCACAAGAAATGTTACAGCTATGTTACTTTTATAATGGAACACAATTTTTTATTCTTACATTGTGTTCACACTTTAGAATAACCATGGTTTTTTAGTGATTTTCAAATTCACAAAAAAAGTAGTGATCCAGGAGAGGCCAAGTATTATAAAATTCCCATTTAAAGGTGATTATTCGGGAATATCATATTGCTGAAGACAGGAATTATTAGTTACTGAAAAAGATTAAGCCAGTGAACAGGAAAGAAATTTGCTAAGCAAGAGCAGTTATATGGAAGGGGAAATAGATACAAAATTAATAATGTCTTAAGGACTACAAAGTGGAAAGAACGATAAAAAAAGGATAGATTAATTGTGGTCTGGTAGTACATATCTCTCTAACCATTCCTGTCCATAGTTTTTTATGCATTCCCTATTTAAGCTTCAGTCCCACAGATAGATGCAAGAATAAAAGTTGACTCTACATGAATGCATTTATGTTTATACTTCATTTCAGATTCAGGATCTGAAGAAGTGGGAGTGACCTACTTCTCACTGTTTGTAAATAGTTGAGGTTTGTGAGCGGTAAGGCTCAGAGGGAAGATATATATTTACATGGATGGCAAGAATCTAGAGCTAGGACAGCTAACATAATTACTGAAATCATAGCTAATTACTTCTTCAGAGCCTTATATAAGCTTTAAAATTTATTAGAAGGCCTTAACATAGCATGCGTTATATTATGTTTGTAACTGTCTTGGAGTGTATTTAGAAGCAGTTGCTTTCAAAGACAGAAGTTTTGGTAAAATGACTCAATGCCTGATCCAGTAAGTGATCTAATCACCTATGGAATTTTACCCATGTTTTAAAAAGTTGCTAAGACCTTGCAATTACTACTAAAGTCTCAGTATTTGGAAGATTCAGTATTTAGAGATTGCACACCATATCAAACTGAACAAATTCTAAGAAATGATACATGAAAACCCCAAGACTCTTCATTGTGTAGGCAACAAAAGTCATATTCAGCTGGGGAATATCTTGGTGGGTTATCTATATTCCAGTATGTTGTAAATCTTCCTTGTGCTTGAGAGAGGTGTTGGCAGTATACTGTATCTGCATAATTTCTTTCTGAACATTGAAAATCAAATACAGAAGTTATGTCCTAAGCTAAAATCCCAACATCCCTTGTGTCTGCTGCCCCATTTACACTTTTTCTCTTTTCTCCCAAAGCTGGGAAAACAGTCCTTCCTTGTCATGTTGTCTCACCACCTCCAAGATGATCAACTTAGCAGGCAGGTGATGTAAAGGGGAGAATGAGGAGAGTGGGAGTCCAAGCATGTGTTAGCACTGTGTGTAGCTAGAGGTCTGACACATTCCCTCCCAGAATTTCTCCACTTACCCACACCCTTCTCTAGGTATGTTAAAATCCACACTGCTTTAACATAGGGAACTACAGATGAGAAATACAATTATATTCCCAGCTTCACAGCCTCGAGTGAAAGTACTGCCTTTTGGAAGGGTGTTTGCTAGGCAGAATCCTCCTTTGAACTCTCATGCATACATACGCCTATTGCTTGCAGTCAGGCTCTTTGCCTTCAGCACTGATCAAAACCATACTTTTTTAGTATGAAAGGTAAGAAATATGCTTGGAAACAAGTAGAAAACTCTATACTTTTGCCACTGGAGTTTTGTAGATAGGTTTAACTTTGATAACTCAGCATGTCCCTGAGATTTTACACATCACTTCCCTTAATATTAATTCTGAGTTCTCCTGACAATTAAAACTAAAAGTGGAAGATCCTTCTGTTTATGTTTCAAAATAATCAGATTTACAGAGGTGATGTACAGACTTTATTTCAAGGCCTCATTTTTAGATTCGAAGCTAAAAAAATCTTTCCTAGATGGGATGTTAAGTTTTAATCCCCTTACAGAAGTCAAATTCTTCCCATGTCCTCCCACACATAGTCTTCTTCACACCCACATGGGTATGTGACATGTACCCACACTCACTCAGCTTAGCACTGCCACCATGTACCCTATTACCTCCTTCAATTTATACATTTTTAACATTTTTTGCACTTTCACAGAAGGACTTGACTGTTTTTCAAACACCAAAATAGCTTTAATGTAATGGTTTAGAGTGCATTCTCATTAGAGTTTGTCTGCAATGCAGGGCATTTCCCCTTGACCCAGATACAAAAGAAACACAAATAAATGAAATAGAATAATTTCTATTTATGAAGCAGAATTGTAAACTCGGCTACATATTATCTAATGAATATATTTCTAAACATATTCTTTTTTTTGGTGGCCCTTGTAACTGTATCCTTGGTACTTCTACATTGGACAGATTAATTTATATATACCTGAAGTTTTAAATGCTGCCCTGAAGTTCAGAGTAGTGCATCAAGAGATACTGTGTGATTTTTTCCCATAATATTTTTGTTTAGAGCTGATACCTTGCAGGACCTAATGCCCTCCATGATCCTTGACTGATGGGTCATGGTACCCTAATATTTTACTTCACCAACTGCATTTTCCACCATTTGTATTTTGTACCAGTAGTGAGAAAGCTGAAAATGCTCAAAGGTGCGTGAGGCTTTATATCTAACTCTGTTTGATGAACATGTACATCACTTTATCCAGCTGAAGTGACCAAGTCCATGTCACACTGACTTCAAGGATACAGAAATTACCTCATTTGAACGTATATCAGCTGCACTCCCTGATCTCTGAGGAAGTACTGAAGAAAATATAAATATGCCTGCAGTATCTGATGTCAGCCATAATCTGCTCTCCCTGATTTAGACTTCTACATTTCATTTGAATTCACACTGCATTAACCATATGTGAGGAGTGCATTATGTGAGGATTTAGGTGTTTCTTATCCTTCTTTTTTTAGCAATATAGAATTACAGTAGTTTATAGCAGTAGTTTCTCTCCTTCATTGTGATTGTTCCAAATTCATGCAGCTGTGGAAAGGTAATTGGTCAGTGCCTGTATTGATATTTGTTACTCAGAACACAGACTCAACATATTTCTTAAGAAAATGGGGACAGTAATAGGAGACACCAGGATCTCCCTATTGAGAGAAGAAAAGCAGAATGAATTAGGACATTGTACATTTAGACAAGTTACAAGAAATAATTTCATGATTCTTTTATCAATTATTTTTCCTCCTTCACAGGGAAAATAATTGTCTTATATTAACTACTTTCATTGTATTTCTTGCTAAATTGAGTGCGCTTACAGCTTTGCAGGAAAGCAGCAGTGGACAACAAAGTTCTGAAGCAGAGGTAGCTTTAATATTGCTGGGAGAATATACTCTGTGTACATGTAGGTCTACTCAAGTACTTCTTGAAATTAACCGGTATTTCATTTTCACTAAGAAAAAGGAGGTGGCAAAAATTATGACTATTTAAACAGTCATAATTTCTGTGTGCTTCTATGAAGATTTCATATTTGTCTACTTTAAATATTTTTTTATGTTGTACGGTACATAAAGAAAAGCTAAAATAAAATAGAAGTATTTTAAAGTTGTTTAAACAGAAGGCTTTTAAAGAAATAACAGCTTGTACTATTTATTTTAAAAAGAAATTTGAAATCATCAGGTTTTGCACTGATTCTGCACACAGACAAGTTTTGAAATCACTGGATATGGCACTTCTACTCCTGGTACTGGAATTGTAATGAATTTCAGCTTGATTCTGCTTTTGTTGCTGCTGACCACAGAGGGCTATGCTGACCTCAGTCTAATCCCCTTTAGCAAATTAATCCACTGCAATATTTCTCCCTTTACAAGTTTGGTAAATTCAAGTTCCTGCTCATTACTGTTCAGTTATTCTTTTGGCTGAGCATTACATAGAAATTTAGAGCACAATAGTCTTTTAATTCTTTTTTTCCTCTTTCCAGTCAGATGGCTGCCTTAAAGCAATCTGTTTTGATGAAAAACAGGGTTTCTTTTAAGACATGAGCTTTTCTTTTTTTCCACTCCCATAATTTTTGATGGCACCTGGGGTAGGGAGGCCTGTTGCCTGCAAGAAGGAATGTTATATATGTGGTTCCTGGGAGAGAGGCAGCACACAGGAATGGAATGTGGAAAATTGTCTTGTCTTGCTTTTTCTTTTCCCGTTTACTTTTGCCTGCTTGTGTCTACAGTCATTTCTCAGTTGTTTAGTGGGGCTTGAGGATTTTTTCTTTCTTTTTTCATTCTTTCTTTATGACTTTTTAGAGGAACTTTGAGGAAAGTTAGCTCAATTTACGCTAGTAATTATCCCAGAGGGGTAAGGACTAATTGCTGCAATTATTACTTGAGGTCATATGGGGAGATTTAAACCCTGAGACTGGCTATAAAGGAGCAGGTTAAAAATCAGCTTTCTTGAATTTGAGAGGCAGTTGATAAATCCTGGTGTTGCAATGTTCTTATCTGCTAGGGGAGATTCTGATAGAACAGATGGAGCAAATGGAACAGAAATATGTTCCTATTTCTATTTACCTGATTTTTCAATTGTAAAATAGTCTAACAGACACGGTTGCAATGAGATTCTATTTTTTTAAGAGAAATAATTTTTAAGAGTGAGTAAGACTGCATGACAACACCAATACAGAGAAGTAATGAAAGGGCTAGTTTCTAACATCACAATAACAAGGTGATTTGGCTCACTTAAACAGAACAAATTTTAAGATCTGGATCAAATCCAGAAACAGGTAATGAAAGCAATCTCAATGTCCAAAATAGGAACTGGTAGTTACTGAAGGGACAATTCAGTCATTTGTGTAAGATATTTCCTAGAGTTCAGCAGCCATGTCCAGCACTGAGGATTTGTTTTGGTAAAGTTTTAATACCTTTAGGTTCTTAAAGCTCTTTAAATTCTTTGTAGAAGAAAGGACTTTCTAGTTGTTGACATAATATCCAGTACAAATGAAAACCTGTTTGGAGATTCTTTTGGCCATTTTATCATTACTAAAAATGCTCATAATCAATACAGACCTAAAATAACTCCTTTGAGGGGTCACCATTTATCTTTCAGGAGTAAAACTTCAACTAGCTCTCAAACATTAAGAAAAAAAGAAAAGAAAAAGGAAAAGGAAAAAAAAGAAGGGAAAAAAGATCCATGGAAATAAAGCAGGTAAGAATTGTTTTAGTTATTTCTGTTTGGACATGATTTTTCTTTCTTGTCTGGACAAGGTCTAAAGATAGGTTTACACCAGTCTTGATTAATAGGTTAAAACACATCCTGGTTTTCATGCCAGAGCTTTCCCTTGTGTTAAGTGACGGAATGCATCCTGACCTGGCAATAGGTTGTGTATGTGAAATGGGAAGGAAAATGTCTTCCAATTTCTAATCCCTACTGTAAATCTTGTAAGCACATGTACTCAGGAGGGCGGGTTTGGGGGAGGGGGGGTGTCATTTCTATATATTAAGAGATAAAGAGGACTTAGCTGGTACTAGCAGGTACCAGCAAATGTAGCTTAGTTTGCTGTCACCTCATTCATTAATAGCTGACTGTAATGGTGGGCAGTGGGCATGAGATTCTAATGGGAAGGCAGATTGCCTGTCTTGTCAAGGTTTAGGAAGTGAGAACTTAGTCAAAACTGTAACAGAAAAGCTGTTATGTAGGTTATGTATAATCACCAGGCTCTGTGAGGTGTTGATGTAGATTGTACTCAAGCCTTCACCTCACATAAAATGGTGCTCACACATTTAATAAGGAGACTTGATTAAAATGCCATAAACACACACTTCTGTAAGAAAACAGAGGTTAAAGCAGCAGGAGGCATTAGAAGCAGCCAATAGAAGATTATAGGGGTGTTTTGTAAAGGTTAGAAGAAATCACTCTTGAGTAATTCTATCTTCCCCATACACACGTAAAGAATATTTTGATATTTTGACATTTCAGTTGAAACAGGCAAAAAACCAAAACAACAACCAAATATGACAACATCTGTCAGAAATGCAAGTGACGATTTCCTGTCAACAAAACACCCCCTGAATTTTTGTGCTTGGGGTCTTGGAGACTGGTAATATTTGAAAATAGTCTTTCTCAGCATTTGAGTTGTTTGTCTCCAAGGACTCACAGAAAATAGGCAGAAAGGGACACAGAAGAGAGTCATCTTATCAGTGTTCCTCCCTTTGTCCAAAACTAAGAACTATTCTAGCTCCATCAGCCCTGAGAGGGACTTGCAAGAGCAGCTGCTACTCTGAGGCAGGAGAGCCCCAACCAGACCTTTTCCACTCCCAGTAAAACCACCTGAGCCTCACCTGCTGTGGTAGACCACAAGCAGAGCACGTGCTCACTCCAGCCCTGGCACAAGAGGGCACAGAGCAGGAAGCATCCTGTGCCTTTGGAGCAGCCCTTGGGGAAGATTTTACTGGCTGCAAAGACAAAATCTCTGTGTAAGAAGCTGTGCACGGGACAAATTCAAACAAAATTCTTTACAAAGTAATTGTTCAACTTTAATGTTTTCTAGCAATCACTAAATATTCCCGTAAGTAGTAATGTCTTGGTAGTGGATAATCTAGGATGTCCTTGCTTTATAAGAGTTTGTTCTCTTAAACCCCCATCCTGTGCTTACATGTACTGAACACACACAAACACACAAGTTATCACAAAAATTTGAGTTTAAATCTCCAGTAGCTGAAAAAAGACCGCTTGGTGTATGTGTAAGACCTACTTAAAAAAAAAAAGTTTACATAGCCCTGCCAGTCAACTGAGGTTTTATTTCTCTTTATTTTAATTTGCCTGATTTTCTTCCTGTGTTCTAATTCTGGGATCAGTGTCCTGTTACCTGCTTATTACAGATTACATTGTGCCATTTGGACATTGGAAATTACAATAGTGAAATCTTGGGCCTATCCAGGGGAAGCATCAACTGAGGGTACAGTGCAGCTCTCCCTATAATTACTGTGTAATGTGGTAAGAGATTGTCTGATGCCCTGTCCTACCACTAATACAAGTGCATTCTTGGAGTGGATAATCTTCTCTCGCAGATGCCTTTGGTTGTTTTTCAAGTGCCAGGACATCAGCAGTGAATAGGCTGCACCATCTTGGGGGTGGAGACTTTCCTTAAAACAGTCCCTGTGTGGAGAAGAGAGGAGCATACCTCTGCTTTGGTCACATAAAACACAGGTTTGTGTGCTCATACTCCCAGGGAAGTTGATGGCCTGTTAGCGAAAGGTAGAGGAATAAGACATCACAAAGACATCTGAAGTTTCATGGATCCAATATGTTGTGCTTCTCTGAAATGGCAAGGAAACACCTTAAGAACAGCAGATTCAGGCAACTCTGGGCTGTGTGATGTTTCTCCAGAAAGTAGTTTGTTCTGTAGTCAGCTTTTTGGTAGGCGAAATCCTTGACTGAGCCAAACCCATCTTGGTACATCTGATCTTTAATCTCATTAGCTCCAACCGTTTTCCAGCTGCATCAAAGAAGACTGAATTCAAAACCAAAAAACATTGTCTTTAGCATCTTATTGTGTTCTATTACACAGAAGAGACTTAGATGGGCACTCTCCACCATTATACCCATACCAATGGAAATACTCCCAATAGTCTTTAATACATTTTGAAATGTAATCATCAAATTAAATATCAAAGTATTAAACATGAAATGAATAATTAATCAGGTTCTACTTTTAACAGAACAAGCCTATATATTCCAGTGGCATAACAAAATACAAAATATTTAGACACAGGTGGTCTCCTTCCCAGATTTTTGTCAGATTTTACTGTTAATGTAGGTAGAACAGCCTTGCAGAATGATCTGTGCAATTCTGCCTTTAAACTCCTACATGGCCTTGGAAACAATTTTGCCTGTTTCCAATCTTCAGCTGGTGTCTGTCTCACTTGTATACTCAACAAGCTTTTTAAAGTACTTAGAGCACAAGTACTCTTAGAGTGACTTGAAAAAAGTAGTCTCTGCCTTCCACAGGTATCTACTGATCCAGAAAAAGGCGGGGAATGGGCAGCCAAGACCATGATTTAATGATTTAATATTAGATGATCTTTGGTTTTATGATTTCTTACCACATTACAGTTGGATAAGAGAAAAGTGTATGACCTGCCAAACCTACTGGAGATGTGCTCTCAGCAACAAAAACTTTTCTCATATGGGTCACAGAGATAGATACCAACAGGAATTTATAAGCACATAATTCTACCCATCAGAAAAATATCTTGTAATTGCCAGCATAGTGTGACCTGCCGCACAAAAATGCTGGTTGGACTGAAGAACAGGGTGCACAGTAGCCTCAAAGTTAGTAAATTTCCAGAGAAAATTAAATTGTGTAAGGTTTAGTTGAAAAGCCCATAAACACAAAACAGTACTAATACGTTCCAGCTGGTGTGAGAATGCAGGCTGAATGCACACAGGAACAGGATAATTTTATTTTGAGATACGTTTCACTCCAGCCTTTACCACAGATTTATGTGGGTTTGGCATATATGCTCCTAACTGTACTTTTAACTTCAAAAGTGGATAATGATCAATTATAGGATCCCATACTGCTGTGAAGAGACAGGGACAAAAGGTTGGGGGCAATGTACTGAGCAGCTCTGGCTTCAGCAGCCAGCACCAGTGGCAGTCATGAGCACTATGCTCTGCCTCTGTGGGCTGAACCCATGACACAGAAAAGAGTAAAGAAAAAGTCCACAAGCTCATGGATCTTTATTAACATGGAGCTTATGTAAATTGCACATTAAATAGGTTACAATACTTCCACTTGGCAAGAAGAGAGCCAACCATCTGGACTGATGTGATTAGCAATGTTCATTCTAATATTCTTTGACTAAAAAACACATAGTTTTCTGGAAACAGATATACATGAGAAAAAAATGGAGGATTTCTTTAAGTTGTATTAATAGTGGAAGTTGTGCTGTGTAATTCCAAATCATTTGGGTAATGAGGTGTACTAATTTTTAGACTTGGTCCAGTTTAGACACACAGCATGCATATGCCCTGTAATAGGAGTGTTTATTAATTATATTTAATTGTCATCGTTTTTTCCTAATGATAACTGTGTTCACCCCTGTTCATTTGGTTTCTGAAATGGCGATTATTGAGAATGGGGAACGTGAATGAATAGGCAGCTGAAACTAAGGAACCGGGGTGTCTGCATTAGAAAATTGGCCTTCAACAAGCCAGCCATCAACACAGTCATCCAGGGCCATCATGCTCCACTGGCTGGGAAACGAAATGCTGTCCAAACCCATTGCTGCTCTCCAGTGGCAAGCAGGCTGGTCATAAAGACAAGTGCCTTTCATAAATGGATGTCTCCACCATGAGCACAGGCTTAACAAGAATTCTCCAATTAGCTGATTGCACATTTTTATGGGGTTAAGTAATGGTAACCTCCACAGCACTTAGAGGAGGGGCATTAGGGCTTCTAAGCCTTAAAAATTCTACCAGTAGGTGGAGAACAAGCAACATGAATCGTGCACATGAGCACACATGAGCACACAACCTTGGGACATTGCTGTAACATGCAGAACTGCATTTTGTCACTAGGATGTCAGTTCCCAAGTCCTTTCCAGATGCAACTTTACATGTAATTGCAAACAGAGCTTCTGGCTTAGCTCCAGAAACAAGAACTGCCATCATGACTCCTTGAAGTTGTAGATGGTACGTTTGGAAAAGCTGCATTAGAGCCATGATGGTAGCCTCCATACATGCTAATGCCCATCTGCAGTTGTTGTATATTTAAATGTTCTGCAGCTTCTCTGAAGGTGTATCATGTATGGTCTGCTCAAGGTAGCATTTCCAGGTTCAAGAAAACAGGAAAGTATTGGCAGTATTCCAGCAAGCATAAGGACCTTGAATTCTCTGTATGCCAGGGGAGAGCTGATGAAGGCTCCATGCATCTAAAACATCTCTTGCCTGCACATTCACTTGCATTTTCTTTTATAATGTGATATTCTGAGAAATACTGGGGTAGAGGTTAGATGTGAAGGTTCTTTGTTGCAGTCCTCTCTTTCCTAGTGCTGGACATGAAAAATTTGATCCGTACATGAATACAATGATGAACCATTTAATTGCACACCAACCTAGGGGAGAAAACTTTTGTGAAATCCAGCTAGTTCTGTAGCAAACATTTTCCTGTCAGAATAACTGACACAGGCCACATCAAGGCCTCTCAATTTCTGAGCCCACACAAAGTCCCTATGTATTGGTTTCTTTCTTTTTTTTTCCAACCATGTGTTTCTGGAAGATTAAGCTCATAAAAAAGGAGAAGTCCTGTAGACTACTTTCATTTTGTGTGAGGCTGGGTATTCTTTTTCTCCATCCTGTGACAAAATGCAGTATCTATGACTATCGTGGACTTCATATTTCTATGTTGCAACTCATACCCGTTTTGCTTTCTGTCTTCCAATGACAGTAGAAAAGGCACTGCATCTTGTCCTGCTGCAGCTTTTTCTTTCCAGGGTCTTCTTCCTGAGAAAAATTCTTGGGCCTTCCAGGAATATATGCATTTACAAAATATGTCATATCTAAAGACTAAGAACTAGGACATGTCAGGTAGATAGATAAACAGTTTTTAGTGAAAAGACATCTTTTACCACAATGATTTCAGAAGGGCTTTTAATGTGCCCTTCTGACAAGGGTCAGATATGTGCCTTTCCAACAAGGTGTGACACAATATCTCTCCTTCAGCATGTTAAGCCAGATCCACCAGCCAGGACAAAGGACCACTTGTGCCAAAATTGCATAATTCTATCTCCCTCTCTAAATCAATGATTGCACATCTCTCGCCAATCTTAACTAGACACACAGCATTTTTCAACTGTTCCACAAACACTTCAAATCAGAAGTATGATGGGTTGGAGGGGAACAACCAATTTCATTTTGGCAATTGAAATGTCCTTCCATCTTTGTTCCTCAGTCAGCAGCATCCTGCTAACTGTAGTCATGATGACTTGTTTCACATTCCAGTTGGGACGTCTAGTCCTTTTGTTACAGCCTTTTGCTGGAGTCTGAGGCGACGTGCCTTATCATATGCAATGGGGAAGCTGTCACATATATCATCCAACAAAAACGTGGTGCCCTGGGAGAGCTCCAGAAACACTGTACACCCATGCTACCAAAAGCCTGCAGCAGACTCCTAAAAGAGCAGACCCACATTTCAGGAAGTAACACATTACAGAATGATTCTTCCATTAAGATTTATGCCTAAAATAGAGGAGCCACAACCTCATGCATCAGCAGTGTTTTCATCAGCTGATTAAGCATGACAGATGAAGCAGGCTCCTGACCTTTCTGAGGCTGAGGGGGAAAAGGGAAAGAAAAAAAAAAAAAAGAAAAGAGAAATGGCCTCTCTTTCACCTCCATATTCAATTGGGCACTTCCTCAAACAAATAAAAAGACACTCTTGCAGCTGAACAAGAGGCCATGCAGTTAACCATGGGCCCCTGAAATTGTTCAATCAAGAAGGAACATGATACTTTGTGATTTGTCTGTTCATTGCTACTGGGGTGGGCCGTTGCTCCTAAGTGAAGAATAATAGCTGTCAATTACCTTCAGATCACAGTAAAACCCCTGGCATTCTTAGGCAACCTGTTATTAAATTGTTAGCTTTCCGATGTCTACCTTATTACTTTAAACACACATACCAGTCTGACTTTAAATATACACACTGAAACCCGTAATAAATCTTTCTGAACATTAAACTTAGGATGTATGCAGAGTCTTTCACTTTTAATTATTTTTTTAACTTTTTTGAAGAGTTCTGCATGTGTAAGTTTCTTTTGGTGAAGTCATTCTGTGTACCCTACAAAATTATTTTATTATGGAAGTCTCTTTTAGGCTCTTTCAGAGAACAGGAACTAATATTTGGGGACAAGTAAATGTTCACCAGCTTGTTCTTAGGCAGGAACAGCTTCTCTGGTGGAAAGTACTTACCAAATTCTCTGATTACCATGGAGGAGATGTAAACCTTCAGAAAGAGAAAAACAGCTCACAGAAAATTTTAACAGAAGGCAGAAACTTTGAATCAAACTTTGAAGTCCCAGGGAGCTGGCATAGAATGAAGCAGGAAAGCAACATGTTCATGCTGGCTCATGAATTACCTTTCACTAATTCCCAAAGCAATGTTTTTTTCAGTCACAATGTGCTTTTCAGAGCAGGGATTTGAACAAAAAATCCCTTACCTCGTGCCTCATTTTTTTCCCCTTCTGTTCTCCACCAAAAACCGTTATAAGCTCCGTGATCATCCCAAAGGAGAGTGAAAGTACAGAAATATGTCTGAAGAATTTTACTAGAACAGACTAGCAGCTCTATATTCAATTTTAGGCAGATGGCAATCTGGAATTGTTCATCTTTGTGAAGGCTCTGAGACAGCTGGATTAGGAGTGTGGTTACTTTGAGCTTTTCTGGAGGTACTGAAAAAGTCACCAGCAGAATAGACTACTTCCATGTGCCAATATCTGTTCCATGCTTATATTGATTGAACATAGGGAGAAGAGCATGTAATTAGGTTTGTAATTTCATTAAGGGATTCTGTGGTCCCCCTCTCAGGACAACTCAGCCCTCTAGTTTGCCAGTTGCTCTGGAGAACCATGTCATCTACTATTTATCTAGTGGGAAAGCAAGCACTTGGCTAACCAAGTAAACACAATACTTCTAGTCTTTGTCAGCCAATGTCAAGACCTATTAAAAAATACAATAATTCAGATAAATATTTTCAGATGTTTTCTATGCATGCTGGTTTATTCTATTAAGTAGAGTTTAATCAGGCTGACTGTTTCATTTTTAAGTGCAATAAATTAATCCTGAAAAGTAAAAACGTACACAGAATTGTTGCCAGGTCTGTAAATGACAAATAGAAATGGGAATTTTTCTTCTGTGGAGCATTTATCTTCCTGTGATGGATGCAAATTATGAAAACTGCTTTTTAAGGGAATGGAAAAGGCATAATTTTAAAAATTTAAAATACACTACAAAAATATTACTTTACAGCAATTTTTAACTTCAGTTTGTTGAACTGAATCATCATGTTACATTTTTGCTCCATTTAAGAACTGGCATTACCTGGACTAGTTACTGCAGTATCCTGTATTCGTCATGTTCCATTTTATACCATGAATCTCCAGATTTCAAGACACCCAAAACAAAACTTTGAGCAGGTGACTTGGTCAATTGAACATAAACAAAAGTAAAACTTGTCCAGAATCAAATGTTGCAGTTGCAATTCAGATTTCTTAATCCCAAAATGTTGTTAGTTTTCCCTGTTAGGATCCCAAAATCTTGCAAAATCTGAATTTCCCCAAAAGATTTTCTGTCTGTGCTGTATGTAAATCTGAAGCCAGGGAGAGATCCAAGAAAGTGAAGTGACTGAGAGAGCAGTTTACCAACCTCTCAGTCACCTCATTTACAGAAGAAATAGGCTAAGTGGTTATTTTTGAGACTCATATTGTGCAACAATTCACCCAGGGATGCCTTCTTTTTTTCCCAGTGAGAAGATTTTTGATGTGTTAGAGGCTTTAGGCTACTCTCACCAAAGCCCATTGTTTGCAGGGGTCTCAAGTATTGACTGATGCTTTTACTGTCCAGGAAGGACAGAGGTCAGAGTCACAGTTGGAGGTTTAGCCTGTGACAATGCTTTTGTGACAGTGTGGGAACAGCCTGTCTAGCAAAAAGAGGACATTGTGTCTGTGCCTATTCTGAAGTTAGAAGTTGTCTTGTAAGGCTGTTTCAGCTGTTGGTAAAACAAGACATTAAGTGACTGTACTGCAAAAAATGTGCATCATCAGAAGCAAATTGGATTCATGGAGACAATTCTAGTACAGAAATATTCTCCACAGTGTAACTTTGCTCGTCCTCATTGCTGTGGCTCAAAGTAAAGATGTCCTTGCTCCAATCATTCTTTAGGGAGACACAAAAGAATAGCTGCTCATGTCAAGGCAGTGTAGGCCCTCATGTTAAATGTTTTACTTACAACAAAAAACAGTCCATCATCACAAAGAAGTCTCATAAAAACTGATGGTGTTTAAAACACAAGCTTCCCACTCTGAAAGAAATATCTCCTACTGTCTTCCCATCAGAGAGAGAGCCCATCCCTTCCTTCTGGGACACCAATGAACTTTCTTTGCCTGATCTTCAGTGTGAGAAATGAGAGGAATAAAGAACTTCTCATAACAGGACACAGGTGATTCCTCCTTACTTACACCAATTCACATTCACCACCGTGAAAAATCACATCCATTCATAATCTGTTCTGAGCTGCATTTCAGCAGGAATGAAACAGCCTTTCCTTCTCTTCTTCCCCTCCTATCGAGCACCAAAAAGAGCTGAGCACACATTCTGTATCCTGGGCATCTCTTCATGGAAGATGACTTTTATTGTCATGCTCCACAGCTCAAGTATCTGGTGCATTATCAACCTGAAAGGATGTTTAAGTCCTGGATGTTTAGGGTCCACAATCCAGCAAATTTGTTTTGTTCAACTGCAGTTTTCCTAGGTGACATTAGACAAGTTATGGAGCCTGTCTTAGCTCTAGTTTACTGTCTGTGAAAGGCGATAATTTACTTGCTCCTCTCAGAGAATTTGAAGTTTGTGAAGCACTCAGATATTACAACAGTATGCACACCAACTGCAACCTATACATTTAGGGGTGCCCCATTTTGGCTAGGCAGACCAGAGAATCTGGCCCTCCATCAACACAATCAGAACAAGAGAAAGGAAAGATGGATGGTGCACGATGAGGTTCTGCAGTCGTTCAGGAAATCACAAACAGCTACCCATTCCGAACAAAATTTAGGAACCTATTTCGATGTTAGTCAACATGAGTTTTCTGGTCAGTAAATATTTGTATTCATGATTATTTCTGCTAGGAAGCCACAGATGTCATTCGTAATTATTCTGAAAGAAGCAGCATTTGTCCCAACAGAATTCTCTGTTTAACTGATACTCAATATCAGGGGTGAAAAAAGCAATCCTTATATTGCCTACCAGGTACAAAAACAGGAAAGTTTGAATGCAAGCAAGAACAATTATTATCAGCTAATGACTGTAACTATTTGCTGTTCTTCACTCTTCTCCCTCTCATAGAAGTTTTAGGCTTCTACTCCCTCCCATATGATGAGGGAGCCAAAACGGCTCCAGAAACTTTAGCGATCTGTCACATACGGCAAGTGTGAACAGCCGAAATGATCAATGTTTGAACATGCTGTGCGATGGTAATTGACACAAAAAGGAAAGCTTTTACCCATAGTGAATAATTAAGAATAATCAATATATTGGCAGGACTGATTCACTGCTGATCCACAAACAATGAAAAAGCCATATTCCTCAAATCACTTATTTACCATGACTGCTTCTGTCATATCAAACTGCAGTGCTGCAGTAGCACTTTATAAATGAACATTGATTTTCATCAAGCAGTTTGTGCAAGTTTACACCACAGTCAGTCTATTGACACGTGTTACTTCAGAAACAAAGACAAACGCCTGTTTTTCAGACTGGAGTCACAAATCCCATCTTCAGCTGGAATAATGGAAGTAGGTATAGAAGCAACATGCCAAAGAGCAGCCATTCTTAAGGCACTAGGAGAGACTGGTGTGATCACACAGCCTGTACAACTACCTCTAAAGTTTGATTTTCTTGATGTATTACAAGTTCAGAGAAGATGAATAGCACATTGCACTAAATTTCAAGTTAAATATGTAGTTGTCCATACATAATATAGCTATTTGACAGAATATATTAATTATAAAACACAAGCCTGTCTATGGCTTTCTTACTTTCAGGTGTTCTGTTTTTCCTCCTTGCTGATCATTTTGGCACTTCTCTCGGGTTTCTCCAGATTAAACATCACATGTAATCTCACAAGCAGTGTTTGGTATCATCTAGATAAGCTATCTTTTTGTATGTTTTTCATGGATACGTCACTGATTAAACATTTTGTTTTAAAAGTAGTCCCTTTCCCTTCTTCCTTTGCACTGATGTATTCAGCACAATCCATTTCCTAATCACTGTTGTCATTTATCTCTTCGTTTTACCTTGTCACCTACTTAATTCCACTAGAGGCATTTCTAACATCTCTGTCTAATAATCTTTGCTAACAATGCAGAACACTATTAGCATAATAAGCATTTCCCATCTGCACAAATGAGACTCCTTCTCATCAGTCTGAAAACTAACTACTGTACATAAAAATAGCCAGGAATCATTAGAATTAAAGGGAGAACACATTCCCCTGCGAAAAAGTTTCTTCTCTTTCTACTCCTGGTGGTACCCTCTTCAACTGTCTGTAATAGTAAAATCTAAAAGTCCAGGATTGAGCACAAGATCCCTGGCACCTGTCCTGTTTAATGTTAATATGATCCCTAACACTGTTTTGAGCAAGGAAAAAACTGTCAATGATGGCCAAAAGTATTGCAGAGGTCTAGCATAAACCATGGGCTCATCTCAGTGGGCAATGTGAAGATCCACACTGTTCCATGGGTGAGCACAATTTTCCTGTCTAGACCATGGCTTAGGAATTCAGTCCCCAGTTCAGTGCCCCCACTGCCCCCCATGTCCTCTCCAACTGCAGGCACAAAGGCAAATATCATAGGCTGAGATAAGAACAGTTTACTTGGAACAGCAATGAGATAAGAAAATGAACAGTAACAGCAACAATACTAATAATAAAAGGTGTAAGAAAAAAAAAAATGTTCACATGGACAAACATCCCCAGCAACAGAAAATGCTGGACGCCTCCCTCCACCATGTTTTCTCATCCAGAAGGAGCCCCTTATCACTGGAAAAGAGTCCCTGCCTCCAGTCCCAGCAATGCTATAGAACAGCCTTGGGTCCTGGCCATGCCCCCTCCCAGTGGCTGCAAAAAATTAACCCTGTCCTGGCTGGAAGCAGGACAACAATATATATCTCCACTCCACACCCTTGAGTATGACTCAAACCTTAAGGACTTGAAGGGAGACTTGCCAAGGTATGTAGTTGGACTATGGACCTAGCCTCCCTTCTGCCTGGATAGCTGCAAAGATGCACAATGTCTGCATAAATTGAGGTGACACATTTATGTTCTTATTATCTTTGGAAGAATTTCCATCAAAAGCAGAGGCATAGGTGCTGTCAGACGCTTATATCTGTGTCCTATAAGGCAAATTAACTAGTTTCTCAAAGCAACAGAGTCAGGTGGCACCCAAGAGACATCATTAGTCACATCCTGTCCCATATTTACCTGGACTTCTAGTGTGGCAATGTCCTTGATCTCAATCAAAATCTCAGGAAAGAAATTGTTTAAAAAAGGCTTTGCCTATACCTGGTGAATTTGATCTGAAAAATGCAGACAAACCCTGACATGTTCTTTTCTTCTCTCTTTGTCTACTCTCTGGCAAAGACCAGGCAGAGCTGATGACAGAGTCTATGCAAGGTTCTATTGATTGGCAGTAGCAGGGTGAGGCCACCTGCCATGGGACAGACACTTCAGCCATAAGGTTTCCCTGCCAGGCAACAACAGAAATAAAGAGGCCTTGGACTTGTCTGTTTGCTGGTATTGATGTAGCTAAAAGCCTGCAGGTCTCTGGGCACATCTGAATGTGTGGCTGAGGCATATTCCTGGTGCTTCTGGTGCCCAGGGTGCAGGTAACAGAGACAAAGTTTGGTCTGCCAGCCCTTCCCCAGAACATGATGTCATTCAGCTCTGGAGACACTGGAATTCATCTCTTCATGAGAATCTTCACTGCACAATATTTACAGATTATTAAGGCACTAGAAACCACGGCAGTTGATAAACTAGAGCTTTGTGTCATACGCCACATATTTTCAGACCAAAAGAACAAATTTTAACTAGAGACACTCTTCATACAGTAGGTGAAAAACCAAGGATTTAAATCAGGAATTGGATAATGCCAAGCAGCTTTCATTTACTTTAATTATAGATAAAGTTTTTTCATAACAATAAAATTAAATTTATGGAAATCAATCTAAAATTATGATTGCTTTTTAACAATTAGAGAAAAATAATTTTATTTTATATACTGAGAACATTTCCAGGCTATAACACCCAAAAGAAAGTTTCATCATTTCTGTGTTCTGACCCACTTCTCAGGCTGGAAATGCCTGGTCGATCTTGTTCCTACCAAGAAAAGCCCAAACCCATAAATTAACAAGGATCCATGTACTAGTTATTAGTATCAATAATTTCCAGTTCATAGGTCTTTTGTTATCAAATTTAAATATAAAGACAAAAACCTGACATTTTCCCACATCTGTTTATCTTCAGCATATGATGGAAATTATTACTTCCTTAAAATATAAAATAAATTGTTGAAATTTTTAAAAGGTTGTTGAAATTGTACTTCAAATCCCATGTCCTGATCAGTTTTCTTAACGTGCTTCTTAATTTAAATATACATGATTTCTGAGATACTCATTAAAATGTTGTGGTTTCTACAGGAACAACATGTAGAAATATTTCCAGGTTTTAGACACATTGTTCTTATAGTGTGTCTGTTGTGTTGCACTCATACACAAACACAGTAGGGATATATCTGTTAGTCTTATATATGACACTAGTGAGAATACCTGCTGTGTTAAATAGGTATATTGTGTGTCTGTGTTTATGCATGTTTGTGCTGAATTCAGACATTATTTTCTTTTTGGCTTCTTTTGCTTTTCAAGTGATGAGTTATTTGGAAGCTGGGTCAAAGCCCTGCTTGACTGGTTTTGAGAGACAACTGCTCGGGCAAATGAAGTCAACAGGATATTTTCAAATCCATAAAAGCATTTAGAAAAAAATGTTCAAAATGTTTTTTCTTTAGTGTGACCCTGATAGAGATATATAATTAAACTGAAAAAATATTCTAAGACTCAGTTGTATAATTCTTCTAGAGATATTCCTGTTAAGTAGCTACCAATACTGAACGTTGTTCCCACTTTTTTCCCCTTTCATTTTCTTACATACATATATTTATATATTACTGCTCTAGTACTGCTATATTACTGCTATATGTATCTATATATTACTGCAATATTTTATGCATGTATAATTTTAGTTCATCTACTACCACACCATATGACATGGATTTAACTTTTCATGGGGTTTTACTTTGAAAAATCACCAATCCCAGGATTCTGAATAGCTGGACGCACACAACATATAGATGTCTAAGGACTCCTAAAAAAAATCTATATACTAGGTGATGTGACAAATTCTCTGAATAAATGCAGGATTTAGGATGTTGAGTAGTGTTATATATTGCAACATTATCTTCTTCTGCTAATGTTTGTTTACATATCAGAGTTTGGTTTTTTTTATTAGTTAAGTGTGCCTTAAAGGGGAGAATATTTTTATGGCTTTGCACAGTAGACCTCCATCCCCTTATTTACAATCACTGAGATGGAATGTGAAGATACTGACTTCAGTGATATTTGGATCGGCTCTCAGACTGTAATTGGACACGCTGAAATCTCTGCTAGAAAAGTTCCTTAAGGCTACTTCAGGGGACATAACCTAAATATGGCTTATAGGGCTTTTAGGAAGGCAGAAGCTTGGATAAGAGAGCTTCTAAGACACATGCCTTTCTTGTTGCTGAACAATGTGAACATTTAATTTTTCCTACACATCTCCTCCTCTTCTACTGCCTGTCAGATAAAAAAAGGCTCACAGATGGTTTTGTGGGGGAGATAAAAGACCCTCTTTTAACCTCTACCCCACCCCCCAAATAACTGCATATCCACTGTGAATTTATCAGAAGCCTTATGTGAGTTTCAAAACTTTTGCCAAGTCCACATTTTCTGTTTTACCAAAAATCTAATTTTAGATTTCATTCTTTTAATTAACAGATCACAGATACTACTTTAATTAATTACGCCCTAAAAAATGAAATCAGTTAGATGTGGGTGCTTCCTTTTCTGCTGAGCTCAGTTGGAATTACACTATCAGCACAAACGTTCACTGATGGAGAAGACCTGTCCACTCTTATGATGAATGGGATTATTCTTGGAGCACTGTATTTGGCTCAGTTGACCAGATCTCTTCTAGACTTACACAAGGACAAGAAAATTTCCCTAAGGAGTTCCACAGCTGAGTTCCTAATCCAGTTCTACTAAATTCAAACAATTCTAAATTCTAAATTTTGCCGCTGGTTTCAATCCAAAGTTGAAACTGATTTCAGGGTGCCCCAGAAGCACATTTGCCATCTAATGTGTGCACATTTTCCGTCAAGCAAACAGTACAAATGTCAAGTTCAAAATTCTGAAGTTGTTTACCCAAATTTCAGCAATGTACAACATTACAGTCTTGTACTACATACGGTATAGAGAAGTCATTCTACCTTCAGGATTTTCATCTGTGCATTTTTCTTGTATTACAGCAGAACCAGGCTGATGTGTTCAATTTAATACCTGGTGAGTCTGAAGTGCCTTTTTTCATGACCTGATGAAAATACTAACATTTATTCTTGTTCTGTGCTCATTTATCTCACTCCCTATTGTGTGCCTTAGTGAAAAGCTCAAAAATCAGAGACAAAGGATATCCCAAACCAAGGCAGGATATCAACAGTTGAAATAATTCTTGGCCCACAGAAAATTAATGTAAAATCATGTTACTACTTCAATTCATACAGAAGTTCTGAAGCTGAGAACAGTAAAAGAACTGTATCATAATAAAAGCAGTTTAGGTGGGAAGAGACCTCCCAAGGTCATTTAGTCCAACTATGGCTCACAGCAGGGCCAGACAGACCCAGGTCTTGTCTAGTCCAGTTTTAAAACTCCGAGAAAAGAAATCTGAAAGCCTTCCCATGGAAAGTGGGTTCTCTAGCACCATATGGCCATTCACAGAACTATGGTGGACACTGGTAATATCTTGAATCTCACCTTCCCCTTCTCGTGTGGCCCATTGCAGTCTTTTATGTCATTTGATATTTAACCTAGAAATTACCAGTTCTGTAGCATGCTAAGTGCACAAAAGAGGTGTTTTATGAAGCCCTTTGGACTATACTTGTAATGACTGCACTTATCACAAATGGACTTGATGACTTAGATGGTCTCCTGCAGGTGTCTCTTCCTAGCTGAATCTGCAGTATTAACTGCACAAGTAAACCATGGCTTGCATGAATGACAGCTTGTTTTTCATCATCTATAACAGCATATTTTTGCATGTGAAATTACCTGCTTGTGACAGCATAGGCATGTTTTGCATATATATCTTATGAGAGTTCCCTTTGAAAGATGGTCTTTGGATAACCTTTACAGTCCTCCTAGAAATTCATATAAATGACTTCTGTTCCAAGGGTAAATATATGCAAATGAAATAAAGAGGTCCCACCCTTCCTACAAATTTTCAGCTTTACACATGTCAATCCAAAAATGCATTTGGTAAATCTGCTTATTAGACAAACCACACACACAAAAAAAAAAAAAGAAAGCAGAAGTACACACCTCCTGCTCCTGTCAGCCCATTCTCTATGTAGGCATGTGAGAGGCAGACCTTCACCAGCTATTAAGAGTTGAGAGGATTAGGCCTAATTTGAAGATTTGCTTCCATTCACAGTTCCATTTTCAACTATAAATTATTTAGACTGCCAAGGAATTGAGAAACAATGTAAAAGAGAAATGTGCAAGAAATCAGGGAAGATAAATTAAGGGACCGTTACAGGGGGACCATAATATTCACCGAGGCCTGGGCTGCTTAACCTGGTCTCCAGGCCCCCATTTCAACATGACTTTGCAAGCATACCTGATATTTTTTGATTTAGTGTAGACCATGTAGATAGTGAATAGGAATGTATGGGAGACACAACCAGGGGATGGAGGAACTCAGAAGGAAGAGGAAAGCAGTAAAAGAAAATATATTCTTAGGTTCCTCTGCCCCACACTGAGTTACTTCATAATTTCAGAATTTTGTTTGAAATATTAAGTCAGGTTTTTAAATCAATCTTTCAGAACCAACCTGCCAAGTGAATCAGGGAAATATGGAATGGCCAGCAATGTCCATAAAGGCTACTGCATTGCAGCCATTCTGTGTCTGGCAAGGGGCATAGCCGTGAAGCATAACAAAAATGTGGGTTTGATTCCTTCCTGAACAAGTAGGTGGCCAGGAACAAGTCACCCGGGCCCTCCACTCCCCAGTTCTGCACCTGCAAGATAATAATACCTCACTGAGAGCTGTAAAGAAAAAAAGAAAGGTTGATCACAATGAAAGATCTCTTTTACTTTTTCTGCAGGGAAAAAATCAAGGTATGGTAGATAAATGTCCTTGACCCCAGGTAAAAGCTGAAAGAACAGGAAAACCTTTTTTTCATGAAAGACTAAGACTGTGAATAACATTTGTCCCCATCTCTTACCAGCACACTGAACATAGCTTTCATATTCTTAACAACTTTGTGGTGACAGGCAAGCCTTACCTTTGTCCAGGGAGTGAATTCTCAGCATCGTTTCCTCAGTGACCTCCACAGTGGGCCCTGTTATTTGTCACCCCTTTCAGTAGAAGAGAAAGAGAAAATGAAGTGCAAGAGTAAGATTTCAATAAACCTTTGCTTTGATGTCCAAAGAAATTCCCTAGCATGTCTCAGCATCAGGAAAGAGCTCTCACTAATCTGGGATACTGGACAGGAAAGAAAAAGGAGGTACTCTCTCTGCACATACAGCGACCTGCATTTGCACCAGGGGATGAAATGTGAATAGTCCCACTGACTCTGTGACACAGTGCAGATGAATGAGTTTTCCAGAAACCTCCTACCCTTTTTCCATGGTGTAGGATCCAACAATATTATGCTGACTGAACTGTTTATAAGCATCCTGCTAACAGTTCTGATCTAGAAGTTTTGACTACCTCCTTCGTGGTCCAATCCAATACTCACTAAAGTAAATGAAATAAATCTCTTTAGACAGGAATGCTAACAGCACTGGAGGTACCAAGAATACAAGAGTGAAGCTGGCTCCCACCACTCTATAACACTTCTATTTCAACTCTGTGTTAAAATGAGCATGCTATGCCACGTCCATAATTCCAGGTACCAAGGGTGGTTCCATTTCTATAATTCAAGCTATGATCATGATATACCTCCTCAGGAAAAATGACATCAAGCTTAAGTTCATATTCCACACAGAAAATATTTCACATAGCACATAAATGTTCAAAACATGATTGTGCTCTGCCTCAACTGCTTTCACTGCAGTTTTAACTTCAGGTGAATGGACAACAAAGCAAGAGGGAAATCCTGAATATTTTGATTCAGAAGATTTATAAGGAGAGCTATGGGGGAAAACTGAATTTGGAAGGAAAGTGCTGCTTAATAGAAAAATATGTCAGCAGAATCAGGACCTATATGTCTGCAACAGTTTTCCTAACTATATGAATGTTCAGAAAGATATTTAGCTTTGTCTCCTTGTTATTACAGGTTGGGCTAGTCTTTTGATTCATAATCTCCAAACCATCTGTTCCTTCTTGCTTTCTGATCCCTAGTATTATTAAAATATGAAATTAAGGTGAATTATGAAAACATCTAGAGACATAAAGTTAATCAGTATTCTTTAATGAGGGCTGAATATTTTTCTTCAATTGTTCCAGAAATTAATGAGAAGCCTCTCAAACAAGCTATTTTATTTCTTTTCTATTCTTATTACTCCATGTCTTTCCTCAAGGATTTGTGGGAGGTTATTACTCTAAGAATAAAAATGGCATTATGCTTTTCAGAAATCTTTTTTCTGACAGAGAGTTGCAGTATATTTTATTGATACATCTGCAGTCTTAAACTATTATCTACTATTTAAAACATCCAGGATTTATTCTTTAACAGCAAGATATTTTCTGAAGTAATTATGTAATGTGAATTGCCTATTCTGAACCCCTAGTAAAATGTAGACATGGCACATGCAAATCCAGTGGAGGACAATGAACTGATGAAGGGACTGGACCATCTGACTGAGTTTGTTCAGCCTGGAGAAGAAAAGACTCATGGTAGTCTTGTCAATATGTATAAATACTTTATATGTGGGGATTAATGAAGAAAGAGACAAAGAATTCTCATTGGTGGAGATTGAAAAGTCAAAAGGGAATCAGCACAAGCTCAAAGGCAATAAATTCCACTCAAACTTAAGAAAAAATAATTGTCTATCTACAGTGATGCTTTCCGAAAACTGGAACAAGTTGACTAGTGGGGCTGTGTTGTCTCCATCTTCAGAGATGCTCAAAACCCAGCTGAGCACAGCCCACAGCAGCCTGCCCTAGCTGACCTTACACTCAGCATTTTACTCATTCTTCAGAGATCGCTTCCAAACTCCTGCAATTCTGTGAAAACCTGGAGTCCATGGATTGAAGGGTCCAAAAATATTACAGTCACATTAAGTCTTTATATCAATAAGCTGATGATACAGAAATATGACTGCTATGAAAATCACAAAACAGTTGAAGCTGACATGGACCTCTGGAGATACCTGATCCTACTCAAGCAGGGCCACCTACAGCTGCTTGACCTGCACTAGACAACTTTTGAAATCTCTAGGGAGGGAGACCCTATGACCTTTCTAACCAACTATGATCAGGGATCAGTCGCACTCACACCCTCACAGTGATAAAGTGTTTACTGACCTTCAGATGGGACATCCTGTGTGTCAGTTTGTGCCCACTGCCTCTTTTCCTGTCACCAGGTGACCCTGAAGAGCCTGGCTCCTTCCTCTTTGCACCTTTATTCAAATACCCCACACAATAATGAGATTCCCCCAAGCTGTCTCTTTTCCAGGATGAACAGTCTCATCTCTCTCATCTTTTCCCTGTAGAAGAGATGAACCAGTCTTGTCATTGTCTTTGTCACCCTTAATCAAACTCCAAATCTTACACATTTCTTCTCTTGCAGTGCAGAGCCCAGACCTCCACACAGTACTCCAAGTGTGGCCTCAGCATCACTGAATGATGGGGAAGGATCACTCACCTCCTCAACCTGCTGACAATACTTCTCCTAACCCTGGCATGAAATGGCAAAAAGCTTGCTCACTTCTATCTCATGTTCAGCTTGGCATCCACCTGGACCCACAGGTCCTTTTCTGCTCTGCTTCTTCCAAGACAGTTGACCCAACACTCTACTGATGTGTGAAACTACCCCTTCCCAGTTGCAATACTTCACACTTGTTGAATTTCATGAGGTTCCTGTCAGCCAGGTGATGTTTTCACCTGGAGATATCCCCAAAACCCACGCATGATTGTGATTCATTATTATTATTATTATTATTATTATTATTATTATTATTATTAATAATAATAATAATAATAATCTTTATATTGAGATAGAAGTGTTTTATGTTTGGGAAATATATGCTCTAATATGAAAAAATTATATGTAAACTGATAAATAGAGGAAAGAGATTATTTTTTTTCTTTTTCAGACATAGCCAGATAGAGTTAGAAAACATTTACTGAACCTAAAATGTATTAGCTGCTTAATTATATTCCAGATGTCACTGAATGATCCTACATTAATATAAAGCAGACATTGTAAAGAAATATTTAAAGACACATCAGATAAGAATTCACATCCAGCCTCCAACCCAACCATAGGCAAGATAGCCCCAAAAGCACATATCCACAGTTTATGAAGTCTGACTTCCAGTGTTATTTTCCTTTGTAGATGATCTACTTGTATTAGATAAGAATTTTTAGTCTGTCTTTTTTGTCCTCTTTCAAATTGCCTACTTTGTGAACCTTGCAGGAATATAATGTACTTGAAACCTGCTTCTCAGTCAAATATGATTTAAAAGTAGCAATAAGTTCAAATTTTAATGTATGTTACATAGTCAGAACATATTAATAAGCAAAGGGTAATGAACCAAAGGTGCTCTGAATGCCATCTCCTTAAATCTACAGTCCAGAGCAATGGAGTGTATAAGATTTTCCCAGAAAGTACTACAAAGGTAAAAAACCACTCTTACTTACTATTTCAAGCTAACCCAACAAAACACAGTTGTGTCTGTAATCTGTAGCAGCAATTGTGTAAAACAAGCAACACTAAACATGATTAAGGTATAAGTAGTTGTGTATTTGTCTTGGTTTAGGGCAAATTTGGTAGTTTCATAGCACTACAGATAACTTGAGGAAATCCTCCACATTGATTTAATCCTGCTAATAAAGACTCTAGGCAATGCTGACATAAACATAAGCCTCGTTCCAGGCTAAGGTTTACTTACAGTCATTGAAGATGGAGCTTTCCCTGATTACTGATTTTTAGGAAAAGCAAAAATATCTGTGTTAATGGCTTATGTTCATTCCTCTTCTCCTCAGTGAGAATACAAATTACCTGACCTACAAGGCAGGAAAGATATGTATGTTTATTCAGACTCATGCCCGTAAAGGTATTGGATTAAAGATGAATCATATTTCAACAATCACATGCTGCAGATCTTCCAACTTATGCTATCTGTTAGTAACAATTAATACTGGGTCATCTGCTTCCTGACAGTCTCTGGCAGTTTGTTAGGAATTTTTGGTATTAACATATATTTTAAAGGTTGAAAAATATCTGATAGGTCCACATTTGATAGATGTGTGGATAAATGTTTAGGAAAAGGAGTGAAAAATCCTAACAAAATGAGAATGTACAAAAAACACAGAACAAAGAAAATGGCATATTTTGCATATTTGTGTTCTATATTTTTTCCATCTTCATTCTTTCCTACTTGTTTTTTATTTGCCTCATTCATGATTTGCCAGAAAGAGATAATATCACTACCTGTGGGCTTATAAAGACTTAGAAAATACAGATTTTGACTCCAGAGAGACAAATCACAGGCAATTATTCAGAAGGAACTATTACATAGGTATAAAGATATGTCTGAAACATAACCAGCTAGTACAAAAAGGTGTCATCTTTAATTTAATAAGCATTTCTATTCTTAAATATCTTACACAATTTATGTAGGTTACTTCATTGTTCTTCTTATCTTGCATTTTTATCTGTTTCTTCAAACCTGGATGACAATTGTGTGCCATTGCTGATAATTAATTAAAAAAAAATATCTAGTGAAAGAAAACATATTTTTCTCTTTAAGTTCATATGCTTTCTTGTGATAAGGCTTTGGTAGGGAAAAAAAAATCAGACTAAGTACAAAGAAACAAGACAGCAAACTGGCCTAAGATTTCTCCTCATGCCTGTGTGATTGAGGGAACTTACAAGACAGGTAAGACTCTGTTTCAGTTTTATAGCTATGGGATTTGAAAGTAGCAAGGCTGCTTAATAGGGAAAGCTAAAAGCACCCCTGTAAGGATATAAATGGAAGTCTCATCTGTTCTACAGAAACACACCTTTCTTACTCCTCTGATTTTGATCACCTGCTGTTCTCCAATTAAACTATGAACAAGAAAAAGAGGAATGCAATATATTTGCATGTGAAATGCAGTAGTAGCAATCAGAGGTTTTTTAAGAGTAGATCAATTTGGGAAGAACAATGTGTGTCTGTAATGTGCAGCAAAGATTTCTTTATTCTTCTGAATTGAGAAAACAAGATGCTGGGAGCTTTATTTTCTTAATGAAAGAATGTTAGGATGATTTGCCACCCACTTGGGACTCTGAGTGGCAGAGCAAGCGGAAGGTAGATAAATATGGCACATATTAGAAGCAGCTTAAAGAACTGTTGATGAAAAGGACTAGTTCAGAAGTTAAAAATACAGGTTATATTCTTGGCTTTATTGTCTATTTAGTGTGGAATGAAAAATGGTATTTTGCATCTGTGTCTCAGTTCTATCTGTATAATAAGGGGTTTCTTTGTTTGCAAGGTACTTTTGTCTAAATGTGCAAGAGGGTCATAGTTACTGATCTATTTCAGTAGTTTATAGAGAAGTTGCACTGTTCTCAATACACACCTGCTTTGTTTCACAAGTTTAACATTTTACATCCACAGAACTCAGAAAGGTAGAAAGAGGGGCATGGAAATAATATCCTTGTTGTTACAGGAGATGGGACTAAGCTGCAAGGAAGTGAGGTGACTGCCAGCAGCCATCTCACATACCAGCAGGGCAGTCAAAACGGCAGCTGGATCCAGTGGTATCCAGTAAAGAACTCACTACATTAGATCGTATTTCTGTCATGTGATAATGTAGCTCTAACACGAGTTACTGCACAAAGAAGGGCTCCATCTCATACTGGGCCTGTTTTCTTTTGGACAACATGATTGTCTGAGCTTTCAGGGCTGCAGTTTACAAAAAATAAACCTTCAGAAAGCAGGGATATTTGCAAGAGGAGTTTATAGCAGCACAGGAAATAAACATATAATTTAAGGTTCCCAAAAACTGTGAGATGAAAGGAAGATGTAAGGGCACTCTGGTTTAAGGCAGGGAAGGGGATGCAGGAAAGAGGGCAAAGAAAAGAGTGGGGAGTAAGGGGCAAGAGGGGGAAAAATAGGGGAAAAGAAGAGATGGCTCCAAAACTGCTGACCAGATTCCAGCAGTGCATCTTTAAACACCCAAGAAATAATGAAAAATTATCTCTAAGTAATCTAGTGATTTACATCCTCACTCATTAAAGTCAGTGAGAATTTTACCATTGATTTCAATAGAATTTTGTCAGAGTATTTGGAGACTGCAGTAATATCATTGTCTTTCTTCTCACAGGGACAACCTTTTCTTCTGAAGTAATACTTTCTGTTATATCAGGTTAAAGATCCTCCAATAATCTATGACCCATCAACAAATCACAGATTTTTCATAAGTAAGACATTTCAATCATAGAATTGTAGAACAGTTTGAATTGGAAAGGGACCTTGAAGGTCATCTAGCTCCAGCTCTCCTGCCATGGGCAGGGACATCTTCCACTAGACCAGGCTGCTCAGAGCCCTATCCAACATGGCCTTAAAAGCCTCCAGGGATGGAGCATCCACATTTTCCCTGTTCCTGAGCCTCATCATCCTCACAGTAAAGAATTTCTTCCAATTATCTAATCTAAACCTGCTCTTTTTTTAGCCATTCCCCCTTATTCTGTCACTTGAAGCTCTTGCTCTGTCTTTCCTGTAAGTCCCCTTCAGGTACTGGAAGGCAACAATTAGGTCACCCCAAAGCCTTCTCTTTTCCTGGCTGAACAAACCCATTTCTTAAAGCTTTTCCTCATAGGAGACGTGCTTCAACCCCCTAATCAACCAAGTGTCCCCTTCTGGACTCTCTCCACCAGATCAGTGTCCTTCTTGTGCTGGGAACCCCAGGGCTGTGTGCAGCACTGCAGGTGGGGTCTTACCAGGGCTGGGCAGAGGGACAGAATCCCCCCTCACCTGCTGCCCACACTGCCTCTGATGCAACCCAGGACACGTTTTGGCTTTCTGGGCTGCAAGGGCACATGGCTGGGCCATGTCCAGCCCCTCACCCACAGCACCCCAAGTCCTTCTTGGCCAAGCTCCTCTGCATCTGTCCATCCGCCAGACTGGCTCGATACTGGGGGTTGCCTTCAGCCAAGTGCAGTACTTTGGACTTGGTCATGGCTCCCGTGGGCCCAATTCTTGAACTTGTCCAAGTCCCTCTGGATGGTATCCCATCCTTCAGGTGTGTCACTGCACTACTCAGCATGGTGTCATTTGCAAATTTGCTAAGGGTGCATACAATCCCTCTCTGTCATTAATGAAGATTCTAAGTAACACTTGTCATTCAGTTGTATTTCAGTGATGCATGCCTATTCTGAGAAATACAATTCTGGAAGTAAAATTGGCATTTTTTACAGGAAAATTCAATTTTTACTTCCAAATTGATTTATAAAAGTGATTTGGTCAGCCATGAATTACATATTCAGCATTTCATTTACAGAGAATTTTCAGAGATTTATTTCTTCTTTGTTTTCATTTTCAGAGGAGAAGAAAATTCTACAGAGCCAAAGAACTTTGTAGCCTTACATAAGAAAGACATATTTTAGCCAGTCCAAACCATACCACCTTCTGCTTCCCTTGACATAGTACCCTTGCAGGATTTATTCTTGGTTCTTATTTACTGCCTTCATAATATTGCTGTGTTCCCAGGGCAGCAAAGACAGTGGCATTTTACAGTGAAACACAGTTTAATCTGCACACCATGGTAGAAAAACTGGCACCCACCATAAAATACTATAAGCTATCCTTGTCTGAATCTGTATTTCTGGTTTTGTTCTGTTGAAAATCACATAGCGTCTGCAGCACTTAGTAGAAAACTGCATTATTTAAGAACCTTGAAATACAACCAAGTAAAGTTGGTTGTATTTCAAGGTTCTAAACCTAATTAAGTATTTTTCCATGCATTATTGTATTTGGAACAATCCAATCCTTGGTTAGTTACTAGGATCCTATTGCATACAGACATAAGATAAAATTGGTTTATTTTGTTACATTTTCAAGCAGAGAGTTGTTTCTTCTTTTTCAAGGTTAAAATTAGTTGTTTAAGGAAAACAATTATGTCTTCCTCCAAAGGCAAAAAAAGTAGCTCATAGAACATACTTATAGGAAACATTCAGGACTGTTACTATTGCTACTTGGTAAATATACAAAGCATATAGATGACAGAGTAAGTGGTGAGTGAAGATACTTCCAGGAATTATAGATATCCTTTTCAAAGGTTTAAGAAAATTGAGTTGATAAGTAGCAAACAAGACATTAAATATTAACCTAAATAATAACTTCCTGTATGAATTGTTATAAAATTTTCTGTTGCCATTACAGGGTCCAGCTACTACATTCCTTATCCTGCAGTGTGTCATAAAATAAGATAATTAATTTTTTAGTTTTTCTCCTTGTCATCATTCTGCATGCTATTGACCTGGTTCCTGCAGTGCCAAAAGAGCTGTTCTAGCACCAGGCTAAGGGCCACTTTGTGTAGGAAATATTTTCATCTCTTCTCTGCATTGTTCTCATTCCTGATCCACAATACCAGAGATGTGGTGTTTCAAGCCCTTTTAGCCTGAGCTGTGGGTTTAAATTCCCAGAGGCTAAACCAGTCTTGGACCTGTGCTCTCCCACCTGTGCCTGTGGGGAAAATGGGGCAGTCCCTCAACACATTGCTGAGTGAAGTGGTTTGCGCAATGCAGGGGAATAGTTCCCCAAGCCCTCTTTCTCTATATCCTTTCATAGTTTTGTTAACTTTAAATAAGCTTTCCCTAGCAGAGAAACTGTTTTGTTTTTCAAAAACAAATGGAAAGGGTACAGTTGTAATTACAGACCTGTTTGGATGATATGCATTTCAATCTTCCTTAAAAATAAATAGAGAGACAACAGCATTATGGCTTATCTGTTAAAACAGTTCTTTGGCCAGAGTTTTTGGGAAGTTTATCTGTAGATGACCATATCAAGAAAACTTCAAACAGCATCTGTTTTCTCATTGCTCTTGTTCAGCGATCCATCTGTAACCTACCTTTTTCCATACACACAAGTATTTGGCATAATGAATCCTCTTACTAAAATGAATTAACCATGTCTGCCTGACACCTGCCCATTAACAAGACTTTTGGGGTTTTTTTTAGTTTTTTCTTTAAATGTTGGGGGCAGAGGATTGTATCTTTTGTACTGAAGTAAAATTTCTTATTAAAGATTTGAAGAAGGAAGAATCATTTTAGGTCTCAGTCTGTTCATTGCTGTCCATGTTTTTTCTAGCCATGACATCATTATTGCTCACTGCTTCAACATGAATACACTGCAGAAAGTAATACCAAACACAAAGATACAGTTGTCACCAGCAGCAGCCAATAGAGCTGCTGAAAAAGAACTGAAGAGGGTAAATGTGGGCTAATGCTCAATTTTACACCTTGCAGTACCAAGACTTTCAAAGACTGAAGGTGGGAGTTGCTGTCTTTGCATTTAAGTGTTCTGATGAATTTGTCTATTAATTATTTTAACCCACATTTAATTCACTTCCATGTATTATTTATTAGATATTAAAAAGATCTTCAGAGTAACAGCGTCAGAGTAACGTTTTAGGAAGTCTAGAACTTTTAAGAAAATGCGCACTGAAATTTTAAGCATATGCACACTGAAAGAAGAGAACTTGCCAGAATTCAGTTCCCTGCTCTGGATCACATGCCTACATTGTGGCTTAATTCCTGTTTCTGCACCATGCCTTCTCCACAGCACTGTTTTGTAGGCAGTCATAAAGAAGCAGGCCTCCCAAATTCCAGTCAAGCTCACTCCTCCCCACCCCCTGACTTTACCACACCTACTTCTCTAGCTTCCTGTAATGTCCTGCTGGATTAGATCCTTGTGAAATATAATGAGCTAGGTTTGGGTAGAGGTTTTTCAGCACCAAAACATGTATTGCTTTTGCTACTGGATGAAATACAGTAGTAAGAAATCAAGGCAGCAGAAACAATGTGCATACACATAGGCATGTGTCTGCATTCCCCTAGGAGAGCGTTAATAGATGGGCTCAGTGCTTGGATGTGCCAGACTGGAAAAAATAACTACAGGTCACCTAAGAAATATTTATATTGACTGTCATGATTAGAGTTTGCCTTCGTCAGAAAAATTAGCTTTCCTCTGAGTATCACAAACAAGGAAACATGGTGCCTTTTCCTGAAAGCTAAAACTTTCAAACCCTGAAATATTTTGACTATAAAGGAAGGTCCCACGTTGGTATTAACATTTATAAAATGTTTGTCTCCTTTATCTCGCTGAATAAGCTTTATTTGTATTTTTGGATCTCATTTTTTTTGTCACTTTAATGACTTTCTGCTTACTACTGAGACACAACCCTGTAAGACTTTTCAGGAAATTATGGAACTGAAGAGTATGCACAGGCAGACACTTGCATTTATTCAGGGGGGAGGGCAGGGAATAAGGACACGGGAGACAGGAGAAAATTGTAATTCACAAAATATATTACAAAGAAAAAAATCTTAAACTTTTATTAAAAATTTGGTATTGTGTGTTTTTTAAAACATCTAATAATTTTACATCACTTGGCACTGTGAGCAATGACCCCAACAGTTCTATTGGATGTTGTCATGGCATAATACAGTACTTTTAAGGAAGATAACTGACACAGGATAATTACCAACACAATTACACTCACAGCAAGGCCAGCGTTCTTCCCCTTCTTTAACAAGCAGCTCCTCATCCTCCTTTCAGACAGTACAACTCTTTACTGTAGGCTTTTAGACATGAAGGGCCACACATAAAGGATTCATCAGGAAGCTTGCCAAAGTATTGTAATGGGAGGTAAAAGCTTAATTGCCTCACAGGTGAATGCCTCCAGTATGGATCTAAGCTGCAATGTCTTTAAAAGAACTCAATCAGTTGTTTTAATGCCATTATGCTTCAAATTTTAAGTGCAGACACTTAAGGAAAAGAATTCCCCAGTTCAGGTCTTTCTAGTAGCTCTTTATATTTGAATGACTGACACCTGTTAACATAATTAGGTAATTAGTTTACTTTGAATTATTAAGGGAAAGATCTGAAATGATGAAAGCTGTAACAGAGCTGGAGGGCTTTATTATTTTTTCTCTTTCTTTTCTGGTTCAGCTGAAAACATAAAGAGCAAATACACAGAAACATATGGTTCTAACCTTCTTGAAGATAGGCCTGTGGGGGATTTTTCCAGGTTTGTGAAGTCAGCTCCAGGGTGATGTTATCCATTTTCAAACATTTTCTTTCCCTGTTTAGCATTTTGAGTTTTCACAGATTTCTTACTCTCCCTGGTTTTGATAAGAATCAGTCATTGATTTATTGAACTATTTTAAGAAAAGATTATTCTACTGGTATTTTCACTTTGACCAAAACTGGGACAATGCTGCGGTTCTCATAAGGAGAAGACCTATTCTCATGAGATTTCTGACCTGATTTTCATAACAAAGAAGTTATTGAAAAACTTTTTTTGTGTTGCCTGAACCAAACCTTTTGAGATTCACGCCCTAGTAGAAGCATTTTGCTTTTAACGATTTCCCACTGATCTGTATAGTGAAGACAGTCTCTGTGCATTAAGAGCAGCTTGCAATACAATGGGGTTTGAGAGCCCAAGCCTCCCAAGCTTTGAAGCACCTGGCATAATAATGGATGTGCTGATGGATGACCTGATGTGTTACACAGACAGAATATAGCCTATCAGCATTATACTGATGGATTCTTTCCAGTACCTAAAGGAGATTTTGAAAGGAAGACCTATTTCAACTTCAAGGGAAAAACAATAGGGATGCAGAGCTGTGGGAGAATGATGTATTGCTGTTCTATAGTTTCTGCTTCTAGGTACAGATGTCAGAGTTTAAATGTTTCTTCTTCTCAAGTAAGCATTTTCAAAGGTTAATGAGATGGAAGGCAAGAGGACGTGAGCTCACAATGTGCACTTCCAGACCACAAAGTCAGACACATCCTGGGCTGCATCAAAGGTCAGGCAAGGTAGATGTGTCCCTCTATTCTTCTGTAACCTGGAGTGCTGCATCCAGCTCTGGCAACCCCAGCACAGAAAGGACATGGACCTCTTGGAGCGAGTCCAGAGGAGGTCACCAATTTGATCATAGGGATGGAGCACCTCTCCTATGGGGAAAGGCTGAGGGAACTGGGTTTGTCCAGCCTGGAAAAGAGAAGGCTTTGGGGTGACCTCATTGCAGTGACCTGATTGCAGATCCTGATGGGATGGTCCTTTCCCTACAGGAAAGATGGGGCAAGAATATTTATAAGAGCATCTAGTGACAGGAGATGCTTTTTTTCATGTAAAAATGTAACATTTTTTTTTTTTTCAATTTGAAATAGAATAGGTTTAGATTAGACAATTGGAAGAAATTCTTTACTATGAGGGTGATGAGGCTTAGGAACAGGCTTCCCAGGGAAGCTGTGGATGCCTCATCCCTGGAGGTTTTCAAGGCCATGTTGGATAGGGCTCTGAGCAACCTGGTCTAGTGGAAGATGTCCCTGCCCATGGCAGGAGGGTTTGAACAAGGTTTCTACCCAAGCCATTCTATGATTCTTTGATCCTGTGATTCTGAGACTGATATTATACTAGGTAGCCTTAGAAGCATGATTATATTGTGCAGAAAAATAACAGGTTGCTCTGTTGCAACTTATCAATGTTAAATAAGGATGAAGCCAACATGTTATAGGAGATATAGCAACATCACTTTCAATTTGGAGATTTAAGAATACAAACTACAGAATTCCTTGTGAAACATGACCAGTAACATGACTAGCATAGTGTAAATGGAAGACCATTGATGTTATTTCAGTTGTTTCTCAGTAAGCTACATCTATGATGTGAATTGCAAAATTTTCAGATAACATTTCTGAGGACCCTGATACAAATTTCTACTGGGCACCTTGAGCAAAAGCAAGTACAGAAGTCCTTGCAGGTGGAGCATGTGATAACCACTAGCTGCAGTCTGGACTCCAGGTGTCACTGGGCACTTTTCTCCGCCAGCAGGTTCAAACAAGCTCACCCTGACTACAGCCCAGCTGATCTGACAGTTCTAATCTGGTAATTACAAAAAAATCTTATGCCCAGGTGGTAAGCATTGTTAAAGACAAATTATGCAAGTTTGGACATTAACTACACCTAGAAATCATGGGCAAGACTGAAAGTGATGCCAGAGTGCGTCTATCTGCCTCCATCAATATAAACATATGAGCCTCCCTACATCACTTTCTTTGATGATTTTCTAAGTTAACTGAACTGCAAAGTGCCATAATTTCTCTAGCTGAAAAAAGGGCAAGAATTGTAATTCTGTGTTTCACAGACATGCTAAGAATCTTGATCAATGCAAATTCCACTTAAGGGGAAATTCCAAAGGTGCAATGTGTTGTTTGTTCCCAGAATGAGACAGCACTGAAACTGCTCCATATCAGCTTCTACATAAAGCTTAAATGATCATGAAAATTCTGATTCTATAAATAGTAGTGAGGGAGAGAAGGTAAAGACAAGACAAGCTCTTTTGGAAGGGAGGAAGGAAGGTTTGGGAATTCCCTAGCCGCAGGAGTTTTCAGAGGATCATGCAGTAGGTAGGTAGTTGCATTCCTGGGGACCATCTCACTCCTGCTTTCTTAAGAATTTCACTGTTCTAATTAGAACTTGCCATGGAGCACATCAAACAAAGGGGAGCCCACATTGCGTATGGCAGTTATTTAACTTGTCTTGGAATCAGACAGGCAGGATTATGTTTCTGGCTTTAGGTGACTGAAACAAGTAGACCATGATTAGAGACAGCTATGTAAGAAAAAATCGCTGTGTGGGAAGGGAAAGGATACTGCATTGCTATTGTCACAGACACAGGTGACACCAAGTGTACCAAGGTCTTAAAAATTCATTGTCAATTATGTACACATCCCTCTAATTTGCACTTCAGAGGCTTATCAAGAACAAAAGAAGCTCTGAGCATGGCTCATTGTATAAACAGTTATATTTTTGTGTGGCAAGTCTGAAGGTGAAAGATGATCTTTCCTGCTTAGGCTCAGAATAGTGACCATGTACTTAACCTAGAAAACTAATTAAAAAGGAAGAGTGAAAGAGTGATCCAGCTCAATAAACAATATAGAGAGCACTTAATTTGCCAAGTTTATTCTATATGGATTCACAGGATAATAAATAGACAGCTTTCAGTGTGGTATTTTCCTACTGCACAGACTGCTGGGATTGCTGGCCTGGTAGCCTGCCTGCCCCTCTGTCCTTTCACATGACAGAGACTCTCTGGTAATGTGTGAGTGAAGGTCAGTGGCAAGCAAAAAAGCATATGCAATGTTAAAGCCTGGTGTGCTAACAAGGGTACAGGCTTGCTCTCTTTTATGCCAGATGCATAATGGCAAGAGAATTGAAAATGCACCCAGAGGCTGACATGACAGAAGGACAGCATGAAGTGGACATACCAGCTATAACCTTGGAGGCAAGAGGTAGCCAGACATAATGCTGGCTCTAGAATTTCTCAGAAGGGATGCTCCATTAGACAGTATACTGACTTGAAACTCAGATTGCATTGTCAGTGGTAGATACTAGTCTGGCAGCTGCTGAGGAGCCTGAAACCATTGTTGAGGGAAAAAGAAGCTGTGGAAAAGACTTACCACAAAAAAATGGGATTTTTTTCACATCAAGTTTGAGGTCTGTATCAATAATTTTCACCACCATATTTCAAATAGAGAATGTAAGAACATGGCATACAGTCTTGTTCAAGAGATGAATGTTTATTGGTCGTGGTTAACTGCAGCATGTGACTCAGCACAAGGCTTTGTTTTTCATGCTCACAGTGCTCACTCACAGAGAGTGAAGCTCTCCCATAGCTTCACTGAAAATTTTGATAGTAAGTTACCACCCAGGATGGGTGAGCAAATCAGAATCTAGATTTATGTTGTCTAAATCCATAGATTTTGTTCTCTTTAGTCAATCATAAGATTTCTAAACTGGCTTCCTGCCCCGTATATTCTCAGTGAAAATTTTCCCAAACTATATTTTTTTTTCTCTTTTATTTGGTAGTTTCTAAAATTGCATCTGTCAAACCAGTTCACCAGGACTAGGCATGAAACAATGAAAAACAAGCTTCACAGCCCAGGGAGCTTGGTAACAAACAGTGCTTTGGTGAAAGACTTCATCTTTTTCACAGCCTTCATAGCCAGAAAGACTTTTGACCTCTGAAGCACTCCTAAAAGGAGCATTCATCCAAGTGAATGAATTCTGGGGAAAGTTGCTCTGAGCCACTCAGCAAGTGATCCATCACCTGGGATCATTTCTCTCACACTTGCCTGGAATTCACTGCAGAGTTCCAGGAGGATATTTCAGTAGAAAACTCATGCCATCATTGATCAGAATCAGTCATGTCATTAATGAACGTTTGGATTTTAGGAGATGTTTTTGTTTTACATGCTCCCAAGTATTTAATCCTTTTGCTTTAATCTTCACTTTAGAAAATTAAAGGGTAGCTCTGAAAAGCAGCTCAATACTGGTAAAACCAAGAACTTCAGGGACTTTCTATATGCATTCAAACATCAAAGCGCTTTCCAGAAAATCTCCAGCACAGTAGGCTTCAGTTCTATGTCTAATATTGGCACATTCTAGTTGTGAGTTGTTTTCTGCCTGTTCTTGTTGGATATATCTATACTGGCCCCACAGGATAAATGTGTGCCAAGGACTGTTATCCCTAGGCCAAAGGGCATGCACAGGTGTCATCTACATCACATTGCACTTAGCCCAAAGACCTTGGCTATTCAGGAGGTTTTAGGACATGGTTACAGTGTGTTGTACATTTCTCAGTTTAGGGGTCTGAAACAAAGCAAAGAAAACCTTACATGCCAAGACATATTGCAAGACGTGGAGTTTGAATACACAAACACATGCCTGCACACACACACAGCCTTCATAGATATTGATGGAGGGATGTATAAATAAGGAGAGAAAAAACAGTCCTATTCACTGTACCTTTGGGACATAGCCTACAGTACATGTTATCTACCAAGCTGTGCCCAGACAATGTCTAGATCACTAAACTGTTGCTCTGCATGTAAACGTGACAGGAAATACCCAGCATGGACAAGCAGTTGTTCAGTGCTTAAGTTTATGCTCTGCTCCTGCTTTATTTGGCAGCAGAGAAATGTCTCTCATATGATGCTTATTGCATGTTGTATAGCATTTTCAATCTTCTTGCTTCTAAACACAGTAGTGCAGTTTGTGCTATTTCCACAAGAATTTCAGCTATGTTGTTCACACCATGAAGTGTCCATGTTATTTGAACAGCCTTGGGCTTTTTAGCTCTGAAGGCATAATCTGTGAGGCATACCTGGGCAACTATAGGTCTCTTACAGACTTGAAATGTTATTTCAAGGACTATGACGTGTAGAGGATTGATCAATACTTACACAGCAGCTTGGGATCCCCATCTCTTAACTTGAATTATATACACACAGAAGAATAAATATTAGGTTTTAGCTGTCAGAATAGTCCTGCCTTTTAGCTATGCATCTTATTGAATTCTACCTATAGACCAAAAAAGAAACACACATACAGAAATAGAAATAACAGATTACATTGCTAATGCCTGTGAAACCAGTTTTAAGAACAAAGCTATTATATGTTTCACTGATACTAAAGGTTACATTTTCTTTAGCCAGCTATTATTACTTAAAATATTCCCTTGGAAAGTTCATTTCCCCATTTTTTTTAGACTATAGAATATCAGGCATCATTGGAGAAACATATTACCTGACACTAACAGGGTTTTAAAAAGAAGCAGACAGTGTTACTAATAGCCCTATTCTGTTCCCATAGATAAGGAACCTTTTAATGCTTTACTTTGTAGCAAGTGAAATTTCTCATCCTTTTTTAAGATAAAATGTCAGTGGTTACTGAAAGTACATGGGAGCTTTCAGTTTAACAATTTATTAATGGAGTGGGGTTCACTAGAGAGTTTCCAGGATCCAATTTATTTTTAGTAAATTTTAGCCAACAGCTATGATTCCTGTTGTGTTTCTTGCTGCCTCAATAGTCTATATACCAAATATGTTGCTTCAACACATAGCTGGAAAAAGGTGCTGAAGTACTGCAGAAGTTATTTCTTTCTAACATCAGTATCTGCTTTGGCTAATTAAAGACATAATTCTCAGGTCTGCAAAGCTGAATCTACCTTCATGAGTACATTCAGTGTACCACACAGCAACATGATCCTATGTGATATATCTGACAAATCAGCTTCTGTCTGTAATAGCAGAGGAGAAAGAGTATGTAACACACTGGAGATCTGAGAGATCCAGCAACACCTTCCTCTATGATTAAATATCAGTACTGATCACCAGGGGCTTTTTTGACATTATTCTGTCCTCCAGACTTTCACTATTGTATCAATGAGTTCTGCTAATTTCCTTCGTAAATCAAGAGTAGCCCCAACAGGACTACCACTGAGAAGTCTCTGTCTGTGTGGCATGGATTTTTGAACAAGCTAAGACAATATTGCACAGGTCCCAGTTTCTCTAATATTTTAATTGTCAGAGGTTATTCCCCGGATTCCCAAATTCTCTTTAGTTCCTATATGCTCTTACTATAACCCTGAAATGATTACAAGCTACAATAAATGGCCCATTCCTGGACTTTACAGGGGCAATATTCCTAAACTGTTCTTTTCAAACACAGTTCTGTTAGACAACACCCGCAACAGCATTTAGCTAGTTTGACTATCACTGCTGGCAAAGCTAAAGTGAGTCTTCTGAAGAAAAGAAACCAAAAATGCTGTAGAGACAGGACCAGACAACTGAAAAATCTGAAATTTAGTCAAAGAAAACACCTACTTGTCCAGTAAAGCCATTGGACTATATAAGAAGCTGTGTCAAATATTCCTCGTTGCAGAAAGGGAAGACTCACCCATTGGAGAACTCTTACTATCATCCTACATTCGTATCTTGGAGAGGAGAGAACAGATTCAATACCTTTTTGATTGCAACAAAGACCTTTTTAGTCAATGAACATAGAAAAAAATTCTTACACAGGATTCAGATGTCATTCTGAGGTAATCCCATGTCCAATATCACCCTAGGAGCCTGCAGTACTGAATCTACGACTATGGTCATCAAATAATATTCCAGTGTCTCATCTTTACATTAATTTTTGCTTTACCTCTTCAAAACTTCCTGGAATGTCTTGGAATATTTTTTGGTCCTTGGCTGCAGATGATTAAATGTAAATTTTGAACAGTCTTGGAATATTAGCAGGCAGAAAGAAATACACCCATTCACTAAAGGATGGAGGTTTATTACTTCAGATTATTTTTTGGAGGGAAGGTGCTGAAAAGTCATGGTTTCAGTTTAAACACTGAAAGTAATTTAGTTTCAATCAGTGAAACTGATTTTTACTTATTGTTTAGGCACCAAAAAAAAAAAATCCAAAACTGAAATTCCACATGATTTTTAAGGACTGAAAATTTTATGCTCCATTTCATTGCTGTAATACATATTTCTTCCTTTATTTTCTATCACCCTTTAGGAAGATCTCTTCTCCAAGCTAGTCAATATATGAAAAGTGTTCACTAAAGAAATCCTTCTTAGTACATACAAATTTGTACTTTCGGGTGATAAATCAACAAGATGCAATGCAACTTTGTATTGAAAGAGATGAATTTTGTTATAATCACATATACAGTCTCTTCTATACCTGCACAAGAATTTGCTGAAAGGATATTATAGTGGCTTATAAATAACAAAGCGTGAGAAAAATGACATGGGAATCAAAGTGGTAGAAACAGATTTTTTTTTTTTTAATTGTGCAGTATTTTACTGGTTTTCATTTCCCAGAATTAATCTGACTGTAAGTTTATGTTGTGTTTCAAATCCAGCTATTCCTAAATATATATATATATATCAATCCATATTGCTGACACTTTGCTTCTTTTGGCCTGCCAGCAGATTACATCCTCACCATGGTTTCACCACTGGCAAGAAGCCTAGGAGAGAAGTTTGCAGATGGAAAGGGATGGAGAAATTCCCAAATAATCTGTTCCATTCTGGTCCAGCTCTTATACCATGTCCACCAACCACTGCATTAGGGACCTTGCTGAGCTGATACATAGTGGCCCTGCTTGCAAAGCACAGACTTTTGGGTCTGAAAAATGATGGATGAGCATTAGGTTTTGGTTCATTTACAGGTGTGGGAAAAATTCATAGCAGCTCTCATTTTATCAGAATGAATTCACCCATACCTAATATAGAGCTGGCAAGGGGTTTTTTGCAACTTTAGAATACTGTTGCATAAGCATAGTGACTAAATGATAAATGTCTCTAATGGGGATGGAGTAATGGGCTTGAACTACTGTAGACAACTCTGCTGGAGCTGCTGTTCATCACTCTCAGTACTGCTCACTTCAGCTTTGTAGGGCAGTAGAAACCAGACATATGTCTCCTAGCCACCACCCCACCCCTGCCCCGTGCTTCCTGAAATGCTGTTATAGGGAGTGCTGGCATTACAGCAGGAAGCACTCAGACTGCAGATGTATATCAGAGTGCTGCATTTGAATTTACCCCATCACCCTGAACTACTCATGCTAACCTGAACATCTTTTTGTCCACAGTTTATTGACGTTCTACACTAAAATTACTTGTAAAAAAAAAGGCCTTGATTATTGATGATGCAAATATATTTCTTCATTATTAAGTGAATTACAATTAGCTTGGATTTTAACATCTATTCAAAATGATAGCAGAGGGCAACTTGCAGCAGAAAAAGGGTTGTAAGCTTTCCACTTACCAATTAATTCTATTATCAAATGCTAAGAAAAAAAATGTGCCTGCCAGCTGTGGCTTTATTATGTTCTCCCAGAACTAATAATGGGAAAGCTGTGAAAGTTTTTCTTTTATTACTTTTTTTGTGTCTGTGTGTATGTGTTAGCCAACAATAACAACCAAAAACACATTCTTTTTTCCCACAGAAATACTTTTTTTTTTCAGAAGGTGATCTAAACAGAACAGTAGTGTTAGAATAATTGAAATTAGGAACCTCAGTTTTAAGCTGAAATTTCATTCCTGCTAAGCACTTCTGAGGTATCATGAGCAGTAATTTCCCAGTCATGTAGATGCAAAGATAATGTGAACTGGTTTCAATGAGTTACAGTGCAGTGCAGAACAAACCCATTCAGCCATCTAGAGCTGGTGTTTTCCCACCTTTGTAACAAGGACTACACAGTAAGTCTCACTGTAATTCTGCTATATTGTCTATAGACAATTTTGAGTGAAAGAAAAGCTTCTGCTTGCTTCTTCAATGCCCTCCGTAGTCTTTTTTATGATTTTCCAGCTATGTACTGTTAGGAGAATGTCAATGGCCACAATTTTTTTCTAATTGAGATGGCAATATCAAAACCATTTATTTGAAATACTTCAGACATTAATGAAACTTTATAAAGCTCTAATAGTTTTTCCCTTCTTGCATCTCTATTAAATGGATCAAAATTCTGGGGTCTCAGGCAGTCCTCTTATTTTATCATCTTATGACTGAACAAAGAATTTTAACCAATTTCATTTCCATAGTTTTCTTCACAGGATTAATTTTATTTCTGTCGCTGAATATGTGGATTTTATTTCACCAAAACTCTGAATTTAACTTAGCTGGGTTCCTGGTTCAAGAAACTGGAGAGGACTACTTGCCTCTCTGGGTAGGGCCTTAGGCAAAGAAATAATGAAAATACTTTTTCAGCTCCTTTCCCACCTGGTGAAATTTCTTCACTGAAAGCACAATAAGACTGTGGAACTCACAGAGGTGGGGCGCCAGCTCGGCAAATTCAACGAAGGCTTTACAGAATAACTGTAGTATGTTACTGTAACTGTAATGTCCAACATTGCCTAATGCTAAGAGAAAAAAAGAAATGTAACAACCAGAAAACTTAATGCTTTATAGCTTGACATGACTTTATGTGTGAGGATTAGAATGTTAGAATTAGAACCCAAACATCCTCACGAAAATTATTAACATTTCATGGGATTTCGAGTATATTCTTCTAAATCACCTGGTATTCGCACTCTCATCACAAGGATAGTAAAACAGAATTTTTTAACCAGCAAAGGGAAATCTGACCAAATATTGCAATTCTATGGAAGCAGGATTTATCACATATGTTGTAGATATTTTAGTGACCGGTAGTAGTAGTTCAGGGCGGTAGTGGTAACCCATAGACTACAATATTTTAATTTATTATATTTAATTATTTTAATATCAAAATAAAATAGATATTATTAAAGTTTTATTTTTAAAAGCTGTTAAGGTTGTTTTTTTTTTTGCTCAAAATAGAAGAATACTGAGATGTGCCTTCCTTGTTAGCATCCCCTGATACTTGAGAGACCTTTGAAGATTACATATTGATTACCTGCACCCTGTTTTTGTCCTCTGTAAACAGAGGTCATTTCAGTTGATTTTGTTCTTGGTATCCCTTGAGAGCTCAGCAGTCACTGATCTAACTGGTCTGAGTATACTAAACACAGCACTCAAAGTCTGATATTCATTTCACAAAATACACATTTGTTTTATAGCGCAGTATTGAATAGCATGGTGCTTTCCCTAGAGAAACTAGTCACTGGCAGGCCAAAATCCAGATTGAGTCGGTCTTCTCTAAATGCAAATTTTAATGTACATATGCTCTAGAAATATATTCTTAGGTCAGAAGATAGTATTTCTTCTATAACTTGAATATCAAGAAGCATCTTGGAGGAATAATTATTCTAGACCGCATGTATTGAGTTTGCATGGCCAGATTTTGGTAGCAGGGGGGCCACAGGGGTTGCTTCTGTGATAATCTGCCAGAAGTTTCTCCCATGTCTGACAGAATCAATGCCAGATGGTTTCAAGTCTGACCCACTGTGGGCCAAGGCCAAGTCCATCAGAGCTGGTAGTAATAATGTAAAATGTTTTCTGCGATACCATATTTAAGAAGGGGGGAAAAGTGATTGTGCAGTTGTAATTGAGCTCAAAGAAGAGGCAGGTGTGAATATGAAAAGCAGTGGGCCTGCAGATCCCAGTCAGTGCAGAAGGAAAGGGAAGAGGTGCTCCAGGAGTCAGAGCTGAGGTTCCTCTGCAGCCCATGGTGCAGCCCGTGGTGCAGCCCGTGGTGCAGCAGCTGTGCGCCTGCAGCCCATGGAGGACCATGGGGACACAGAGATCCACCCACGGCCTGTGGAGGTCCCCACACTGGAGCAGTGATGCCCAAAAGAAAGTGTGACCACATGGGAAGCCCAAGATGGAGCAGGATCCTGGCAAGGCTTGTGACACACTGGGGACCCACTCTGGAGCAGGCTGCTCTTGAAGGGCTACACCCTATGGAAGAATGATCCACATTGCAGCAGTTTGTTAAGAACTGTAAGCCATGGGAAGGACTCACCCTGGAGAAATTGTGGAGAACTGTCTCCCATGGGAGGGACCCCATCCTGGAGCAGGGAAAGGGCTCCTCTCCCTGAGCAGCAGCTGGAACCATGCCAGGTGAACTGACTGTAAGCCCCATTCGCCATCTCCCTGTGCAACTCGGGGAGGAGAGAGAGCCCAGGAAGGAGGGAGTGGTAGGGAGAAAGTGGTTCTAAGATTTGGTTTACTTCTCATTATTGTGCTCTGATTTTGAATGATAATAAATTCTGCAAATTTCCTGAAGTCAAGTCTGTTTCCCCGTGTTGGTAAACAAAGGGAAACAAAAAAAAACCCCAAATCTTTCCCCATCCTTATCTCAACCAGCGACTCTTCCATCATATTTTTTCTTTCCCCTGTCCAGTTGCAGAGGTGGATCCAGCCAAGGTCAAACCCACGGACAACGTAATATGGTCCTATGACAATACAATTTCTTCAGCTGCTCCCTTGAAACTGTTGCATAGTTTGCAGATAAAGTGTCGCTGGCCTGGTCTGATGAAGTAAGTCACAGGACTCCTGAGGATTTTTGTTCATTTGGAATAATTTCGCTTTACAACAGGGATTTCTATTTTTATTGTTTTACAAACATATCTGGCCCAGAAATGGGACAAGGCTTTTGAAATAGAAACTTTTGTAAATCCAGGCAATAACACACACTCACACCTTATACACCCAAAGGATTATATTTTTATAAAGCTCTAATTTCACAATATCTGATATAGAAAACACCACGACATCACTGCTGCAGGGAGGGAGTAATGTTTTCAAACCAAAATGTGCTCCTTACTTGCACCCTGTGATAGCCTGTGCAGCCAGGGAGCCCTGAGTGCCCAAAAGGCTAGAGGCAGGTCCAGAGCTGGGGCAGGCTGTATTGCCAAATCATCTTCCCACCAGAAAGGATCTGGTGGTGTCTGGGCTCCCAGGGAAGTCTGCCCTTCCTCTTGAGGCAGCTCTGTGAGTAACACACAACAGCCTGTGTCCAACCTGTAACAAGAGCTGAGCTGGAGTTGAGCTCTTAGGAAGTCCCAGAGAGAATTCCTGTCAGATATATAAAACTGCTCATTTCATTCAGGCTCTACTGGATTTTCCACATGCTCATTACAGATATAATGCAGGAGAATAATTTAAATTATAAGCAAAGCTATTATTCTTGTATATAGCCCATAGTAAATTGCTATTAAAAGATTTTGGTTATTCAGTTGGTTGGGTACTTATAAAACGTATTCTAGCATCTAAGTGGAAAGAAACTTGCAGCTTTTTCTGTAGCAGATTTTATCTTTCCTGTCCAGACAAAAGGAAATGGAGGGATATTTGTAAAAAGAACTTTCAGCAGATATCATTCCTCAAAAAAGGCTTTTACAAAGTTTTGCAAAATAAGGTGAGATGGTGCATGCTCTAGGCTTTTGATTTCTCAGAGAGTAATCAGTAGGGAATAAAAAGCAATAAGACAAAAACACAATAAAAGAAAAAATTTAAGGGAAACAAATTAGAGACTCCAGGCTGATATACTGTAACCATAGAGAAATGAATGCAGTGATTTGGTAGTAAAAGCAATGACAACAAAAAAGCCTATATTAGAATTTGTATAAAAAAGAATGCATTAAATAATGAGATAGAAGCTGTTATAAAATTATCTCAAAATGCCTTTCAAGCTCTATGTTTTCCTACTCACTTCCCCAAAGTTTAAGACTGCCTAGTGTCACCTTTCTGGCCAAAAATCTGCCAAATTAGTATTTTACTTAGATATTAAATAGGAGCAAGGTCTAATACTGTACTAATTAATTGAGCATATTCCTTTCCCAGTTCCTCTACTGCATCCCCTTCTGCAAGGACAACCCACTAAATAGCAATGCTGTAGAACCATGAAATTCCTTAAAAGAAGACTATGAAGAGAACAAACTGCTGAACACACAAAAAATTAATATATTCAAATTTATTCACATATTCTTAATAATTGAAATTTTGTAAGAACTGAACATTTTGAAAAACAATTCTCTTAAACAGGACATTTTCACATATCTGATAACATTGTTGCTGTCTATCTATATCTGCAGTTTGTGTATGAATTGTTGAAGGAAAGCAGAAATGGATCTCCTTGCCTTTTAATGTGGACTGTCTTTTGTTCATCCTAGATTGCTCTGCTGATTTGAGGGTGTGATTTCCATGTGCTTTGCTCTCAAAGTAGGCCTGCAACTCAGCAGAATATGTGTTTTCCATAGAGTAGATTCCAGTGACCACAGAAATTTTGTGGTCCTTTTCAGACAGGGAACTACCCGTCTCCAGCAATCCAGTCACCTGCATCATATTTCTTTATCAGTATTCCACTAAAGACTTGCTGAAAAGAGAGGAAGAAGAGAAAATGTGCTTCATTAAAAAAAAAAAAATCCCATCTTCAACCTGAAATAGGCAGAGGCTGCAGAAGTAGGAAAAAGGCATTTGTTTTACTTGAGAGAAATTTGTTTTCCCCTCGCAGCCAGACTCTTATTTAAAAAAAAAAAAAGCTAAAAAAAAATCTTTTTTTTTTAATTTGCAAACATGATTAAGCTTGGGATAGTATTTTTATTTATTTACAAACTTGATGTTCTGTCACACCAACCTTGTAGCTCCTCTGGAGCATGCTTACCTGTGTTATATTGGCATGCCCTCAAAATAAGAGTTCCAGTGCCATCACACCTCACAGTACTATTTTCAATAGATAATATCACTTCTGGAAGTTCATGAACACTGAAATAAAACAGCCCTGTATCTTATCACCTTTTGTCATTATCTAGAAACTTTGCCATGGTGTTGCAGATAAAGTGAATGCACTAAAGAACACACTAGAGGTTCAACAAAAATTAAGTATATAAATATAAATAAAAATTCCTTTATTAAACTTACAATTTATTTTTAAACTCAATGACAAAGGTCATCTGTCATAAACCTATGATTAGTCTAGCTGGTTTTTACAGCAGGTTTGATTTTTGTCAGCTACTTCATTCCTAGTCATTCACCTAGCTTCACTATAAATTGCTTAAGAGCCTGCAAATGCTTCCAATGCCTTTTTCCTGTTAGGTCATCCTTTGTAACAATAAAGGAACCAAAGCCTTATGTAGCCATGCTGATCTCTTTTGCTAAATGTTAATTTTAACACTTAAGCAATTCTACATAATGAGATCCTATCTCTAAAAGTAATTTTCTCTTCTGACAGTCACTAAGGTACTGAAAAATTTTTGTCATTGATTTTGGGTTTGGTTCTTTAATGGGTAGGTCTTTTGCTTGAAGGTCTTGCATCTCCCAGAGCAGCAAAGGGAGGGAAATTATGACTTACTATGTGAGAAGGTGTTCAGCCCCTCAGGGCCCCAGAGGGTCCCCTGATGGGGAAAACCTCTTTTTAACAGTTCTGTGCCGGGATTGAGAGACACATGGGACCTTTTTCAGTCTTCAAGTTGCTGCTTATTTTTATCTTATCAGAAGCTCGGCACGCCGTCTGCAGCACTTAGCTCACAAGAAAGCACAGCACAAATGGTCCCAAGATGTACAGTTTGAAGGTCTTTTAAAGCTGTTTTATCCAAATAACTCTTAAAACATACTTTATTTCTACCTTTCTACCCATAACCAATCCTTGTCTGCCCACGTAACCTCTGCACTGCAGCTTCCCACAACCAATCATCCTGTGCTCCCAACACTGCAGAACATGGAGTAGATGAAAAAGAGGAAGCTCAGACAACACCCAAGATCCTCCATCTTGTCTCCTATCTACCCCTATAGTAAAATCCCAAAACTCTAAATTTCTCACCCTGTGACAAACTACACTATTCTCTACAGTCACACACCTATAGACTCCAATCCATCCCGAAGTCTTGGAAGACCTCTCGATGGGCAAAGGTTAAAGGCAGTGCTTCCCTGGGAGTCAGGACCCCTCAGGACAGGCAGAGAAATATTCCCTGTGCCCTGGATTCCAACAGGAAGGCTGATGACAAAAGTACTAAAAGTATAAAATATTAAAATTTGTTAATACCCTGCTCTTAAATTCTAAACCAAGTGCCTGTCATGGGCCAACACTGGAGACCAGAGGTTGGGCCTAGGTGAACTGCCCCTGTTTAAAATGGTCAAACTTATAATGTGCTTTTTGGTATAGAAAAGGAAGCATTATTATTAACTTGTTAATCTACATTTAATTTATTTTAGCCTAAACAAAAATCTAGAGGAAGGCCACACCTATATTTATATAAAGACAGCACTTTTCCTCCAGTCTTGAATACAGCAAATGTTAGGATTTATTAGTATGCTGAGAAATGTATTTGCATTATATTCCATAAAATGATCATAATCTCTGCTAGGGTGAAAGTAATTTAAAAGCTACTGCTTTATAAAATAGTTTTACAGACTTATTGAAGTAATTAAGTATATCAATAAGAGAGATAGAATTGCTCTTGCAGTGCAGTCTGAAGCACTTTATAGCTCTATTCCTTAACCAGGCTAGTGCTTTAAATCAATTATATCCTGTTATAATGATCTTTTTTACTAAAATACATGATTTGTGGCATTTCTGTGAGACAATTATTCGTATCATTTCAACACAGAATCCATACATTCCACATACTGTATATGTGAAACAAACCACACCTTTATGAAGCATTTTAAAAAATTTAATTTCTGCCATAAATCATTTAAATGGCTCCTAGTCTGAGTAATTACTGTTGATTGGTTCAGTATGCTGTTTTGCTTAATAGATTGTGTTTTTCTAATTGGCCAAGATTTTAGTAACAAATTACAAAAGGATATGAGGGAGGATGGGTAGTACAACTAGCAGGTTTAATAGATGTGGTGTCCTGAACTCAGTTAATTAATCCAAACAGTAGCATTTGAAATGGCATCTGGTTGATACAACGGAAAGTGCTTTTATAATCCTAAAATGTTCTTTAACTAATCTGCTTGTACTTCGAAGATATATATTTTTAATTACTGTTATTATTTGAAATAAAACACAGTTGGTTAAAAAATTCTGTGGCGACTGGTATCTTTGGGGTGTAGTGCCTTTACAAGGCTTTTTAATTTAATTTGGAATTCTTGCTCATTAAATTATTTTGAGACATACTGTGATTCAACTTTCAGTCTTGAGGGGAAAAACAAGCTTGTGGCTACATTGTTCTTGGAGTAGATCAAAGAACTTGCTGTGACACTTAGGGTTGTTCTGGTCAAGTATGCTATTCTACTATAATTATGCCAATTCTCTTCCTTTTTCAGACTTTCTGTTCTCAAATAATAACTTCTTCCATAATAGTTACTCTTTCAAGGAAGCAAAGGGTCAACTGGTATGTGCAAAAAAGAAACCAAGTGGGATCGTGATCCTGGAAATAGGTATACTTTAACCATTCTGGTTTTGCTGTTCCTGTGGACTCTCCCATGGAATAAGTCGTCTACTTTGTGGAAAATGGATTTATCTCAGAGTGAAAGATGGGACTTCCAGAATAGGGGCAGCTGACTAGGCAATAATATTTCCACTCAGAATCCTGAGCTGAGACCACCTGCAAGAAAGGGATACCAATACCATTAATTTTGGCTCATTGTACAAATTGAGCCTGTGCACAATGGAGAACTAACAGGTCTTTGAACTCCGTAAAAGAACAGCTGATGGGTAACCCAGGGGTTTATATTCCCTTCAAGTTCCATTTGCATCTCTTTTAGATATGGTCAGATTTGGCTCCCCTGGCAAGAGGGTAACAATAATATTTTTTTAATATTCCTCCCAGATATCAAATGCCACTACCCCATGGAGCAGGCTTTCTTATCAGTTCTAGAGATTGTATTTGCCTCAGCAATTAGGATGGTAGAAAAATCCTGACTTTTATTCCCTCCTAAGTATTGAACAGGAGTATCTGAAGTATTATACTGTATGGCTCTAAAACATATTTTTTTTATTCTAGGTTATATTAAACATCTGTAAAACAGTGCCTGTAATTGAAACAAACTCAAGAAAGCTTTAAGCTACATGTGTCAGGTCCTGCTGGCTGTTGAGATGGAGTAGGACAGGTCTCAGCTCATATTGACAAAACCATCCAAAAACCAGGCCATATTCAGGATACAAATAGCAGCCCCAGCACATCTGTGTCACGTAGCAATACAAAGTTGCTGGAAAAGTTCTTTATACACTTTGTTTCTTAAATCATTGACTTCTTTTTAAGAAAGAATTAAAATTAAGAACAATTTTCAAACTGCAGAAAATTATTGGAAAATAAAATTTAACAGGTGACATTGAAATTTGAATCCCACAGAATTCTTCCCTGCTACCAGTTAAAAGGAGTGTATAATCCTAGTTCTGTTTCAAATTAATATACTGAAAAATTAGCAAAACTTCATGGTGTATATCTGTCTCTCATTTCAGCAAAAATCACTAATTTCAAGAAAAATAATGTCCCTTTTCAACAGGGAAAAGTGCTGGCCAGAAACCAAGGCATCAGTCTTTGCACTACATTTTTAGCCTTGTTTTCTGTTTGCTATTTTCTACCCAAATGCAGGCTTTAGATAAATCACTTAGGACTTTCATGATCTATCAGATGCTGAGTGGGATTTCAAAAAGCAGGGAAGTATGAATAGGTAAGGACTACAATAGCTATAAAATTAGTCCTATGGTCCCATTGTCTTCAATTATACTTCAGAAGAGCACACCAAGGGTAGGTGAGATCAAGATGGTCAAATGTTCATCCTCTACTCCCGTGGGCATCACCCATTACCTTAAATGCCACATGATAGTGCGTACCATAAACCAGATCTTGTGTAGGATCTTGTTCCTAGGCAGGCTTCTTCATACCTTGTGGGATTTCAGGATGCCCTTTAGAGAGAGAAGAGCTGTCTCTTGAGATGCAGCACTGCTGATATCAGCGATGATATCTCTGCATCATCCTAAGGCAAAGAGGAACTTCCCTGAGCGGCCTTGTGTGGAGCTGTGTCCTTCCAATCCCTGCCATGGAGGTTATTTTTACATACTGACACCAGAGAGTTTTGGACCAAGGACATTCTCACTCCACCTGCCAGTCTCCCAGGACCTGCTTATTTGTAAGGTTCTCAGAAAAGTCTGTGAACTCACATAACAGGACTATCCAGAACAGGGACTTCAGTCCAAGTGGGAACCTTGGCTCAGGATTTCTGATTACTTCTTGGTTAACTGCTTAGTGTTACCCAACAAAGTTGTTGTATGAGTTGTTCAACACTTGTTCTTATTTTATTGCTCTGTACTGTATTGCAGTTTTTAGAAATAATTACAGGCTAATATAGTAATTATAGACTTTTCAATTTTAATTTATTTTCATGGCAGCAGCTCCAGTGACGTTTTCTTTTTAAAAAAACAGATACAGATTTTAATGAAAATAATGTGCAATTTAGAGGAATCTGTGCAAACAGATCAGTAAAACAACAAGTTAATAGCACAAATAATTAAGCAAGCAGGTATTGCATACACCCTCCACACTTGAAAGCAGGTAAAAAAGACAAACCACCAAACCAATTTTTCCCACCAATGGTTTAAACATTTGGACATAAGTGGATCTCTGCAAACAAGCAACTCAGCACCCTCAGCTTTCGCAAAACTAAAATATTGGGCAGCACCAGGTGGGATCAGGCCCACAATTCCCTTGTTCTCATCCTTCTAGAATCCCTTTCTTTGAAGAATTGCAATTCAGCAATAACAGTGGAATACCAAGAAACAAACGAAATTGCTTTCCTGAACAAAACCCAAAAACTAGCTAGCATGGGAAATCCCTCAAAAGCTTAAAGCTCCTGCATGTATATTGCAACCTCCATTCAGAAAAGATGTGTGTGCTTGGGTTTGGGTTCTTTGTCACAAGACTTTGCTCAGAGACCCAAATTGCATTTGCAGTAGGATTCTGAAGCCATCCATTTCCATTGAGTGTACAGGGAGCCAAAATTGACCAGTCCTGGACAGTGGCACAAATTACACACACCTGGACACATCTGGACTGGATAGGATGGGAGCCACTGCATCAGCCAGCCACAGACACAGCTCTTCCATGCACCAACTACCAGCCTTTG
>JAYDZK010000169.1:97150717-97162223 GCA_034509185.1 Euphonia xanthogaster
AACTACCAGCCTTTGGGGATTGTGTTATCTCAAGATGGATAACTGAGCACATTTAACTCTGAGTGACTTTTGCCCATGAAAGGCCATACCAAAACAACTGTTCTTCCAAACCCTGTGAAATATGTTTGAGTGTGTACTTGAAGGTATACACTTTATTCAATAGTCTAGCTTGAGTTTATCTCTAATATCTTAAAAGGCTGGAACCTCAAAGAGGACTTTCCTCTTTTATAGTTGGTTAATGCTAATCCTTTTATTCTCTGGAGGTTCTTGTTCCACTGCCTGTACCACTACAGAGAATCTTCCATTAAGATTGTAACTGATGGGACTAACATCTGTATTTGATGTTCTTTCTGTAGAACAGTTTTCTGCACACAGCTCATCCAAAGCACACTATGTCAGTACCCACCCATCTTCCATGTTCTGTCTCTTCATGCTCATAAAGAAAATAAATAAACAAATGGTTTCTAAGCTGAACATCTCTTCCAATGTTCTGTGGGTGTTGATATTCAATACACATTACATCATTTGATTTTAAAAATATCAAATAAAAGAACGTAAAAGGTACCTTCAAATCATCCATCTGAACAAGTATTTTCTTAGTAGAAATAATTGTGTGAAACTGATCATTGCAAGACATGAAAGACTTAGATTGCATTCTAAAAATTATTTTACATTAAATGATAAGACATTTAGTTCTTTTTAGACTTAACAAATTATTAATATTATATACAAATTTCAATTCTGCCTCAAAAATGCAAGCAAATATAGGGTGCCAGAACAAGTTTTCTCCCAGCATATGATAATACTATACACAGGTTTAGGGAAGAAATTTAAAATAACAGTGAATTGAAACAAGGGAATTTAGGTAGGCAGAACATAATTACCCAAGCTGGAATTTGGCCAAGACACTGGGGCTAACACTTCTTCCCTTTTGAAAAGTGCCAGGAGATCTTTAATGAGAACAAGTACCCAGGGATTTCTAATGAGAACAAGGTCGGGACCTTTATTTGATATCTCAGCTGAAACACAGCAATCTCAGCAGCACTATACTACCTAACACAAGGCTGGGGCATAAGTTCAAATCTGACTCAGAAGAAGAGTGACACCAACAGCATCACTACCACCTTCTTCTTTCATACTTTTTTCTCCATAGTTTGCTCCCACTCCACAGCTTAGCAAAGTGCTGTTTGTCAGGTAATGCAGAACATAGGAAAATTGCTATTTCTTTTTAAATGTATTTGGCTCAGCTGTCATTGTTCCCATTTGGTATTTTCTGCTGGTAAATCTGTCGATGGGTACTGGCTGACTATGAATGGTGAACTAACTAAGGACAGTAAAGAGGAGTCTACTCTTGACCTGAGAGAACATAATTATGACCAGAAACACAAATGCAGAAAGTATATCATTCTAGTAATTTTAATCATTTTCATTTGTTAGTAGAGACCTTAAAATAGTTTTGCAATTTCAGTTTTAGATAGTCAGAAGAGTCCTTTCTATTTAGTATAACATTTTAACATCTGTTTTGTCAGTCCAAATGCTATCTTTCTGACCTCTCCAGTTCTTTGGGGTATGAGGGTGAGAATGGTACCCTTTCCATCATTCAGGTATATTATAGTTTGTTTGCATATGGTGATGTAACAATTTCCAAAACAGCTCCAAAAAAAACCAAAAGAAATTTAAAAGTTAGCATAATTTTCAAATGCTACTGAACTAAAACCCCACACATTAATAAATAGTCCAGTTTTCAGAGGCACTGAGAACACTCAGATTCTGTTTATTTTGGTTTTTCCCCACTGATGGCACATGATCACATGCTAAAAATGTGCTTGGCAGGATTAGGCCCCAAGCCGAAACAAACTAATTTAAAGACATTTCAACAGTATTCACAAGGGCAGCAAATATAAGCATAGGCACTTGCACTCTTATTGGTCTTGCATTTATTCTAGGTCAACAACAAGCACAGCTGTTCCCAAATGGTGCATGGCTTTCTCAGCCAGGGAACACAGTCCTGGTTTAATTGATCAAGAAACAAAAAATTCAGTGTTGCAGATACCAAAGTGTGTTCGTGCACTCCAAATATTCTACATGTACCACAATAAGAAATTGAGCTTATTGAGCTTAATTGAGCTTATTAAAATATCCTTTTTTATACTCTTTTCTGTTCACCAGCTAAAAGACTGCGAGTTGATCCTCAAAATTTCACTAAAGAGTATCCCTGATTTTTCTGCACCAGCAATAAAGACAGATTTCCCCAGCTGGATAAACCACACTGTTCACTGGAGATCACAATTGAATCAGTATGTTGATGGACTTACTTCACTGTAGTATAAAAGCATAATAACGTGCTTCAACTTTGACCTCTCTTCATGCCCAGCTGATCCTGAGGATCCTATTTCTGCATTATATAAATTGCACACTCTCTTCCTTCAGATTAGCTTCTTTGACTTCAGGATCTTCCCTTGAGAAAAAACTGTGCAACAATGACAAGTCAGAAAATCCAAGTCAGCCACAACTTTCTTGGCATACCAGGACCATTCCATGTAATGCTCATCAGGAATACAAAACAATTTTGTGCAGTGTGTGTGGTGCTTTTGCTAAACACTTGCTTTGACATAGGAACCTGCAAGAGAGAATAATTTGTCTCAAAGGTCTCATTTGCTGTGATATTTTCAATTATTGTCTTTTATCTGATATCCTGATAACAATTTCATATCTTATCCTACGTGGTGAAGAGCAATTACAAATTATTTTTGAAAAGTCAGCATTTCAAAGGCTTTAAAACCAAGGGATTAAAGTAGGATTCACAAGACAGAAAAAGTACTTGGTTTGGCAAGGAACTGGCACTTGACGTTGGAAAAATTGGACATGGGAAAGACCACACAGCCACACTGCAACCTTCTCTTCACCTGACTACAGAAAATGCTAGCCACATCATGTGGATGGCAGGAGTGGGGTGGTGTCCAGCTTCCCTCAACCACCTTCTCCCCTTGTACATCCGCCCCTGCACAAACAAGGTCCTTTGTCCAAAGTCCAAGAGGCAGTTCACTAAACTCAGACAACTGCCTGAAATCTATGTGACTTCATTTGCCTTGAATTTTGAGCCATTAAACTTTGTTACTTGCTCTTTTTATCCATACTATATACACGTGTATATCTCCTGGTTAACTGGACTACATAAATGAAAGTCTAAGTATTTACATGTCTCTGTATCTTTATGTTAATATTATTCAGCCTTTTTTCAGGCTGAATTGTGTACTTGGATAGACACAATGTGCATTATATTCAGCTCATAAAAGCATGATGCCCTTGGCCAGAATAGCACCCAAATTTAACGAAGAAAGAACCGGTCCAATGACTGGACAAGTACTTGCATACCTGAACTATTACAGCTGACTTCATTAACAATGTCAGACATTCTCACTTGCAAGACAACATCTCTCAGATATGCATTCATATCCTCAGATTGTCCCTGAGAAAGTTTAGGTAGACAAATAATAGATTACATACATAAGTGTATATATGTATTTTCTAAACACATGAGAAAGTTAAACCTGAAAATGTGAAGTGTCCTAATTTGAATAAGAAATTTAAAGCCCAAGGGATTCCAGGGTAATCAGAGAGCCAAAATGTCCATTAAAGTAAGGAGAATAAGAAATCTAAAAAATATTTTCCTCTCTATATCAATAACATGAAGAAAAAGCACAGTGTTACCTGCACAAGACCAGCCCTTTCCCTGGGCTGAATCACAGCAGTTACAGATAACTGCCCAGCCAAGGATGTTCAGAACACAAGGAGGGTCCTGTGCCATGTCAGACCCATGTCCCACTCAGCAGGACATCACTTCATCACTGCTGCCCTTTCAGCAGGGTGATAGGCGTGAATCCTGCCTTGCAGCTCATCAGCCTCTTCTGGTACAGTGTTTGCTGTGATTCCTTGGCTTTTGCCTGACGTATTTCTCAGCTAGGTTTTGGATAGGTCCAAGACAACTTAGTTTCCAAGACTAGAGGCAGTAAGCCAGCATTGCAAATATCTCAGAAGATACCAAAAATGTTTGAAATATCCAGCAATCACTTAGTACTAAAAAAAAATTAATGTCAGCCTCACTTGCTTCTTCTGCACACTAACCAGAAAATAAATAGGTAAATTTTAATCTGTAAATTTTAGTTTTTTTCTCCTGCAAACCAGGAGTCTATACGGACACCAGAACATAGTGTGTCCAGCCCTGGCCTTGGTTCAGAGAATGGATTTACTCAAGTTCACATTCACCATATTATCAACTTCACCCCATGGCAAGGTCTTTTACACCTTTTGTATGAGCTGTCTGACCAGAGATAAAAACAAAACATGCATGGTTTTACCTGCCCTTACAAACACAAGATCAGTGATCAGCAAACCTCTGAAGAGCTGAGTCCTGATATATCAGCATGAACATCCAAAGTTTCCTAAGAACTTCTTGCTATAATTTCTTGAATTAGCAATAACAGGCTAGAAGTCCTGTAAGAATAATGTTCAACAGCCTATTGCAGTGAAAAGATGAGAACATTTCAGAAGCTTCCAAAAGATTTAGTTGTGGCAATTTACAAAGGGTTAAAGAAAAAGAGAGGTTGTATTTTATGGTCATTGCCTCACCCATTCTTTGTTAAGATACTGACTGTGCCTCAATATGATAGAAAAGAAATTGAAGAGGCCTTTGCTTGGCAGTGGGTCGAGAACAGCTGTGAAAATAAATGATGACTAGAGAGAGAGAGAAAATATATGAGGTATCAGTATGCCTTACTGTACTTTTAAATTTATGCTGCAGATGGTGGAGTGTTTTTAAATCTCAGCACTCTAAAATAACTAACCTGGCAGGTGCACACCTGGTGGACTTCTAAGGGGAGAGATCCAGCCATTATTATCATAGATGATCCAGTAAAGCTGAAGAACTGCATGGCCGTGCAGTTTTTGGTGGGATGTTTTTATTTTTTTCTTACTTGGATGCCAAAACAACATATTAAGCCACAAGCAGAGAATGGTCTGTGTAAAGATCCCTACACATATACGCATACTTGCCCATTTTCATGCACAACTCATGTGAGTATTTGGAGTTAATGGGAGAGTAGAACAGTCTAAACATTTTTAAATTTCTTAAAAACTTTTAATTTACAGTTTTGGCATCTCATTATCAGAAGTAGTGATAACAGGAAGGAGGCTCTACCTCCAGTTACAAAAAAATTTAAAATATCCCTCAACCAATCATTCTTTTCAACATCTGCCTCTTTCCTTTCATAGAGAGCATGCATGAATAATCAGACCATAGTGCTGCTGTTAATTGAAAAAATCATTAGTAAACTTCCAGGTGCTGTTTACTATATAACCATTGTAATTTTCTATCCTAAAATCAGCATCTCACCAACATCATTGTCTGCCCCGGGGCACAGGGATTGTGCAGCTTTTACATTGTCAAAGGCAGTTGCAACCCCATTTGCTAGAAATGAAAGAAATGGATCCACACCTGCAGAGTTTGAGGCAATAATTCCTAATATTAGCCAGACCACATGAGGAGAGGGCTTTTTTGCCAATCCTTTATGATTCAACACTTTACAATCCATTTGAAATAATTTAAATATTCTTTTATTTTGTTGCTCCTACCCCATGTTTATTCTTCCTTTAATTTCTCTCTTCTCCTGAAGCAGACCTACAAATAAAAGACAGGCACAGATCATACCATACCTATGCAGCTAAAGAAATGGAAGAATTGAAAACCACCTCTTATTTCAGAGTATCAATTATTAGACCTATCCAAGAAAAGAGCAGAGAGATATTCTCAAATACAGCATGACTAAGTACAGATTAAATCCAAAGCTATTTTGGAAACAACACCTGGTTTCTAGTCCCCAAAAAAAAAGTTGTTTCAAAGTCAGAATTGAATCTCTAGGCCAGAACAAATTGTAAAACAAATTGGCCAAACTACAGACAGCAAGATCTAAGCTGGCTCAAATCAGAATATTTTTCCTGACTTCAAGAAGGTTGGACCTGTTTGTGCCTACCTGGGCTGTGCTCTTCCATACTTTCAGCTATAACATACTAGCCTTCCACAAATCTCTGGCCCTCTCAAAAATTACTTTGGAATTGACAGATTTATCTATGTCTAAAATGTCTCAAAAATTGTCATCTTCAGTTTGCCCAAAAGACTCTGCTCAGAGCAATTCATTTAAAGAGAATTCAAACCATCTCAACCATAACATGTTGAGAAACTTCAAATAATACTGCCAATCCAGAATTTGCTAGATATTTGATAGAGTGAATTTAATCTTCAGTATCATATGCATAACATTACTAGGCTAAAATTAATACTAAAACAACTGTCACAAATATTTTTTACATAATATATTACTGGTGGGTTCAACTCTGAGTAGATTTTCCTAAACTTGAATTTACAACTTGTTGCATAGATAAAAGCACCTGTATACACTTAATTAGATGCAGCATAAAAACAACCTGTGTTCAGCTTATATAAACAGGTTTGTAAGCCAGTGAAAATGCTGGGAAGTAATGAAGGTCACAGCACTAACCCAAGGAAGGCAGTGGAGGCCTTTTAGGACTCAGTTCAGAGTCCCTCAAAATGTTTTGTGGTCTCTGAGAACTGGTGAATACAGCCAATCTAAAAAGAGGAGAGACTGAGAAAAGAAAACCAGAGGAGTTTTTCAGCAAGAGCAGACGGGGAAAAGACCAGTATGAAAAGTATATGTTCTTGGGGCTTCTTTCAGTCTAACATGCTTTAAAAACAGCACTGTTCAGCTAAGTGTTTAAGCATTTATTTAATGGCTAATGATTAAGATCAAGTAACTGGCACGTAAACCCTGCCAAACTTAAAGGTTGATACACTCTGAAGTGCTTTATTGAACTGGAGCCCAAGCAATACTGACTCAATTAGAAAGCAATTTTAAAAACTCTGAAATATATCAGTGTCTGTAACAGATTGTATTGTCTTTCATAATGAAGAAGTTTCTGCATTTTCATCAAAGGAACAATCAATAGTCTGGTAACATTTTCATCAGGAATAGACATTTTCTGTGCTTGGTCTTGCCTTTCAAGAATTCATCCACATAAAATTTCTTCTGATAACAAGAAAGTTGATGTTATGAATATGGTCTTTGAAAGTACATTTTAATTTCTTACGGTTTTCCAAATATACTATCTAAAAGATATGACTAAAATGCACAAGACCTAGTGGTGGGGAGCAGTTATTAACTTCAGTGAGGACAGTATTTCCACACTTCTCAGAGCTGATTTATTTCTACTTAAGAAATTTTATTTGTGGCCCCAAAGCCTTCAAAAGACACTTCAAAAATTAAAAAAAAAGTCAAAGTTGATTAGGTGTTTTTAAACAGATTTACATTCTGAATCATCTTAAGACAAACACCAAGTATTTGTAAGTATTTGTTTTTACTTTTACCTTTTATTCAATGGTGAAATGCCTTTAAATATAGGCTGAACTCATCTGGGGAGTCAGAGACCCCTGTACATCTGTGAAGGCTTTAATCTGACTTCTTAAGCTGTTAGTCTGATTCCAAGCACTTTGAAGTAAATGGAAAAAACTTTTACAGACATCAATATCTTTGATTCAGACCCTCTGGGTCTTCAGAGAACCTTTTTGCAACAGACTGCATATTGTGCTCTTCACCTGTAACACTGACTGTCTTTTGTATCACTAGAAATTTGTATAAAATCTGCTCTATAAATAATCTGCTATTTACAATTAGTAATACACAGTATCGTTTCCCTCCTTGGCCTCCACATAGCATTGTTCCAGATACTCAACTGGAAGTTTTTAGTGGGTTTAATTTTCATAACTCTGTGAAGTTTGTTCCAAGATTTCCAGGTGTGTCTGATCACGGAGTTATTTGTCTTTAAATCTTTCAGGGTGAATTTTTGGTAGGTGCCAACCTTGCATGTGTCTGTTAATTGATGCTCTGCTTTCACCCATGGCAATTGCACTTCATCAGCCTGCCAGACTCTGAAAGCTTGAGCCAAATTAAAAGCCCACTGCTAGAGCTTTACATTTGGTAATTTTAAACTTCCATATTTAAGGCTGGCAAAATGTTTTGTGCTTCCCATCTTCAGCCTATCCAGAGAAAGAAAATGGATATGGTCTTAGTCACTGGCATATAAACTGTGCAAAAACAATCTTGGAAATGCACAATTAATTTGTGGTGCTCAGATAATTCAAAATCTGAACTTGAACAGATCCTGGTGTCAGATATTTTCTTTTATATTCTGAGTTATGTTTACAAGTTTTATGACTTAAAAAGTTTCCTTCTGAAAGTATTTTCCTATCTTCCATGCATTAAAAGGAGCTGAAGGGGTCATATACTACACTTGAAAGACTTTTTATTTCAGATACTTTACGTGGTAGCTTGATACCTGGGTGAAATCAAATACCACTTTCAGATAGCCCAAATGTATGCAGGTATTTGGCCATATCTGCACCATGTAGCAAATCTAGCTGCCTTCATGACATTCTCTTTTGTTTGAGAAATCTTTTGCTGTATCACAGCCTGTGCATGTCTGTATAATAGTGAAGTCACCATATCTAAAGACAAAAATCAATATCTTAAAAAATACCTTGACCCAGGTCATCATAAACTTGATTTTATTCTTTTGTGGATAAAATCTCAGGGAAATGCATATATTTGGATGTCTTCTACCCTCTGTCATTCAGATATCACTTCTCCTACTACTCTTGGGAAAGGTTATTGTCTGTTACTCTGTGTAGGTGGTACAGGGATATAAATATTACTACTAATAATAAATTTATGGCACTTCTTTATCCCATGTATTTTAAGCAATCATCCAATATATAACTGCCAGGGCTCTGAGGGCACATCTCAGCCTCTCTGGGACCTCATTCCACCCTGCCTGGGACCTCATTGCAACCTCCCAGGGCCTTCAGTCCCCATCCCAGTGATGGTGCAGCAGCACTGATCTCCAGCCCCATCTCTCCCTCCATCTCCTTTCAGTCCTGGCTGGAGTCCCTTCCTGTGCTCTGGCCCTGATTCATGGCTTGCTGTGTTGGAGTGTGGACCCTCTTACCAGCACCCTGGGGCTGTGCCCTGTGGGTGAGGGCACAGCCAGTGCTGGGTCATCCTCAGGTCCAGCTCCGCAACTCCAGCCCATGCTACTCCCCCACATAACTATAAAATATAGTGGAGATCTAATGTATGCATTTCCTGAACTGATCCTAAGTATAAGAAAACATACCAAAATTACCAAGCCACTTCACTAGGAATTACACTACTCCATAGAGATGTTTTATGAGAAACTAGGCACTTATTTCCACAATGATTTTTTAAAAGGTATATTTTTAATTCACTGAGAAACTGATAATGACACACCCTGCAGGATGAACATGTTTGCAAAAGGTTTCTTGTCAGTTTTATGACTAAATTGTGTAAGGGACAGAAGAATTCTTTTTTGCACCTTAGGAAAACAACATTGACCTGATTCAGTCCATCTCATGAGACCTGAAGAATATGGTTAAGAATGTGGCAGCATTAGACTCCCCTACAGTCATTTAAAAAAAGCTCCAAAAAGAGTTCTTAAGGCAACTCAACTCATTTTCCAAAGGGATGGTGTTTTGCAGGAGGAAGCTGTGTCCATCTGGACCATAGCCACTACTGTAATTGCAGTTTGCTGCAGAAAGCAGGTGGTGACTCTCAGAGGGCTCTGTTTTGTGGTGATCCCTCCAGTTTGATGACTTTCTCAGAGCACTGCTTGCATGAACTTTCATGAGAGACACGTAGAGAGGAGGTAGGTGCCAACTTTCACTGTCTCTTCTGAGAAATGAACCTGGGGCTGTCAAATAAGGTAGGAGGAGAGAAATTCAGGAAAAACAGCAGCCAGGAGTGTGTGCCTGACCCATGCAACTCCTCTGGGCATGAAATTGTTCTGTAGCAGGCTGTGGATTGCAGCTGTGTACTGTTAGAGGTAACCAAATGCAGTGGCTTTGGCCCCCATGGGGATCCCCTCCTGCCCCAGGGTCACTCCTGTCCCCGTGGATGCAAGGCTGCACAGAAGCGAGTCTCCAGGCCCAGCCAGTGGCAAGGCAGCTGGGTACATATTCCCAGAAGGCACACAAGCACACAGGCTTATGGCTGGCCCCACAGATCATCACAGAGAACACTGCCTTTAACAACACCCATGTAGGCACAGACTCCCCTCAGCACACCTGAACAGCACAGAGGCTCAGTCCTGTTCATCTTCTCCAGCTATCTGGGTGGAAATGCACTGGTGGAGTATGTAACCCCCAGTCTGGCTTTCCCCAGCAGTTGTTCTCAGACACTCTCTGGAATGGGGATCACTGAGCCCCTTAGGTTCACAGCCTCTCATTCCAGTGGTTGGCACTGAGACCTCTCCTACTCACTAGCCAGTACAGCTTCAAGTAAGCTTTAAATAATTCAAAAATTCCCTTCCCTCTGCAACCCATAATAATGCTTTGTTCCTTTAGGCAAGGGCACTCTAATTTGCATGGCATTGCAGAGAGTGTCTTGCACTGACTCCACCCAGCACTTGCAGGTGGGTTTGCTGTTGGTCTCAGCATTCTTCTTGAATGGTCTCAGGAATAGCTACTGCTTACATAAATTTAAAGGAGCAATGGCCAGACTGATGAAGAATACATTCATCAGAGGTTAGCATATATGTCCAGGTCCAGAAGCCCACGAGCTGTAAGTGTTTGAAGGCTAGGAGACTAATGTATAGGATAGGTGGGTGTCATAAATACTTGTTTCATTCCTAAATTCTTCCCTTGACAGCTGCTTTTTGTTGTTGTCCTAAACAAGGCACAGGGGAGGTGAATCTTCATTTTTGTCCAGGATGGCTGTTTTTTGGAAGGCAATGCAGATCTGTCCCCTTCTAATACAAAGGAAAGACTTGGCTGAGATTGTTATGAGCATTCATCTCTGTCATGTCTTTCTCTACTTCAGTCCTGTTTCATGGGAAGATATTTCAAATGTCTACTGCAAATGAAATTATAGAATGGCTGGAAAGAGAATGGTCTCATTTATCACATAAAGATACTGGCAGAAGCAAAGAGGATCAGGGAGTCAAAGGGCAGGTTAGAAGCATAAACTGATTTTGGAAACATCTCCCATGTTGCAGATTTAAGACCAGCCATTAAGAGCTGTCATTTTTATGAGCTAAAATTGGTCCTCCAGCACATTATTTGCCATATTTTTTACAAAACTTACTTTATCCTTCTTTTACCTGAGAAAAGACCAAGACAATATACAAACCAAGGTAAAGATGAACAGGGAAGGTGAGTTACTCTGCAGCCTCTAGATCTTTTATCACAAGCTGCTTCTTCATTTAACATCTCCTCTGTGCCTTTCTCCATAAAGCATTATGTGTTTTTGCTCTGAATTAAAACTGAAGTATTTGCTGTTTAATGTGTGAGGGTTTTTTTTACAGATTATTTAAGGCACAATTTCTGTTTATAGTCCCAGGGTATAGTCTAATCACCTTTGTT
>JAYDZK010000169.1:97175382-97295296 GCA_034509185.1 Euphonia xanthogaster
ATCTTTGACAGCATTTGCATATGGTATTGAATGTTTCTTTATAATGGCAATACTCAAAAAACTAACAAACAAACAAACAAACAAACAAAATCCACTAAAATCATCCCAGTAGAAGACATTTTTACTAATAGAAGTTGCCTGTTGCTCTACTGGAAAACTTGTTTCATGATAATAAAATCACTTTGTAACATGTTTCATGTTTCAAAGATTTCACTGGCATATCTAATGCATATTTAATGAAAATTCTCCCATCATTAAAACTGCTCTGACGGTATTCCTGAAAGTTGTGTTGGGTATCTGCAGAAAGCAAGGGAGAGAGTACGAGAAGAGAGGGAGAGAGTTATGTGGATTTCTAGCTAGCATCTATCGCCGAGTCCTAAAAACATCCACCAGTGTCCAGATTTCTTGAGAACATGAGACAGTCTTGTAGCAAGCAGAGGCGGTTTGGCTCATCATGCCTCATTCCCTTTTCCATCTACACCATGATGTCTTCTAATTGATTCTTTAATGACCTCTGTGTTTTTGCCTTAACTATCTTGCCTAGTAAGCCATTCCACACATTTATGATTCGCTGCTTGAAAAAAATGCTTCCTGACATCTGTTCTGAATTTGTTTTTCTTTAATTTTCATTTATGCCCTCTCGTTCTATCATCTGTGTTGGGCTGAAAATAGGAACCCATGTTGACATTTTCTGAACCATTTAAATTTTATGTTCTTTAATTAAAAAACTCCTTCTCAACTAGACAGAAGTCTAACCTGATGATGGAGAATAAAGGACTGTAGTTAAAATAAAATAATACTTTTATAAACACAATAATTAATTGATATGTGCATTTAGTATTCCATAGTTCAACTCATCAATGTCTCCTAAAGAGAAAATTCCAGCATTTGCTAAGATTCTCTCACAAATAAAAAGAGGGAATGGAATGCGCTGAAAACACTAAAAGGGACCAAGACTTAAGGAGATTTTTTTCTGGTTTTGTCTAAGACATCCTTTATTTTAGGGTTTTATTCTTCTTTAGATATCTGAATTATATGCACATAATAGAACAAACTGAAGATTTCTCTTTGTCAGATTTTCACGTTAGGTAACCAATTTTCAAAAATACTAAACATTTTACCTTTTCAAAATCAGATTTTTTTCAAAGATATCTCAATTTGGACTTCCACAGATTGGAATATCCTCCCAGCTCCTCTTAAAAGGTGGAAATAACTGAGAGAGTAACTTTAATCACCATGGCTTTGTGGTGCTAATGCTCCAATCCAAGCTCAAATTTTGATACTATATGCTTCTCTGATTGGTCAATGCTGTGAATTTATTTAAAATCATGCTTTTCAGTGTATTTTTACTTCCTTCTGTTAGTTCCTCCTCTAATTTTTCACTCATTATTTTTCTCCTCCCCTTTTGCAAAGCAACGACTTAAGCATCAAGATGAGCCTAATGCTCTAAAGTTTCAACCACCATAGTCAAAAACAGTTGTAGCACTAAGAGTGATTTTAGCTTCAACCATTTTATATGACTAATGAACAAATTTATTTTTAGTCCTTCTGCTTGGCATGCTCAGGCAAACCTTTCCTGCCATAGGTTCTGAGGACCACTGCCTATTCTAGCCTGGTAGGCAAGCAGTCTCCTTGGAAAGAGCCAAAACAATAACCCAGACTATAGCTGTGAAAAAATGTAGATGATCATAATCCTTCCCTGGGACCTAGTGGAATTTTGATGCCTCAGAATGCTCTTAAGAGGCAATACACTACTAGGTAGATTTTATACCAAAAACCTCACTTGTTAAAAACATGGCTATTCTTATTAGCACATTGAATACAGAAAGAAGAGTGGAAAAATAGGTGAAGATTATAAAGCTTAAAAAAAAATTGAATGAGAAATTTTACCATTCTGAGTAATTTTAAATGCAGTTTTAGATCCCATACTAATTTTAGATACCATGCATTTAAGTAATATTTCTGGGAATGTAACTGATTTACAAGAATCAAGTCCCGTCACTTCTCTGAACCTGTATGTAGTATGGAAAAGGACCCCTTGTTCTTGCTATGCACATCAGAAGTAGCCCAAAAGGCAAAAGACAAAGCATGTGCCATTTGCCTTAATCTGAGGGCTGTAGGGGGGAAAAAGGGCAAGCCCAACCAACTTAAGCAATAACATTTCTTCATTTTAGCACCTTTCTGCTTAGATCCTAACTTCCTTCTGCCAAATTCTTATTGCCTTTCTTTTTTACCTTCTTAGAAATATTTTCTGATTTTTTCTGCTGATGCTCTAAACATGTGTTCAGATGAGGTCATATATTACTATCCAAGCAGATAATAGGACCCAGGAGCTTTCAGTATGCCATTTTTGAGTGTCATATATCCTCCAGAACGTTGCTGTTTGTACTGCTTTTTGGGCCAAGCACCTCAGCTGAGCCTGTAGCAATAGAATTTCTGAAACATACTCAGAAACAAAGGAATGCAGAATCATTTTAACAGAATGAGAAGAGATACCCATCTCGACAATTTTCCAGGGTAATTTGGCTTGATGCTTATGCCTAAAATTCGTTTTGTTAGAGTGACTGATCTTCAGGAGAACTGTGTAATGAATGGACAGCTAGGTTAATGTCAACGTGCTGTTACAGGCAGAAGCCAAAAATTCTCTTTAATGTTGTCTCATTAGGAAGCCCCTGTGTAAGCATCTTTCCCGGAATACTGTGAGAATCTGTGCGCCAGAGCTGGTGGGAGGGATCCTCCACCAGCTGCCAAACATGACATTTCTGGACAGGCTGCTGAACCCTCAGCAGGTGACATCTGTGAAGCAGCCTTTCATCTTCCTGTCTCTCAATGGCTGGGTACCTGCATGGGGCAGGGATCCCAGAGAGGCTCTATGAATGCAGCCTGTCTCTTTCTCCCAGCTGGGCTTCCATAGCCACAGGCTGAGGATCCCTGAATTTGAGCTTCCAGTGTCAACATCTGCTCTCAGAGCCTCTTTTGTCCATTTCTCTCTTTATGTGCTGACAGCTAAAGCCCAGTTCAGCCAATACAAACTGTCTGTAATCATCAGAATACAATCTACTGACTGTTTACAGCTCACAAGCAATAGGTACATCTTTTCACTTCTGCTGTGTATTTAACTGAGTAGGAGAGTGATTAACCAGCAGAAAGGATTGAGCAGTTTAGAAATTTTTCAATTACTGTAAAAAAAAAAAAGAAAAAGAAACCTTAAAAGCATGATCTGAGTGAAAAACTACTTATAGATCATATTAGCAGCACTCAAAATTCTAAAAAATTGGTACACAGGTTGTGGTTTTCTTTAAAATCTTGCAAAAAATCCCAATTTTCTGAGATGAGAAAAATAAAACAGAATGGAAAAAATAATAAAGCGGTTTCTTTCTTCCTTTTCACAAAGTCCCCAAAAGGCAAATGTTCTTTTCACAAAATTCCAAGTGTTGCTAAATGTAATTTATTCATAACAATTAATGTTATCGCAATGAATACCAAATGAATTGCTAATCATTTGCCACCCTGATTTAAAGTGTTACCTATCCATCTGTCTGTTTTGATAAAGGTACTTTTCACAACATATGTTCCTTTTGGCTCTTTGAGCGCCACTAGCAAAGGCATAGCCACCCATCAGAAGGACATTCAAATACATAATAAACAGAAAGTTGTTCAGAACATCTCCATGTCTTGCATAGATATTTCTGTTTTACTTTTCTTTGTGAAGGAAGAAAGGTTTTCCCTCAGTGCTGGATAAATGTAGGTGAGAAGATTATTTCTTGTGGCCAAAGGATAAGGATGTAATGATAGGACATGGTGGAATGGTCTTAAGCTGAAGGAGAGTGAGCTTAGGTATTTAGCTAAATTCTTTGCTGTGAGGGTGCTGAGGCACTGGAACAGTATGCCCAGAGAGGTTGTGGAATCTTCCTTCATGGAGGTGTCTATGACCAAACTGGATGAAGCTCTGAGTAACCTGCTCTGGTGGAATGCTCCCTACCCATGGCAGGGGTTGGAACTAGATAATCTATAAGGTCCATTCTATGGTTCTATGGATTGGAAAGATAAGGTCTAGATACTTCTCTTACTTCTGACACAGACAACTTGGCCCTCATGATCTTGAGCCTTTCAGAATAGAAAAAGAACTTAAGTGGATGTTTATGAGCTGAAATGTCATTAAATTTCAAATTTAATTTTGGCCCTAAGTCATCTGTAAATAAATCAACCACTACTTTTCAGTGTTTCTTGTTTGGTGTTTGTAAAAGGACCATCCCAGCAAGCCTGTTATTGTGATAACTGGTCTATAGATATTTGTAACAACTATTGGGCACCTCACAATAAAGGAGAGCAGTAAGTGTGAGGAATCACCACCTTCATGAAGTTCTTCTGACACCGGTGAAAGAGTACAATCACATTTTTTGCATTTTTTATTTTCAGTTGACCAGTGCCAAAATTTGCTAAAACATGTATAATAGTTGATAGAGACATGGCAGTGCTTGATCGGGAGCATTGCCCTATGCACCAAATGTGAGATGTGCGTGGCTGAACACCTGGCCTGGCCTGGCCTGGCTCTTCAGGAGGGACACTACACATAAACCTCTGCACCTACAGCCTGTCTCATCAGCCACTGCGAGCAATAAAGATTTGACTTGCAGCCTGAGGGGTGATAGAAGCCTGAAATGTACGCCTTAGAAGCCAGCTGTGAGCAGGCAAAGTACCAAGAGATGTTTTCACTACAGGAAAATAGCAAGTTTCTACCTCAATATAGTTTAGAAAACAAGACCAAACCACAGGATGATGTATTCAATATGAATAGGTGGTGACATGTGACAAAGCTTGTAATCCTAACAAATAACTTAGATTTATGTCCTTGCTGGAACATTCAGAAAGCCTTTTACAGTAACAAAAGATTATATATATATATACATATGTGTGTGTGTGTGTGTGTATTTAAAAATTAATTAAAATTTGAAGGAACTCTGACTACCTAGTTGTGAATGTAGATAATGAGCACTTCTGAGTCTGTACCCACCAAGACTTTCTCTGTGGGCACAAGGCATGGGTGAATGTTGGATACTGTGTTGTGAATACTATAGCATACAAACACAAATAATAATGAACAGCTCTACACTTAGCTACTTAGTTGCAATTCCAGACCATTATAATTATGAAGTAATCTGCCAACTAGAATTTTAATGGAATGTCACTGTTACTGGATCTTGAGAATATTTCCAAAGAAACATCAACAAAGAGCCAAAATAGACCTGAACTTTTCACACTAAAAAAGTAATTATTGCTCACAGTAAAGCAAGACCTCATAACTCAAAAGGAAACACAAGCAGTATCTGGGTCATCATCCTGCACTTTGCCAGGAATGTTTGCAAAAAAGACCAAAACAACAAAACACAAAAAAGCAGTGATGTCTCTTACCCCAATACTGTGGAGAACATAAGAATTAAAGAATAAAGGTATAATTCTGTCTTCTTTCACAATTATATCACATAGGTAGCCAAGAAAAGTATCATAAACCTTTCTAAATTATACTGGGGAATCAATTATTCAATACTAATTAATAAATGTCATCCTCCAAAAATGTACACAACTCAGTCCTCTTTTGTATCTTTATTTACATTCAACCACATATATTTAATCTCAGATCTCTCTTAAATTTCCAGTTCACAAAATCAATATCCTAGTTCAGCACCTTCTCTGTGAACAGATTCTCTGGAGAGCACTGACAGTCTTTTGCATCATGTTCACCAGCAGGAAGGCAGGGGAACCACCTGCTTGTGTTTGAAACTCTGCTTTTCAAAAACTGTCATTTTAAAATTATATCATCTCAAATTCTTAGAGATTCTTGGAATGAAAATACTCTAATTTGCTGCAGATTTATTTTCCTAGTGCCAGGTACGCAATTATTTTGTCATTTCAAAGTGCAGAAAATCAACGCAGTACTTAAAAAAAATAACAAATAAAAAAAGAAAATTAAAAAAAAAAGGAAAAAAAACACCAAAAAAACCTCCAAGCAGTTAACCAACCTAGAAAGGAGGAAAAACACATGAAGAACAAAATTATCAGTTGGGCAGAATAATAAATAAATTGCTTGTTAAAAGAGCTGGTCAGTGGAGAACATCCTCTGGCTAAGAACAGGAATATAAAGTGAGTCACATGAGCCTTGAACAAAATTTCTCTATGAATTTATTGACCAAATTTTTTTAAAGGTTTGGGTTTAGGTTGCTTGGGGTTTTTTCTAAGTTATTGTAAAGAATTTTTTGCACTAAAATATTTGTGGAAATAATGATACCTTCCATCTGATTCTAATTTACTGTCAGAAAAATGTCAAAGAAGGAAGGGCAGAATCTTTTAATGTTTATTTCTGATGTTTGAAAACACTCTGAAAAAGGCACTGTGACTCTGGTGGGGGCTCTTTGATGGAAGTTTTTATGAAGTTAATGTTGCAGAGAGATGGTAGGAAGCCCCCAACAAGCGGACTGTGGCGTGTCGAATGGTCAAACGATTCCATCTGTAGTTAAATCTGCTACTGGAAGCATTTATCAACCTCCCAGTTGTTTAATTTGGGACCCTGCTGCTCCCACACTCTATCTGGATTTTGTCATTTACTAGAGCTGAACCCTTGTTAGGTTTGGAAAGAAAAGCAAAACCATACAAATGTTTCAGTTGCTTCAGATACTCTGTTCAGAAACCAGAAATATTGAAAAACCCAGCACTCTTAAAGCTTTCTTCATATAATCTACTTTGTAGATAAGTTAGCAGGTTTTGAGTTAGGGATTCTGTGAAAATTTTACTTGCAGTAATTAAAAAAGAAAAATTAACTAAACACTAACTTCAGCCTAAGCCCAACTTTTTTATTTATTAAAGAGACTCAAAGCTGAACTGCAGATGGGAGCCATCCTCTCTTGAACATGTAAAAATCTAAATCTTGATTTTATAACTTCATCCTTTTTCTCCAAACAGCTGAAGCTAGCAGAACGTGTATTGCCTATTTAACACTTTGTCTTTCTCTCCCTCACTTTCATCTGCACCATTCTTTCCGTTCCACTGCTGGCCTGTGATATTCTTAACACAAGGGCAACTTGGAGCTTGTGCTCTCAGACCATTTCCTCTCTGCCTGTCAGATTATTATAAGACTACAGCTGAGATGCAAAACTTGTTGGCCTGAATAATTAACATATTCTTATGCATGAGGGAGTGTGGTGCTCTAAAGAGCATTTTAGGATCTACTCTGTGTTGCAACATTCCCTCTCCTTTAAGATATTGTGAACCTTAAGTAGCTTAGCTGGAATTTATCTCTTTGTTATGTTCTACCAGTACACTGCAGCCATGCTGCGGGATCCCTCCCAAGGGGAGAAGGAGTTTCATTACAATTTGTTTCATTCTTTTTCAGGCAGAAAGGAGGCATCACATTGAACTCTTAACTGTGAGGAGGGTCAGCACAAATCAGGGGGATCTAGAGGTGGAAGAATCCAAATCTTGCTAGTAGTCGTGTTAACCAAGAACTCTAGTTAAATATTACTGCTACTGAAATCAATACTTCTAGTGGTTTTGGATTGGCAATGTTTTAGCAGAGCTGTAGAGACCAGAAAGAAAAGAAGGATAAATCAATGGACACTTAATAAAAACGAACATCACCCCAAAAACAGCAGATGAATGAGAAAGAGGGAAACACAATGAAAGAGGAAGTGGGAAAAGGTATAAAATACAAACACATGCACATGACTTCTGGGTGGCAACCATACCAATTATGGTTTAGAACAATTACATTTTTTGTTCTAGTGCTGGAAGTGTAGTTGGAATATCCCTTTAAACAATGTGATCTGGATGCCAATATCAAACTGTTGGAAGCATCTACAATAGGAGCAGTTCCATACTATTTTTTTTATTTTGGGACTGATAATAGCAAGAATTAATTGCAAGAACAATAACCTGTCTTACTGTCAACTATGTTTGATACACTTCTCCCATTTAAACTGTTATAAAGGGAAAGAAAATAAGACCAAAGAGCAAAAGTTGAAAAGGAAAAAAAAAATAAAGTGAAGAGAGGAAGGAAGGAGAGAGAAAAATTACTATAGAATGCTCACCTCAATAACCACCCAAGAATCAACCAGGAACTTGCTCACTCCCCCCTTTCTCTCCCCTAGAGCTGGATGTGGGAGAAGAGAGAAGAACAAGATTGAGAGATTCCATGGGTCAAGGTGTATGACACCAACAGCCCGTGTGTGAGCCTCACAGGCGAGGAGGAGGGATTTGGCTACAGAGAGCAGTTGCCAATGAAGAGCGTAAGCAGGCAGCTGTCGGCCAGTGAGCTGGGGGTAACCAAGTCGTAGCCAGTCAGGTTTGAATGCAGAGTCTGTTGGACAGCCTCTGTAAGAGCTGGGCACGCCATTAAAGCCCTCTCTGCTTCATGAACTCTGATCTCACGTCGTGTCTCCATCTCCCCTGGCCACCACAAAGGTGAAGGCAGGAAAATCAGTTGCTAAGTACTGTCACGGGCAAAACAAACTCAACTTGAGTATTTAATTTATTCCAAATTGCATAACTGTTTAATTACTGATTAGACCACTGCAAAATAAAATGAGACAAGCATTAAATTCTTAGGGAAAAATCATCTTTTCTTCCACTTTCCTGGGAAAGGAGGACTCCTGTCCTTCCTTCTTCCTTACTTCCACTTTATTCATTCACTTCAGACTGTACTCCATACTCATTATTGACACAGGTTACGCTCAGTCCCTGCAACAAGGTAACAAGCAGCACCAAAGATGAAGGTCAATTACACAGTAGTTTCTCTGTTTATCACCCTTTGCCCACACTCCACTGTGGGTTTTCCTCAGACCACAGCTCCCTCAGTTATATACCTGCTCCCCCTTCTCTGACTTTGTTGCTCCCTCTTGTTTCTCATTCTTCTTTTGCCTCTGGTGTTTTCTGCTCTTTCTTATACACGTGTTCTCAAAGGTGCCAACAATTCAACTGATAGGATCACCTGTGCCCTGTGGTAGGTCTACTTTGGAGCTACTGGTTGTATCTGACAAAAGTCAGTCAGTCTCATGTTTCCTCTCCCAAAGACCACCCCCACAGCCCTCTCCACTGCCAAAACTTTGCAATTCACACCAAATGTACTTATGAGACATTTAGATCTATACTATCACTGATACGTTTGATGGGAATGTCAATCAGTGAGTGTCACAAGCGAGAGAAGACCCAAGCCAGTCTATCTATGTGTGGAAGGATGCAAAAAAGGTGCAGGACCTTCCAGAAATCTCAATGGATAATTCCCTTTGTTCAAAATCAAAGTCTCTATCCCCTAAGGTGCAAAAATTACTACAGATTAATAGAAGACATGAGGGCAACTTGTGCTATTTGCAGTTCATAAAATCATAGAATATGGGAAATTGGAAAGAGCCCACAAGGAACATCAAAATTCAACTCCTGCCTCTGCACACGACAGCCCCAAGAGTCACACCATGTGCCCAAGAGTACTGTCCAAATAAGCTCTGTCAGGCTTAGAGCTATAACCACTTCCCTGGGGAACCTGTCCCCAGGGAAGGGGGTCAAGAACTTTTTTGGGTCAAGAACCTTTTTTAATATCCAACCTAAATCTGCCATGACTCAGCTTTAGGCCATTCCCTCGGGTCTTGTCACTGGTCACCATGCAGAAGAGATCAGTGCCTGCCCCTCACTTCTCCTTGTAAGGATGCTGTAACTGCAGTGAGGTCTCCCCTCAGTCTCCTCCAGGCTGAATAGACCAAGTGACCTCAGCTACCCCTCATACAGCTGCCCCTCAAGAACCTTCACCATCCTTGTTGCCCTCTTTTGGCTGCTTTACAATAGCTTTATGTCCTTCTTGTACTGTGGCAGCCAGAGCTGCCCCCAACACTCGAGGTGAGGCTGCCCCAGTGCAGAGCAGGGTAGGACAATCCTCTCCCTTGTCCAGCTGCCTGATGCCCCTAGAACAGGGCTGGCCCTCCTGGCTGCCAGGGTGCTGACATCAGCCAGGACCCCCTGTTCCCTTTCCTAAGCACTTCTCCCATTGCAGCATCTCATTGCACAGTCTGTACATACATCCAGGATTGCCCCATCGAGGGAGCAGAATCCAGCTCTTGCTCAGAGCTGACCATGTGTAAAAAAGAACTGCCTGCCTTACAGAGCCTGGTATTTCAGTCTCATAAGTCCAGTGAAGTTACACCTGAAATTAAATTGACACAAGTCATCAGTGCTAAAAAAAAGTTTGTATTTACTTCAGCTGCCAGATCCTGTAATTTTCCCAAATCAACTTCCATGAAGCATCCTCTATATTAGAAATGTGTCCCTCCTTCACTTTTTTCTTCCATATCTCTACTTTATCTTCTTTCAAGTGCTAGTCCAGGGATCTCATGTGTGTTGTATTGGAACTGATTTCACTCCCTATGAATCCAGCATGTCTGCCAATCTCAATCTACTTTGGAGTAGGCTGTCAATTTGCTTGCTTAATTTTCAAACATGAAAATGGCTAGAAGATCAGTTTCCAATGAAAACTGAAGCAATTTGAATTTTCTAATATTATATTCATAATACCCTTTTTTAGCTAATGCATAGCCTAATACTATGAGCCCGGTTTAGAGCGCACTATCATCCTTAGCTCAAACTCTGGTTAAGTAAAGGAGTGAAAATGAAGACCCATTCCCAGCTCCTTTTCAAAGTTAAAGCATTAACACTGTTGCAAACAGAGTTTATATCTGTTTTGTAGAAACAGCAATATAGAGTAAAACCCAGAGAGCCCATATATTAGGTGCCCCAAGACAGAACCAATAAGTGGTATAAATGCATTCTATATGGCCTTTTGTAATTAGTAATGAAATGCCTGAAATAAATCCAAAGCCTTGCAGAAGCCAGCTTTCCTTAGAAAACCTGTTTTCAAATGGCATCATACTTCAGCATTCTTCAACTTTGTGAGTTCACAGCATCTGCTGCTTAAATATAACAGCACATATGGCAGCATCATTTTAGAAAGCAAAGTAAAAAAAGACTGAAGAAACTATTATGAGGACTGCTGTCATGCTCTTGGGGCACAATTGCAATCTTGTGCTCCCATACGGCACCACTGGAGAAAGAATGTGAAATTTTAATAGGGTAGATAGGGTCAAATACCGTATAATAAACTGACTCAAATGTTCCCTTTTTGTACCTACATTTTATTAGCTCCAAATGAAATACACAATATAATTTAGGTCCTGAGGTTTTTTTTTCTTGGACTAAAGGATGTGCTTGAAGTTTAGCCTGAGCCTAAGTGCTGTTTTCAAGCCTAAATCAGCATTCATGCAAATCCTAGCAAATGTTGACACTCTATCTCTGGCAATCAAAGTGTGTAATTAATTTGTAGATCATCATAAACCACTTTTGTAAACTGGTATCACCATCTAACTATTCTTCCACTGGGCAAACATACAGACCAAGCGACCTCATCTACTCCTCACACAACTTCCCCTTAAGGCCCTTCACTGTCTTTGTGATGGTGAAGGGCCTTGTGGCCCGTGGCTTTTATAAAAGATATTCTTTTATGTCTGACTCATAGCAGAGAGGACTTGTGTCTCACAGGGACTAACACATGCATCTGGAATTCTACTGGTGTTTCATTATTGACAGACTTTTATAACATGAAAAGAACAAGGGAGCAATTATGCCAATTAGGGCACAGCCTCAACCCCAAAGAAGAAGCTTGCCCAAAAGGTTTATGAAGATATAATTCTTTGATGAATTCCTGGAAATTCCAGAAATTATCATTTCCATTTAGTGATAATAAAGAATGACATTGTCCCCATTTGAGAAGTTGTGTATCTTTAGAAGAATGTGAAGGATGTTTATCCATCTCTTCTGTAAATAAAAATACATATGGTCACTATACAGGGATGATGCTTTCCTTCTGTCACTCACCACACATAGTAATTTTCAAGGGTGTGGGGAAATTTTAAAAGAGAACAATTGGAAGTTCAAGGTCCTAAATGAGCTGAGCACTGGGAATCTTTACCAGAACCAAGCAGAAATAATTCATCCCTCCTCTTGGTCCATGGAATCCCATCTGATTGGTGCTGTGATGGCTGATATCACCTGTGTTCTTCCACAGCAAATGAGTGCATAAAAATATAATTACTGGCGAGCAAACAGCACAAGGAAAGTCACTAGGAGATTGATATAGTCATGTACCTTCTCTTATGTTACTCACTTCTTGGATGTAAATTCAGTAGTGGGCAGTGGAACTTTTTGTCAAAAAGCATTATTGAGCTGAGCAAGAATTTCAAAAAGAAAAATGAAATTTAGTGGCAACTACTTTTCTTTTTTTCTTTTTTCTCTTATAAGCAACTTAAAACTGTACTCTTTCACTCATTATTAGGTTATTTTTAGGTTATTCTCAAGTAATTTTATAATAGAAAATAAAATCCCAGAGCAGCAGAACAGCACTTCATGTAATTACTGGCATGTTCCTCTTCAAACAATAGTTGCATTTCCTTCTCTTTCTGTGACAGAATTGCATTAGAAAAATTGATCTCCCTGCAGCTGTCTAAAAATCCCCAATTTTTACCACTACAAATGCCATGCTAGAAGTAGGATTTTTTTAAGAACTATTTCTCATTTACTGGCTCTCCTCAGAAGTGTCTACTGTAGAATTGTAGATTTCTCATTTACTGGCTCTCCTGAGAAGTGGCTACTGTATCTTGAATTTTCTTTAAATCTTTTTTATGTTGCTGAACCCAGCCTCAAAATCTCTGTCTATTCTGGAACAGTGCAACGGACTTTTAATTTCATTGTAATAAAACCTAGAGAAACTAAGGATCTTGACACTAAAGATTTTTCTCACTCAAGATATGTAGGTAGCTGGTTTTCCTTGTGTATAATGCAGAATTTCTCCTAACATTTTTCCATAGAGGCCTTATTTGTAAAATGTGACTTTTCCCTTTGCTACAAAATGACTCATTTTCAAAAAAATCTGGAAGTTGGAAAGAAAAAATCCAAGTTGCAAATTTAATGCAAAACTCTGGGTCTTTTTAGCTTTTAAACTTGATGCACAGGGGAACGTATGTGAAGGGATAGAAATCTGGGTCACAGCATGAAATTCCTGTTTTTGTATTCATAAAAAACAAACTCTATATATCAAAGGAAGGAGGTGTGAAGTAGTAAAAAAGAAAAGGAGAAAAGCAGTCTAAAATATTCTCAGCTCTCGATATTTCTCAAAAACATACTGAGTTCTTTTAAGATGTTATATGATTTCCTCAGACTATTATTGAAACAAAAAATGTTACTTTCTCTGCTAATAACTGCTCTAAATTTCTCTTCTGGAGAACTAATGAAATATTTTTGGTTTCCTAGTACTTTTTTCTATCAAAATATGGTCCTAGGCTCTGTGGTCTTGAGAAATGCTCAGGTGGGTATCAATTTATATAGAAAAGCAGGACACAGACACTGAATATCTGCTTCTCTACCCATATTTGGTCAAGAGTTGCAGGGATGACGGTATGCAAACAAATCCTTTTTGGAATCATAATATAACCCTGAGAATAAACCCTTGAGGTGTACAGTGTCTCATGTACATGCCTGAGGAAAGAAATGACGGGTACACACACCTTTTAAACAAAGTGGTAATCTGTATGTCTCCTGCACTACAGACCAAATTGTGGACCAATTACATTGCAAGCTGAATCTCCAGAGCGTACTGATGGAATGAATTTAGTTTACAAGTTAATGGTGACTACCAGGTTCAACATCACACTGAAGAATCATAGAATTTGCTGAGTTGGAAGGGAGCCACAGGAATCATCGAGTCCAACTTCTGGCCCAGGACAGCCCAGAAATCACAACACATTTCTGAAAACATTGTCCAAATGCTTCTTGAACTTAGCAGACTATGGGATAAACCCTTGGGATAAGCACAAAAGAGCAATATTTATAAAGTGATTGTACAGAATGCCTTTTTAAACTGTCCTACACCTATGATATTCCATTAGAGGTCTTTTCTCTAGGTGTTTGTTGTGATTTTTTTCCTTCTGCTTCACATGCAACTATACTTGTCATTTATCTTCTGAAACATGTCTTCCAGAAGATGCTAACCCACTTTGTCAGCAATCAGTTGTTGATGACAGTTAACTTTCCCCATAAACGATAAGCTCTGATTCTTAACAGATTTTTTAGAAAGAGTTAAACTAAATAGCAATCTTAACACCATACATGAAGTTTCATGTGGTCTTTTCTTAAAAGGCACCAAATGCCTAAACATGGAATCAAAGTTTATTTGAGGGATCTCACAGCAGCAGCCTTGTGTCTATTGCTATGTTTGTCTCAAAATGGGAACAGTGATGATTGCATTAAAAATCCCAAGCATTCCTTCAAGAACTAGAGCCTGCATCTTCAACCAAGAAACAGAACAAAAGGGATTTTGTTTTGATCAAATCATAATGACACACTATCTCCTTATTTTTAAGAATGGGGAATCTTCCATGCTTAAACAAAAAAGTTTCCTTCTCTCAACACTTCCCTTTGGTATTCTTTTAGAAAACAAATATCTTGTAGCTTTCTTTACAGAGTACATTTATAGAGAAAAATGACTCTCATTATATGTCAATTCTCTTAATTTCACTTGCACTATTTATTATTTTTTGAATTTACAGAAAAGAAATCAGGGTTTGAATCTGAGTCAAATGAGTCGCATTGCCTCCAAGACAACTAATAAAGATGCTCTGCTGTTTATGTAGAACATTAGAATTGGTATAAAAACAGGTCCTGATCTATAACTCTACTAATTACCAGATTTTAGGTCGCTATACAAATCAGATTCTCACTGTCTTGGCTTCAAGCTTAATCTCTGTTTGCCACAAATGTCCAGTGTAAATAACCTTGTTTTTTGTACTACACCCATATAGTAAAGTAATAAGCACATTGTAAGAATTTACACAAATAAATTTGCTTCTAAACTAGTTAGACTATTTTTTTTCCCTTGGACAAAAGAATAAATATAAAATAACTGTTTGTCAGAACTGGAAACCATACATTGCCTGGGTTCTGAATGATGCACAGCCATTAGCGAGAGAATGCCATAGCAGCATTCTGCTAGGAAAGAAATCTACATCCTGCTTGTTTGGGTAATAGTTCTTCCATTAGAGGCAATATTAGAATTTCAGCTTTTGATATCTCCTTGTGGACCCCTTAAAATCCAAGCTGTGAAACAGCAGCTGATGCTTTACATACTATCACAACAGCCAGCAATATATGAAACCTGGAAACGACATGCAAGGGAAATTAATGATGGGCTGTTAAGGGATATACAGTAACTCGCGTTTGCATTACACAACATACAGCAAATTAAAGCTGCCTTTCCTTTGTTGTGCTGGTGACAGAACAAATAAACATCAAGCAGCAATGCAGAATGGCAACATCTGAAATCACCTTTAATTTCTAGAGAGCCCAGAAAAAGGGATATTTTTTATCAGTAGTGCAGAACAAGTTTAGAACGTTACACTGATCAGTAGACAGAAAATGAGCTTTATGTCACCATCACTAGCCTGAATAATCGCATATGGTACAGCAGATCCATAGCAGCAAAAGCCAGAGATAGATCCTGAAACACTTATTCGTCAAATTAACAACTGCTAAAACCACAACAATAAGTGCATTTGTTTCTTTTGTGTATGTGTGATTTTTTTTATATTTTTGCATTTGATTACAAATAAGAAACATTAATTATTTCTTTTTTGCTTTCAAAAGGACTGTCTTGCATTTATTTTGTCTCAATGCAAAGAAATCCATGTTGCTAAAGAACCAGGACATTGTAAGCATGATGCAAAATGGGTAGATTTGAGGACTGAGTATTTCTTTTCTTAATATACCATGGGTTCCAGTGTTTGTGATAAGGGTGGTATTTCAAGTTATCTTTGAGAGTAAACATCTAGTGACTTTCGCTCCATATTCTGTTCTTAGGTGGTCTCAGGCTAAAAAAAAGTAAGGAAACTTTCTATGGATTCTTTAAAAAATGTGAGTGCATTTAAATGATTTTGTCTCAGTGTACTGTCAATTTCTATTGCATGATCATGTCTTTAATTAAATCAAGTTTGACTTAATCATAAGTTTCATTAACAAAAATGTTAAGAAATCAGATGCTTCTTCACCTAAATCCCAAATACAATGTGTAGCCCTTCTTCAAAGTAAATTAAGGTTTCCTGTTGGAGTCTTTCAAAGTCTTCCACACTGACCTCCCTTAGCTTGCATTCCCCTCAATGGATGCGTAGCTAGAGACGTGAATGTTCTCTCAAAGCAATCTCAGCCTCATTGAGGGAGCAATATAAATCAAGGAGCCTCAAACAGAAAGGCTGGTTATTGGAGCTCTTAATACTATTATTATTACTATTTTTGCAAGTGTTCAGTAAAAAGTGACGACAAGCTAAAACTCTTTATAAAGGTTGTGCCACAGCAGCCATGAGACAGAAAATGCTATAATTTTTTTCCTGAACAATGACACAGCATGACCATGAATGAAAAGTGTTCAAATTCTGCCAAATGAGGTTTAGAAAATGTTACTATGCCTCCCCAGGACTTCTGTAAACAATTTTGAAGCCTTAATTAATAGTTGGAGGAAGAGGATGGTGTGAGAGACTGATGTTCATGATTAATGGCTCAGACAATCAGCCATGTGCAAAAGCAGTGGTGTTTGCTGACGATGTGAATAGAATCAGCACAGATGCAGGGCACATGAGCACCAGAGGATGACTACAAAAAATCAACACTTATTTAGCAAGAACCTGGGGTTTGAGCCAGGTATGGGAAGAGGCCAATAAGAAGCAGATCCTGCGTGCTGGGATAGTGCTTTTTATCATGCCAGTGTGCTCTCTTGCCCAACTGGCTCAGGCGTGAAAACTCCACTCCGGGGAGGTATTGGGACATTCAAACATCGGCCTGAAGGTTCATCCCTTCTGATGGGGCAAGACTGGCTCAGCTATGCTGACATGAGAAGCAGCTGTCATGTCTTAGAAGGGGTCATAAACCATCACAGACCCCTGAAGAGCCCTCAGACTCACTTCTGAAACCTTCCACTAAAGGACTGCACCTGATCCACAGTGTTACATCAGATAATGTAAAATTCCCCTTACCAGGGGAGGTAGATGGGTGTTCCCACATAAACCTAAGCATGTATTAAACCACTGAACTTTACGTTTCATGGGCTTCCCCTCATCCTCAACAGATCAAGACTACAACCATCACTTTGATCAGTGGACATTAAAATTGCAGCAATCAAGTCTTGTTTCTGGATCAGCGGGTGGCAATACCACAGAATCAGAGAATATGCAGAATTGGAAGGGACCCACAAGGATCATCATGTCCGGCTCCTGGCCCTGCACAGGACCATCCCCAAGTGTCACACCATGTACCCAAGAGTATTGTCCAAATGCTTCTTGAGCTCTGTCAGGCTTGGTGCTGTGACCACTTCCCTGAGGAGCCTGTTCCAGGGCCCAAACACCCGCTGGGTGAAGAATCTTTTTCAATATTCAACATAAACCTCCCCCAACATAAATATCTTTCTACTCTTTTCCTTGCTTTGTCTTTCTTACTCTCTTTCTTCTTCCAACTTCTCAAAATATACTGTAACCCAGAGCAAAGAATTCCAGTCAATGCCTTACAGAATGCCTTGTTGTGTCTGGATAAGTTAAAGTTTGCTAAGTTAGTTCATGAAGTGTCTTACTTTGCCTGGATGTTGTTTTAAAATTTGCCAAGTATCGTATTCTACCTTAATGTTCTAAAGTTTGCAAGTAAACGTTTGTTATAGAACCTCCTGAGAAGGTTGTTGTTTTTCCCTTGCACCACCCAGAGTGAATCAAACAACCTTCCCCTAAAACTGCAGAGTGGACAGGGGCATAACAGATGGGACACAATCTTTTACATCAGCAAAAGGCATCACCTATCTGTCTGATTTCCTGTCTCATCACTTCACCTTGCTACACAACACTGTTGATGGTAACACCTCACCCTCCAGCCATGTAAGCAGGACATTTAGGCTTGTAGCACCATGTAAGAGTGCTGATACCAGTCAGTCCATAGCTAGTGTTCTAAGTGCAGAGCATTAGGAAGGAGCCTGACTGGCCATGTGCCCTGCGTTCATCCCCTAATTCCTCCATTTAATCTCTCACCTGGTTGTTGGACACTAAGAGTATCCATATACCTCGTCCTGGTGGAGTTCCTGACAGAGCTACCCAAGGCAGCTGTACCTAAGCCAACTCCCAGAACAGAAAAAATAAGGTCAGTTGGTGAGCTGCTTGGCTTAAAGTTGATGGCCCTGTTTAAGTGGCGGCTCTTATTACCTCAGATCGTCTCATTAATAAAATTACACTACTTTCAGGTACAAGGACATACTCTCACTTCACTGTCTGTCTCCTGCACCATTTGTCCACAGACACATGTTCAGGTTAAGGTTATTTAGAGCAGTAAGAACTGTCAATATTTTATTCTCTCTGCAGCAGAAATGAATGCACCAAAGAAATTTTACTGACTTAAACATTATGTCTCAAAAGATGGGCAATAGCTGCAACAGAGGGAAGATGAAAGACAGGGTCTGAGAACATGAGGTTTGACTTCTATGACAAAACTGGGAAATAAATACCATCTTTCTGCTGATCTATTCTTTCATGTGTGATCTCCCTCATCCTTGTTCTTAACCTCAGTCATTTTATCCAGTTGTGCTGGATAAAATACCCTGACAAAGTTTTGTTGTCATTTATTTTATGTTACATTTATAATCCACCTATCATACGGTATTTTCATAACTTAAATTTCATAGAAAGATTGAAGATGTATTTAAACTGTGTCTAAAGCTGTATGTTTAACGTGCAAGCATCAATTCAATAAATCTGTCAGAATCCACTCTTGACACTACTGCTGCATCAAAAAAATAAAGCTATCCTACTCTAAATGATATTCAAACAGACTAAATGATCCTTTTCCTGTTTCAGAGCAGGAATTCAAACCTTATTTGTTCAGGATGTCAAATTGCTGGCAATGAGCACTTGGCTTGGCACAGTGTAAATCCTGTACTTAAATTGAATGTGATACCTTTTGACTAAAAACATTCTGCCAATTTTTAAGGCACACACAACTGGGATTAAGAAGCACTAATGGTGCATTACTTAAAGGTGTCACAAAAGACAATCAAGGAGACAAAAGAAGAGCAAAACTAGACAAACTATTTTAAAACACTACAGATTGGTCCGAGACATTAGGATATTGTGATTGGTTTGTAGTTGAGGATCCCAGAGTATGACCACTGTGTCTTATCTAGACATTTATCATGTAGTACAAATGGCTCCAAGCCATACCTTCATCTCCCTCTTCATATAGTTTGGTCTGGTTTAATGCAATCTTCTCCAGGAGTAGAACTAAACTCCCTACTCTTACTAACTCTCCATTTAGACGTTAACATAAGAAAAAAATACCCAAACACCCTGAGCATGCACACATACACATACACACATATTGCTGCACCAAGAGCATTTACAGCTGTATCACAAATTGCTCAAAAAGTGAAAAAGTGTCAGCTAAAATTATTCTTAAGCAAAACATAGAAAAAAATGCTTAACATTGGACTTCTACACTGCCAATAGAATACATAAAAACGAATCCTCCTAAAATCCGTCAGTTTGAGTTTCCTACGTAGCCAATGGAAATAAGAAGGCATTTTTATGGTGCAGTTTATCCAGTCTGCTCTAGATATCTGTGTGAGGATGAGATGAACTTCACTCCAGAAGTATCTAATAATTTTCTTTGCTTACTAAAGAGCTAGCACATGTGTAGACAATGGATAAGGTACATCTCACTCTAAATTTCCTGGGGTTTAGATATTTATAACCAATACAATGAATCCCACCTTTTAACTCTTAGTCCTCCATGCAAAGCTTCCAGGTGATGCTCCTACCTGCATCTCTAAAAATGTCTTTTACTGCACAAATATTTGTCCTAAGATTGGATTCCTATCTTGAATTATACCAAATGTTATAAAGCTCATGTACTTCCATCCCCACCTCCCTCCCTGCTTCAAGGGCCTCCTCCATCCTCTTTCACAAGGGCTTGTACCCCAGTGTGTTGAACTTTGCCTCCAAATCCCTGATAATAGGCAGTTTTATAAAGAATTTATTTTTTCCTTGTGAACATTAAACTATCTCAGCTACAATAACTTCTGCAGCTTCTTTTAATGTAGCATGAAGTAAATTTAAGCAAAGAGAGACACAGCCAGGTCTATGCATCACTTCAGATGCTGAATAGGCCTTTTGCTAGCTCTGAGAAGTGAAGTTCACCCTTTGGGAGGAATTTCTCTCAAGTCAGAAGAGAACAGAAGGAAACTCTGTTCTCTCTCTCCATATAACTATATTCCCCTTATAAACAAACTTTGAATGTGAGACGCTCTGTAATGCCAAGACTTCCAATTTTATCACAAGCCCAAACACAGTGGATTTCCCCCACACACCCCCATTAAATCCCAGCTCCTGGAGTCATGTGAATACCCAAGGAATTTCAGTTGTCTTATAAAAAGGTTGCATTTCTGGCCCACACAGAGGCAGAGGAAACCCTGCAAATGTGACCTTATTGCACCCTAAACACTCAAAACCAGAAGGCAAATAAAGGAAGCCAAGTACATTCAGTTGTATGATTTTCAGGCCAATCTCATGATTATTTCAAGCCCGATTCAAGATTTTTGGATGGTTTGGGTTGGCAGCACCGAAGACTTCATTATAGTTTCAAAGACTATAAAAAGAAAAAAAGTTTCCAAGCTGTATAATTATCAAAATGATGGAGAGTCTGAAATACAGCAGGAATGACAAGCACACTTGGGCCAGCATTCTCAAATGGGGCCTGATAGAGCATGCTTCAGCTATTTCATTGCCACATCCTGACACAGTGGACCTGATTAACCTAAATATAGCTTTCACTGGAAATCAATTGGCTTAGGCAGGAGTTCAGCGACACAGGTCGTTTTCTTGACAACTGCCAAGGGTGAATTTCACCCTGAGAAAGTCACACAAGAGGAGGGAAGGATGGCTGACCTTACTCAGACTGTGTCTTGAGAAAGCAATTGGTACAATGCAGGAAAGAGGTTTATTCAAAAACATGTGGAAGTGATTTATGGATTCTATTGAAGCTTTCTGGTATTAAAGCATTGAAATAAGTGCTACTCCCATATTTTTGTTGTAATAAGGGATATATTATGATATTTCATCTTTAAACAGGATAGGCTTTGAACTAGCTTCCTAAATTCCATCGTCCTTTTATTCTCCTTTTCTGTTCTGCATTTCCTTGATTTTTCCTCTTTTTTTTTTTTTTTTTTTTTTCTTGATAGTCTAAGCTTTGGCTACAAGGCAGGCTTCAGAGTGTAAGGAAGTGCATGCTCTATATATTCTTATTTATTGGCAAAAACTTTCTGTCCCTCTCCATGTTGAGTTTATTGCTCCCCAAGCAGTCCCACTGACATTAACAGGCATCTCCTAATTCCAGTGTGACTATAATATGGAAGAAGAAAAGGAGGGTGAAACAGGCAAAGAGAGCCAGGAGGTAATTTAAAGGATATAATGAGACAAACAAAGGCTTTTAATCTTTCCATGGGTTTTTCCATGGTGACTTATTCCTTCTTTCATTGAAGTCAGTGGGAAAATTCCGACTGATTTCAGCAGCAATAAACAATAACCATTATTATGATATTGCATTGCCATATTGAAATTTCTATCTATAATAAATTTTTTTGCCTTTTAAATTTAACTCTTAATTCAACACAAAGAATTCTACACTAAGGACAAAATTCACCATGGTGTTCATGCACTTCCTCAACTTTAGTCACACAAGCAGGTCCACTGTTTCATTTTAAGAAAACTCACCCTCAAATCAGCTGAGGTCATCACCAAATTAGAACCCATTTTGTTTATTTTAAATAAATATATGTGCACAAGCTACTCCCTCATCCCCATCAGCTCTGCTGCCATGCAAAACCAGAAAGTGCAGCTCAGAGCAAAATTGTTCTTGGTGGCAACACCAAGTGAGCAGTTTGCATATCACCAGTGAGAGAGAAAAATGGAAAGATGCAGGAGTTCATGACTTTTCAGGGCCAGAGATCCAACATCAGTTACTTAATACCACGTACAGAGGAAAGTCTCTTCACTTATTTATTTATTTTGGGGGAAGGAGGAGGGGGTGAGGGGCTCCTTCAGAAAACCTGCAGGCAGGAGGCCCCAGATGGTGGGGGGAGAGGGGGTGATTTCACTTACAGGCGTCCTGGTAGCTATTCTACCTTCTTGAAACATTTTCCTGACAATCTTCAAAAGCAAAGTCCCAATTTGCATTTTTAATACTGTAATGTAATACGCTGTTACTGGGAGACACCCCTGAGTGTTATTACTTATCACTGGGCCATTATAAACAATCACGAAAGATTACAGTTGATCTGCCTGACCAGATGCATTCTTGAAAACCCAGAAAGAGGGTTAAATGAGAAACAACATATGTAAAAGATTCACAATGCTATATTTCAAATAAGAAACATGTCGGGAGCGGAAAAAAAAAAGCCAAAGAGCATAGTGGTTAAAGAAAAACTGAAAGAAAAACACATAATTGCTTTTAGTCTGTCATTTCCCCCCACAGAGTAGTAAATAAGCGCTTTGATACATAAAAGCCGTTATCAAACAGTAACAAATTAGTTCTTCACCATCTGTGATCCACGCGAGGGGGGTGACAGTTATAGGCAAGATTTTAAAATATGAAATCAACTATTTATGAACTGGTTTCAGAGTCTTGCTGTCTACTTTGCCTCTTAAAACTTGGCCACAAGAAAGAGATGGGTTTTCGAAGCTAACGAAAAACAGCCGTTGTGGTTCCACTCTTTAAATGATGCTAATTGCTGGCTGACATTTGTAAACAAGATGTTTCCTTTCCTACCATTGCCTACTATAGCTCAGCCTCACTTTCAAGAACAGTATCTCACATGAAAAAAAAAAAAAATCATTACTCTGACCTTACCAAACCCTATTACTTTGAACTTCTTTATGTTACACTTGGTTGGCCCATTATTTCATGCTAGACCCACTGCTTCAGAAATATTGCAACTTAGATCTAATTTCTTTCTTGGTTTTTTTGCCTTCCTGCTTTCCTTCTTGCCCTCCTTCTCACTTTTTCTCGCACAGGCACAGTTTCTCACTTTCTTGATTTCTGCCTGGCTTCTTTTCCCTCTCTCTCTCTCCCCCCTCTCTTCTCTCTCCCTTTCTCTTTTTTCTGCTTCTTTTTCTATCTCTTCTCTTTTTTTTTTTTTTCCCTGCAGAAGCACCTTCCTTTGGAGCTGAATAGATGAACAGATATTTCAGCTCCTAATTTTAATAAGGGAAGTGCTGAATTTTTCATGATGTGTAACTATATATTAATGGACAAGTAATCCTAACTTAATTTAGGAGAAGGAAGAAACAACTAAAACCTACTCATTCTTTACTGGTGCATCTAGCATTTCTCTTTTTCTTCATTCTTCTGTGCAGAAAGGGTGTTTTACTGGAGTGAAAGCAATTAAATTTCAGAGAGATGGTGGTAATTTGTTTCTGCTGGGGAAGTGAGTGCTTTTGAAAAATGAGTATGAATTGATCTAGGGTTTTTTTTCCATCTCCTCAATGGAAGTAACAAAACAGAATTAAAAGCCTGAAATGTAAGGAGAGTCCATTACTTAGAAACTGCTGAGAATGGTTAGTATTATTTTTTTGAAAACAATGTTTTTTTCTTGCAGTTTGGGGCAATATGAAAAGGAAAAAAAAATGCGTTAACAGGCTGTGGATTGCTGTATTTCATGGGACAATCCAATGTCTTTGCAGTGTACATTTTTACTTTCAGTAAAATACAATGGACATTTCAGCAAGAATACAAAAGTGAAAAAGGATTGACCTTATTCCCACAATCCCATGTCCATTGACTTCAGTGCCAAGAGCTCTTTCATTTAGATTAAGAGGCTTTGACTGACAACAATGTATTTCTCTGCTGTCATCATTTTCATCCAAGACAATAAAATATGTACATGTGGTAAATAAAAAAGAATATACAAAGAGACAAATCTAGATGCATCTGCTTAGGTCCTTGAACAGAGGAAGAAATATACATTGGCTTGGGTGCCTTAGGATAACTGATAATTGAATTATGTGAATTATGTGAAATAAGCTGAATTTCTCACTAAGATTTCGGCATCTGTAGTGGCATCTATCTCACCAAATGTAAGCATCTATAATGTACAATAAGCGTAAGAGCCACCTGTCTAAACCCAGTGGATGCAGATTTATCACATGGTAACACATCAATATCACTGAATCTGTGACTGAGATAGGCAAGCAAGCAGCAAATTACTAGAGAACGAAAAATGCTTCTACAAGTATTCAACCCAAATAAAAATAGGTACTAAACACAGTATACAAATTGTCATGTGTTTTTCTTTCATTAGAAGAGGAGTGTGTGTCAAATGCAAGTGTGGATGCCCAGCATTCAGTGAAATTAATTCTCTCCCTACAGTCTTAAAGTGGTGTTAGGCAGAGTCTAACTGACTTCAATCTATAGCAGTAGTGGCCAACAATTTTTAATTCCAGCAATTTTAAAAGTAAAATTTAAAGATTTTCTTTCATTAAATGCACAATCACTCTGCTGGGTTATGAAAAATATTCAGTCAATATTGCTTTGATCAAAGCCTTGGTAGCACCAGTAGTATGGTAACATCAGCATTAAAATGTAACCCTTTCAATTCCATTCTGATAAATTATTTTAGATACCGATATTTTGCTTTTATGACAAAATTCATCTAAGGGATCAATATATTTCTGAGATGACAACATATTGTCATCAAGGTGAAATTTAAATTCACAGCGTACCTTGTTAGAATAGTCACGACTCAGAAATGAAAGGGCTAGTAGGCTGCAATCTCAGCTGGAAGCAATTTGTACTGGTAATTTCAGTGCTCCTGGTATTTATAATGATGCTTCTGAAAAGGATATAGCATTCTTTATACTTGCACCATTAAAAAAAAAATAAATCACATTTTCAACTTTTTCTCCTTTTTCAAGAGTTGTCTGATATTTCTCCAGTAATTCAAGTATATCTCACTGATTCCTCCAGTACTATTCATTCTCCATTTCTGCAATACATGAGTGGGACTCTACTGAGGCAGTAATGATTTTTGCTGGCTTCCAGCTGTTCCTGTTTGGTCTCAGGTGGCCTGGCTAGCAGCCGGGACAGCAGTTTTCTATGTCTGTCATAACATTTCTGTTTCTTTTGCCTTTCAGCTGGATTTGGAAATTTGGTATTTGCTCAAGTTTAACTCTTGTGAAAAGAACAGCCAATTAACATCTGTTCAGGGGTAAGCATTCTTAGTTCTTTTCTTATATTTAGCAATGTAAAGGACAATTTTTCATCTCTGCTTTCAGTTTCTTTGAATACATAACTGAATAATAGTGTTCAATAGGATTAAGCCAATAAAACACTTAAATAAATGCCTAATTTCAGTATGAGAATAGATGCAGCAGCTTGAACAATTTCAGTTATTTTCCTGCTTTAAAAACCCTTTGCTTTTTAAAAAAGCTAATATCTGTGGTTTCCCATGCAGAGCAGATTTCATTGTTTCATTTTGCTAAGAACTAAAGCTTCCTTAGAAAAAGGTGTATAGCCCAGTTAGGCATTTTGCTCCATATTACTGTTCTTAATGTCTCAATAGTTTTGAAAGAATTTGAGGAATAAAACCAGACCAACGTTACTATATTAGGCAACATAGCCCATTTTCTATACATTGATCTTAAGCCACAGTCTGTTTCTTTGGGCAGATAACGCATAGTGCACATATAGTACATATATGTATAATGCATAGATATATACAAGAAGTTCTAGAAGCCCCTTCACTTGCACAGGCTGTTCTATACAGAGGATAAGAACAGAAAAGCACTTTTCAGGAGCACAAATGGATGCTTCATCAAGTGCTTTAAGATTTAATCAGGGCGCCAGGCTGAAGCAGGATCATCACTGATGAGAACATATTGAAACTCCTTAATTAATCTGTTTTCTGAACCACATGCAGATTGTTATCTGTGAATACGTGATCTGATACAATAACTAAATATATCTTCAGAGAAGCAAGTAATGTCCTAAAAGATTCAAAGTAAGCAATCACAATAAGTAATAAATAATGACAATATATTTATGTCAGTGCTAGTGATGGATTACCAAATTATTGCTGATACATACCAGACTGGATTTAGTTTTCATCATTGCAAGATTATAGAACTGAACTGGTTTAATCTGGATCCACAAGGATTCTCAGGTACTGCTTTTGTAGTGCTGACGAACAGTCAGTCTCCAGCTTGTACTGGTGCACAGTATAGGCATTTTCCCAAGTGCAGGGCTTAATGTTTGTTTCTGTTGAACTTCATGAGGCTCCTGTTCTTGGAGCCTGCTGAGGTTTTTCTGCACAGACAGTTTCAGTCTTGTTTTTCCAGTTACCAGTCTCACTGCCCCTGCCTGGTGTTGCCCTCACACATGCTATCTGTATGAAGACCTCATCAGCCCTTCTATCAAACACAAAGTGGCATCAGCCTTTAAGCTCTACACCTGTCCCAGTGTTTCCTCCACTGATAAGAAGTCTAGTAGAGGCCATTCATGTTGACCTTTGCATCCTTCACCAATTTCCACTTAGCCAAGGTCTGGCTTTCCTAACTCTCCCAAAGTATTTTGGTATATTCCTTCTCAGTTACACTTCTGTTTCCACCTCTTCAGGTCTGCTTTTGAATTCAGTTTCAGTTCCCCATTCAATCAAGCTGGTTTATTTTACAGCAGGGTGGATTGTTCTTGTGTTTCAAGGAAATTATATATAGGTCATCAAGCTTTTAATGGTTCCTTTGCTCTTCAAGGCATCCTCATAGGATCCCACTGATCTTCAAATATCAGTTATTTCATTCTATAACTTAATCTCTTCAAAATGTGAGGTTTAGCAGCTCACTAGCCAAAATTTCTTCAGCTAGTTAACTTACAGCCTGTTCTGAGATATCTGGCATGTTTTCAGGGTAAATAAATGAGCTGCATAGACAAATCAGTGGGGAGCTGTCTTTTTCCTTAGTCTTCTCCATCATGTAGAGTAACTTCTCAGTGTCTCATAATTGCTCTAAAATTCTGACAATTTTGAAGCCCTGGTATGTGAATTTTGTATTTAACATTCTTTCACCAAAAAAGCAGGGAATTGTTTTCTACACTGCTAACAGAATCTGCATGTGTTTATTAATTCCTTTCCATTTAGCATTTCATGTGGCAGTTGCAGATTTTCTGCTTCAGCATTAGAAGTTGAATTCCACATGAAGATAAAGGCAAAATACTATAAACAAACTTCAGCTGCCTTATGATCTGTTTGGACGCAAGAGTTTTACTCCTTCCATACATACAGATAGAAATTAACCACTTGCAAGCATCGAGACATTCTTTCCAGCCTTTCTTAATCATCTTTCCAGGTAAGTGCTGTCCTTGTCTAAACGTCTCTAAAATCTCTTCCAAAGCTTCATCCCGGTGAGTTGGTGAATTCTGGATTCAGGCCACATTATACCATCACCAATTAGTCCTTTTCTCCTCCAGATACAATTTTTCTGTCAAGGGAACTATCTTGGGTCAAAAAACACTATTATTGTATGTGTTTTCCAACACACCTGTTTAGCCCAGATACACCTTATTTCAGCTGCTACCTGAAACACAAACTCTAACCATTTAAAATCAAAATACTAAAACTGCAGTAAGAGTTAGACTGATTTGAGTGGCACCTAAAGCTGCATAAAAAATGATAAGCCATGCAAGTCATATTCAGATAAGTATTTAAACAAGGTGCTTATGTTTATTTCATTGTACTTCTTGCAATGCTTGCCTTTCTTTGCTTAGGAGATGATGCAGATGCCATAAGGAAAACAAACACCACAGTGTGATAAACAGCCAATGTTTATGATAATTTCCTTTCTTTGAAAAAGTTTTTTTTCTTAGAAAAAAAATATGCAGTAATGATCCAAAACAGTGTAATCTTGTTCTACCACAAATGTTGAATGTTGAGTGTGTTTAAGAGCCCAATCTAATCATAGATGTTTGAGTATACATATGACAAGTCTTTTTCCAATATTCTCAGAAATATATTTCTTAAATTGCTTCAGTATGCAGTCTGTGTTTTCTATAAGTACAAAGTGTCTTACACACAAGCAATGCTTGGAAATTATGCAATCAGCAATCCATTACATGATACCAATACAGAATTGTCCCATAAATAGATCTTATTGGCTGTAAGGAGGTAAATTTTAAAGTTTGAGTATTTGTGCTCAGTTCAGATAAGCACCAGTCAACTTGGTTGCTTATCTGAATACTTTTGTATTTGAAAATTTAACTGGAAACAATAAAATAATCTAAATACTCCCTGCTCTAAATCAAGCCTGAAAAATCTTGAGCACTGTCTTTGTTGTGGTATTTGGGTACTTGCTTTTCTAGTCTCAGACAGAAACCAGAAGTGCAAAAGCTTGTAAAAGCTAGAAGAATGGAAAATTTGTTAACAAAAGACTCAAAAATGTATGACTGTTTGGTGGTCTGATGTACATAGTTTAGGACACTTGCCATTTATCTATAAAAGAAATGTTCAATATTCTATTTCCAAGATTTATGATCCTCTGTGAAGTGTACTATATAATATATTTTAAAATAAAGGTATTTGTATATAATTATAAGCTATTTGTAAGAGCAGAAGTCCATTACATCTGCATCATATTTATTTTTATTATATTTTCAATTGTGAGATTATGTGAGTCGACAAAAGATTTGTTCACTGATAACAATGACAATTACTCTTTAGAAAGGGGAAGACAGAAGAAGCATTGTGAGAGAATAATCTGCTTCTAGAAAGGTTTTTAGCTGCCCAGATTTGAACAATTAAAAACAATGACAAGTTGATATAAATCTTGAAGTCTGATCCTTGTCTGTATTTGGTGGACAAGCCAGAGTGCCTGGTTCTACCAGATTATGCAAGCAGCACTTAACAAGGATGGGAGAAAGTGTTAACCAAATGGCTGAAGAAAAAAGCAAGTGTAAGACATACTGAAGCACTGCTGTTTGTTCATAATGAGTTCAGAGGGAAGGTTGCCCAGAACTACACATACTGAAGAATGCCATAGCTCCAGACAAAATATTTCCCTGGTTTCCCAATACCATATACATACGTAGATAAACAAATGCATTAACCTTTCTAGTATTAGGGGGAAAAAAAAGGCCAAATCAAAATTTTTAAAGCTAAAAGTTATACTGTGAAATGCTTTTACTGAAGAATATAGGGGAAAAGAAAATAACTGTAGTTAAAATATATATTAACCAACACAGCAAGCTCAGTGTTTGTGTCCTCTGATGTTCCATAAAGATTAAGACTGTTCTTTCTATAGAATCATGTTGTCATTTGCCACTTTATCTTTGGGAAACAGGACTTTTGACATACTAGTGGATCAAAGAATTTATTTTAAAACTACTGGCTTAATTAACAGAAATAGTCATAATATTTATATTGTAATGGTATAAATAATGAAAAATTATTCCTCATTCATACTTTCATACTGCCAAATAACCCTGGGTAGAAGTCCAATGATAAAAGCTTTAAAGTATCAATTTTTAGACCTACCCAATTCTCATTAAAAAAAGTTTATATGTCTGATGTTCATCAGCTAAATGAGCACAATATGTCTAATGTTCATCAGTAAATTCAGTACTTAGGTCACTGTGGAGGGGTAGAATGGGAGAAAATAAAGATGGTGCAGAAGGTAGTCTTGCACCTGAGGAGTCGCAGCTGTACTAATCACCGGAGATTAGGAACAGGCCTGCCCTTAATAGGCCACAGCTGTGTCCAATAAGAAGTGTGCTACAAAAGAGTGGGTTAGCGAGCTGACAAGAGAGTTGGGTTTTGTTGGTTGTGCCGTGAAGAGAGTTGGAGGTGTTGGCTGTGAAGAAGGAGTCAGTGCTGTGAGGATCTGCCCATGAGAAGTCACTGACAAGGTATGAGACCTTTGCAATATGATGACAACAGGTCATTGCAAAGACTTTTGGAGTTTTTGCCACATCAAGGTCCCCTTGAATCAAATTCTTTTTTTTTAATATTTTGTTTACTATTTTGTTTTTCAAATCTAAATGCTTAATTCTTCACTTATACTGTGTGCACTGTAGTCTATCCCAGGCCCACTGCTACCCTCTGCTTCTGAGCAAATCCCATCCCTTGACCCAAACTGGAGAAGTGTTATGGAGGCTTAGTAGATGCTAAAAAAATCCCTGGATAACATGTCTCCTCTGTGGAGGAGACATCAAGAAGATCAGTGATGTGCTTTAACATCTCAAAACTAAATTTTGGAAGCAAAGGAAGGAATGTGGTGCTATAGATAGCATAGAGGAATGGGAAGAGAAAGAAAGATGGAAAGGATGTTTTTCTGAGGAAATTGTTTTTCTGAAAAGCTACTGACCATTCAAGGCCACGTTGGTCCTTCCGAGTCTATTGCTCAGTTGAGAAAACACATGAACCTATGGAAAGCAATGCATTGACAGTACACTGACAGCACTGCTGTCCTTTGTGTCTTCACAGAGTCTCTATCTGTGCATTAAGAAAACAGTTCAGCATCCATTGTTACAGGTTAGGATGAGCAAGAATTCCATCACAAGCATGGATATGGCTCCCCATGCTTGGTGGCCATGCTCACCAAGGCTTGATTTGCAGCCCTACCAGCCTGTTCTACGAGTGGGTTCTCTGGTCAGAAACCCCTTCTCTGTTTTTCAGCTGCACTGCAGTCCCAGTGACAAGAGGAAACAGGCTCAAACTGAAACACAGGACGTACTGTCTGAGCACAAAGAAACATCTTTTTATTGGGAGAGTGAGCACTGGAACAGGTTGTCCGGAGATGTCATGGAATGTTCATCCCTGGAGATACTCAGAAGATGTAGGGACATGGTTCTGGGAAACAGGCTACACCAGGTCACCAGAGGACCTCCAGAAGTTTCTTCTAGCCTCAGCCATTCTGAGGTTCTATGATTCTGTATGCACCATGATCCTTCCTTGTGCCTCCTTCCAGCACAGAGTGATAATATGTACTTGACACACACCTGACCCAAGAGTCCTGTGAAGTCATTTTCAGCTGGAGCCTGTTTCTGTCACTGACCAAACTCTACTGACTACGCTTTTACCCTCTACCTTCTTTGAGGCAAGGTCAGGTTTCGAGTTGTTTGGTGTTATGAAACTCAAACAACTAAGAAGGTATTCTTTAGCCTAGATAAAACTTGAGGTTAATATTGCATTTAACCTAATGATCATTGCACTTAAGATTTGACATATACTTTTTAACCTAACAGGAATAAGAACAGCTTTGAAAAACACAACTTCATTGTTCCCCAGATGGCCAAATTTTTGTCATCAAAAGAGTTTTTACATATACAAAAGATAGAAACTGCATAATATTGATTATCACATTGTGTGAATACTTTCCAAACCAGGAAATTTTCTCAGTATTCAGCATTTCCACCTCTTTCTCTTCTATATTTTACTGGCCTTCTGTGAGGTATGACATTTCTCTATTTTTAAAGATGAAACAAAAGATGTCATCCCTTGCCCATTTTAAGTTCCTTTACTTCCTGTAAATCTGCTGTATCTTAAGGGTTGGTATGGTCTTTTTTTGTAAGAATCTAACAGATGTTAATAGTTAATTCATTTCTGCACAAATTCTAGAAATCATGAAGAGCTCACTGTGTTCCATAAGTAAAAAAATTAAGAGATATGGTAAAATTTCAAATGTAAAATTCCACTAAAGGTTCAGCTGTCAATATTGCTGTAACACGTCCTCTATTACTTACTTGTGTTTTACATCTATTGCAGAGTTTAGATCTTTTTTTGTTACAATTTTGTACAAATATAGCAAACCCTGTGGATTATGTAAATTGAGATGCTTGTATTTAGTTACTGAGTAAAGTTAAAATTGAACTAGGTAATTATGTCCAGATCTTTTTCTTTATTTTCATGATCATTCTTCATGCAGTGTATTTACTACCTTTTTCAACCCTGAGCCTTGAGTGAGCATATGTTAGACAGTAATTCATTTGTAAAGCATTTATAACTTTGTAATAATTGACATGCTATTTCAACAAAGAATTTCTACCACATGTATTTTTCTTTTATCAGAATATATATACAGTTAAAGGAGTCACATCGGTAAAGGAATGCAATGTAAATGTCTCTTATCAGTTAAACTAAAAATGCCGTGGGTCCATTTTGGCCTTCAAGTTACAAAAGTACATTGTCAGTCCCTACAGCAGCATCAACATGCATGTAAATATTAAAATAAAGCCTCTCTCATTATTTGAATCATCTTTGAATTTCATTGCTTTTTAAGTTTTTTTTAAATAATGTTGGGGTAGAAATACTATATCACCTTTTAATTTTAATAATAAACAAATATTTTTCTTGTCTAAATTAAATTACAATTGGTGATTATGTGATTAGAGAGCAAGACCTCTGGACCAGGACCCTTTACCATGGAAAGGAAAGAAAATCCTGAGGGAAAACTGTACACAGTAAAGCATTGGGCTGGCTGAAAAACACTGAATTTCAAATGGTTTTGGTGGAAAGTAAGTCTTTTCAGTTGATATGATGGCCAAAAAAAATCCCTTTTACACAGAACTATCAGCTGGTCTGCAGGCTAGAGCTAATCCAGCAGTATGTGCATCATACTGTAGATACTAAATCTTGGCGACAGAAATCTTTGTGATAGGATTTATTGTTCTTGAGCAATACATCCCACGATACTCTTTGACACTGGAGTTTATTTAATAGGATCAGTCCCAGATTCTTTCTTCCAGACTCTCCTATTTCATTGCTCACAGTGGGTTCTTAGAAGTTCATTTTCTTACATGTGACTTCTTCATAAATATGAGACAGAAAGGTCTTATTTTATTTGCCATCTGTTTATACTCCTTCAGCGTTCCTTTTCTGCATTAACTTCCACATCTGGTTCCACACTTTCCATAGCAGGCCAAAATTATGGCCACATCCAGTATCTTCATGACCCCCTCTCAAATTCATGAATTTATCCACAGTAAAAATTGCCAGAGTAACAGTGTAATTTGAAGTCTTTGGGGAAGTTCATTCCTTTTGGGTGCTTTGACTTCAAGTGTCTTTCCATTTTTGCCAGACTGAGGAAAAATTGGGAGTATATGATTACTTCTAGCAGTTACCATACCAATATTGTCCTTGTATCCCACTTGAAATGTGGGGTGTGTGCAAATTGCCATGTCCTGTCCACTGTGAGGGTATGTTTAAATGCAGAGGGATTTCCCCACAGAACTGTGACTGAGGTCTATAACTCACTTCATGTAATTTCTGAGAATAAACAGTTTTTACATGGTTATGATTTCCCACCCTTGTTAGCTGAGCCAGATTTTCAAGGGTGGCCTAGAAATAAGTGTGCTGACTATGCTGAGACCATCAAGTTATAAAGTCCCTGTTTTTCCTTCTCCCACCATTCATTGTAATTGTTTTGGATTCTTTTGACTTTGATTAAATGAGACCACTAAAAGTTTTGAAATCTGACTGCTCATGGCTATTCTTTTCAAAGCTCTCAGTTTTGGCAAGTTTTTATTCTAAGCCCCTTTTCCTGAAAGCTAAATAATGACAGGTCCCTCCCACTGACCTCTGCCCCTGTGTGCCTCACCCCGATGCTGTTCATACTTGCTGCTCATGTGAAAAACATGCACAGAGATTTGAAGCAGAGGTTAGCATGTCAGGAAAAAGTGTTTGATGAAATAACTTGACTGAAGGTGGTCAGCTGCATCAGCAAAACACCTGAGACACTGAGCATATTTTTTGTCCACCCATTCCCTTTGTGTCCCCTGAATGCCTTCCAAGCATTTGAGAGCTGCAGACATACTACCTGAGCTCACTTTTCAGAGACACGCCACAGAGGTTCCAGTGTTGTAACTTAACCCCTTGGTAGTGGAAGAGCTGCTATCCTGATGAAATGCTACTATTTCCTGGTTTAGGCTTATAGTTTTAGTCGTTTCATGCCACCTCTATTTCCATAGGATAATTTTAACTCCATAGCCAGCCTTTTTCTGGAAAGTAGCAAGGCAACCAAGGTAAGTTTTCATTGCTACTCAAAATAAACAGTCTATACTTTCTAGCAGTTTCTCAGTGTTTCTTTCATTCCTTAGTGATTTCTAAACTTCTCAGTTTTCTTTTTAATGCCAAAACAGATTGCCAGACTCTTGGGCATTAATTGCACCCTAGGTACCAATCATTTTAAAAAAACCTGCCCACAGATGTTGCAATGAGTATTGCGAAGTTCCATAAGTAATTCAAAAATGTTGGCCTTTTTTCAGAATCAAGCAAAAAAAATCTGACCATGGGATCTTTCAGAAAATTTACCTTCACACATTGCAAAGTATATTTTCACCTCCCTGGGAAGATTTTGAGACATGCTGCATATATATGTGTATGTGTATATATATATGTGATCTTCTAACGCCTCCATTCAATGTGTGTTCAAAAAGTACAGCATGTTTCTTGTCTGAGTTTATCATAGGACAAGGGGGAGAAAAATAAGGAGTCAAAATGTAGTGCTTTCAAGAGAAAAGAACATTTGTGTCATTGTGGAAACAGGAAAGAAGGAAGTTCTCTTTCATTCACTCAAAGGTAAAAGAGCTGGTTTTGATCCTGAGAACATCTAATAGTTAGAATCATAGACGTAATTTCTATGCTAGATGAGGAATTAATTCTGTGATTCCTTGATAAAATTATTTTGATTGAGAAAGACCCTTAAAGTCACCGAGTCCAATTGTTCACCACAAACGGTGTACCCAAAAGCCATATCCACATGTTTTTTAAAACCTTCCAAGGATTCCACCACTTCCCTGGGTACCTGGTTCCAACAGCTAACCACCTTTTCAGCAAAGAAATTTTCCTAATACCCAATCTAAACGTCCTCTGTGGAACTTAAAGACACTTCCTTTCGTCCTGTCACTTTTTAGGAGTGACCTGGCTACACCCTCCTTTCAGGCAGTTGTAGGGATTGATAAGGTCTTCCCTGAGCCTCCTTTTCTCCAGATTAGACAACCCCAACTCCTTCAGCTTCTTCTCACAGGGCTTGCATCTCATTGCCACCACTAGCAAAAGCAATAGGCAGAAAAAGACAATGAGAATGAGCAGATTGATAGCTCTACATCCAGAGCCCTCGTAGCCAAGCCCCAGTTAATCACGTTACCTGTGAGGTTATTAACACCATCTGCAGTGACCAGATGAATACAGATGACTGAGGGAAAAGATCAATTTCAAATACATCCTGCTTTGTTTTCTGTTGGCAGCCAATTATTTTCTACCCTAGTCTGGCACTGTTTTCAGTAATAATAAAACTATCTTAGGGAATGAGTGTTTCTCAGCATTTCACAATAATGTGAGATCTCTATCACAATTAAGCTTTGTGAACTGAATCATACTCCTTCAGCTAGCTCTACATGATATTGTGTCAATTACAGTAATAGAGGTATAAATTTTTTAAAAATACTTTGTAACTATTTTTCTTTTACTTTCTGTAATTTTTTTAGTGCTTTCTTAACACGCAGTAGTGGAATTATCGTAGAAATCCATGGAAATATTGTAATGATATGATGTATGCTAAAAACATGTTCAAGTAATTTCTGGGTATTATATTTTCATAAACTAATCTCTTGTATCGTAAAGGGAGAAATTTTCACCTTTTTATACAGGAAACTATTGCATCCAAGATCTGTGATATAAGATATGAGTTAAGTTTTCTCTTTTATGGAGGATCCAACTAGCTTTGTTTTGTCAGTTTGTCCAAACCAATGTGTTTGAAAGGGAAATTCAAACCTAATATACCATTCTTTTGTAGACTTCACAATGTTCAGCCCTCAGCTTTGAAAACAACACTGTTTTGTAGGGAAAAAAAGTCTTTTCAGGAGCAATACTTTTGAAGTGATGTTGAGACATCTCAAAAATACTTGGCATTAGCTAAGCTCTGCTCCAATTAAAGTCAAAAGATGTATAAACACCACCTCCAACATGCACTGAATAGAGTCAGAAAGTCTCACTTTTCAAAATTTTATTCAGAGTTTACGAGATAAAAAAGTACTTTTAAAAAAAGAAAAACAAATATTGCCTGGTCTGCCAACTGCTCTGCAGACTGAGTCAAGTAGGATTATTTCTGACTTTTGCCACATCACCAATACCAAAATACTTTGCAAGCACTTTTTTAACTCATTAACTTTATGCAGGCCCATAACACTGAAGAACACTGTACAACTCTTAGTGATGATGACAGAATCTATCCCAGCAACTTAAGCAAATCTTTAATATCATTATGCTGATGCAAAAAACAGTAGAGTATCTCACACACCTCTTTAACAAAACTGTGTGTGTTCCCATTCAAGCAGATTAGCTCTAAGTATTCAGAGAAGAGATAATGTTTACTGACAAAACTGTGATTGTAGAAACCTGTCTGTTAATTCTCTCTGTGAACAGAATTCCTCTTAACAATAGGAGGACCTGCTTACACATCACGGAATGAAACAGAGACACACATCTCTTATAAATGTTTGCTCGTAATTTTCAGAGCAACAGTGCTGTACTTAAGAGGGTGATATAAGGGCCATACTGTGCCAATCCACATAAGATTTAAAGTGTTACCTTCCTCTCACCAGTCTGAGGATTTAGCTCAAGCTATGCCTACCTCCTGGTGACAAAGCCCCAAAGGTGTGTTGTGCAACTTCTCTGCTAGAGTCTAGAAGTGGACATCACAATGTGTGATTGTTTTTGTATGGGTTATGTCTTTTTCATAAATAATTCTCTGAACAGAGGCAATACCCACCAGCTCTGATATGGATCCACCAAGGCCAAGTTCATCAGTGATGATGGCAGCACCTCTGGGATAATGCAGTTAACACCAGACAGAGACAGGGGTGAGAATATGTACAAAACAGCTCTGCAGATGTCAGGGTTGGTGAAGGAGCAGGAGGAGCAGTTGCTCCAGGCACCAGAGCAGAGATTCCTATGCAGCTCTTGGTGGGGCAGCTGTGCCCCTCGTGTCCCCACAGAGGTTCATAGAGGAGCAGACATCCACTTGCAGCCTGTGGAGGGCCCCACACCAGAGCAGGGGATCCCCAAAAGAGGCTGTGGCTGTGTGGGAAGCCCAGACTAGAGCAGGGTCCTGGCAGGATCTGTGTCTCTTTGGAGAGAGAAGCCCACACTGCATCAAGTTTGCTGTCAGGAACCCATGGGGGATCCACACTGGAACAGCCTGTTCCTAAAGGACTGCACCCCATGGAAGGAACTCACACTGCAGTAAAGGAAGAACTGTAGCTCATGGGAAGGACTCATGTTGGAGAAGTTTGTAGAGAACTGTTTCCTGTGGGAGGGACCCCATGCTGGAGCAGGAAGAGAGTGTGAGCAGTCCTCACCCTGAGGAGGAAGGAGTGTTGGAGACAAAGTGTGACCAAGTGACCACCGTCCCCATTCCCCTTCCTCCTGTGGGATGGAGGAGGTAGAGAAAATCATGAGTTAAGCCTGGGAAGAAAGGAAGGGCATGAAGCATTCACATTTGTCTTCCAAAGCAAGAAACCCTACTTCTCAGGAAGTAGAAGAGAACACAGAAGTAGAGAACAAATCTTTACTTTTCCTTAGCTTCCGTGCTTGCCCTTTGCTTCTGGTTTATTAAACTGCCTTTATCTTGACCCACAAGTTGTGTTTGTCTTATTTTCTCACCCCCACCCTCATGCTGCTGAGGAGGGAGGGAAGTGATAGAGCAGCTTGGTGTACACCTGGAATCCAGCCAAGGTCAACGAACCACAACATACTAATATTTTGATGAGATAGTTCCTACTCTTTGGGACTGACTCATTTTTCAATGAGTGATGAAAAGAAAATTCTATCATCTGGTTTTCAAGAAGCATTAATGAAGTATTGCATAACTCTTATCCTCAAACACACACAAGCTACCTCACACATTACAGAAATTTAAGTATCTCAGTGTTATGAGATATAATTCTTGTCACAGTAATCTCTTTGGACTATATTTTTTGCCATGACACATTTTCTAAGCTTATTTTAGTCCCTTTCTTCAGGTAAAAAGTAGTACTCAGTACATATTACAACACTTTCTAGTTTTGAAGTCCAAAGGGTTGAAGGACACACTTTCAATTAGGAGCAGAGGAGAAAAAAATCAAACCAAAAGAGCTTTCAAAGACTTTAGAGCATACTTCCTCATCTACCAAGAGATTATTCTGCCCCTTGCATATTTGAAGCAGCCTCCTGCCATATCAGACAAAGGTACCGCTCTCGACTGAATCCCATGGAGCTGAACTGTACCTTAGATACACAGACAATGCTGGATTTTATAAGATCCAGGGATTTTCTTTCCCCTCTACTCCTGTTGTGTGTGCCAGTGGTCCCCTGCTTCCTGTCTCCAGCTGATAGTGGTGGGATGGTGGAGGGTCAGGGAGAAGGGGAGGGGGTGGCTGGGGCTGGCAGTGTCTGACAAGTGAAACAGATGATGCTGCACACCACCTATGTAAACAGAAATAGGCGCTGGGGCTGATGGAGCGCAGAGATATGACCCTGCCCATAGAGCCGCTGAGTCTAGACTCCAGATGTGTTCTCACTATTACCAGGCCAATTCAGATCCAACTGGTAAATATTTCTACCAGATGACAGTGGGCTCAGTTACAGAAATGAGGACAAAGGACAAAAATAGGCAGAAAAGTACTGGGCATTATTGCTGCTTAGAAAAATATTCTGCATAGTTTTGGAGATGTTAAGGGGCTATTATTTAAACAGATCATATACATTCTTTTATTTTCTTACCATGTTCAGCTGAAAAAGTTCCAAGTCAAACTGAAGGCTATTTAGGCAAATTAGTCACTTAAAATGAACTGAAACAGAGGTCTGTAAAGGATAAAATAAAATTTATACTAGGACTTTACCATATGGACATAAAGAAATGAGAAAAAAACATGTTGATGTGTTGATAACCTCAGGCTGGTAAATACTTTATTGGGAAGTGAGCGTTGTGTGATTTATTTACAGAAATGAGTGATTATAGAACAAGGACACGTACAGAAGCAAAATTCAGGACAGAAACCCCTGTCTGCTGTTGTTTCATCACCCCATATGTAACTCCTGTATGTGACTCCTGGTCCATGTGGTGTTCAGAATGTCGTAAAGTGTGTTAATTAAGCCGCAATCAAGCACCACTGATGAAATCAAGGCTCTGAAAGGATTTAATATGTTACTGCTTTACATCTGCCTCAGAAAACTAGAGTGAAAAACAGAGCTCTGCAGTGATCTGGGCTCTTTTCTCTTCCTTCTTCTTCATATATGGTATTGTGCCATGTAACCACAGGCTAAAGATTTGTCTTTGCAGAGAGCTGCAGTTCTAGACAGTATATGCTAAGGGACTGTAAGCACAGAAGAATTTGCTCAGGCATTAAAAGGTCCTCTGTTTGTGTCCCATGTTTGCAAGACGACTACCAGTAAGTGATTTCAGCAGGAGATGTGGACAGAAGAAGACACATGGCTTTAAATACTCTCTTCCACTAATTGACAAAAGTAGGAGTCCTGCTTTTCACATTTTGGTTGAGCCTTCCTAAGATTGTCTGGCAGATGAGTAGGACAAAAATCACAGTACATCAATGAAGGTAAGATACAGAGTTTCAAATATAAATGGAAATTAATAAACAAAGTTAATTTTCAAATTTTCTTTCATATAATCACAAGTTTCTATGAATGTTGTTATATTGTTTTGTAAACCATTTATTAGACTAAAGATGTCTCTTGGCATATCTCATACTGAAGATGTTGGTGAGAAATATATAACCTCAGCCTTGCAAGAGTATTTTGGGGGTGTTTTCTCCTCACCCCAGTAATTGGTAGCCAAATACTTCATGACACATATATATGGGCATGCAAAAAGCATCCAGATCAGCAGAGATTGGAGCCATGATATCTATAAAAGCAAAGTTAGAAATGAGTTAGCTATTAAAATGATCACTTTAAACAAGGAATAGCTTGGTTCCTCACTTTGCACTCATAAACCAGCAGCAGGAGCTTTGAACTGAAGAAGAAAGGCTCCTTAATCTAAATGTTCTTTGAGAAGACCTTTTAAATAGTTAACCTTCTCGTTATGTTATAACTGCAACTTCTTCTGTGCACACCTGTGAAGCGATTACCTTGTGTTCAAGAGACAGAGTGGATTTATTTACTAACTGGCTCTCCTTGCACTTTGTTCCTTTGCTTTTTCATTTCCCTCTCATCTTCCCTTTGTGTTTGAGGAGCTCTAGCCAAATGTTAAATATTCCTGAGGAGAAGTTTGCAAGCAGTGGTACAAAATGGTTTGGCTGAATACTCAGAGAATATCGGTATATACTCTCTGGTGAGCAGTAGTGTACTGTGAAATTGCTACATTTAATTGGGTTACAGCTGCTGATCATTTTGTGCAGCTATACTGGGGATTTACTAAAAGATTATCTCACTTAACACAGTTTCTTTTCTCACACCTTTTCACCCATATACAAAGGAAAAGAAGACTGAGAATATGTGAATCTAGACAGGCGAGACACTGAAACTCTATCTTTGTACCAAAACAGTGCTTCATCCTTCCAGAGGGAATACACTCAGCATTTGTAGGTCTAATGGATTGACACCAAGCTTTACAGGAGCAAAAATAAACAATTAAAAAATGAAATAAATTAGACATATAAGGCCTGAGGACAGAGAAGACACAATACAAAGTTTCTATTTTGGCAGAGAATAAAGAACATTGAGCAGACCCTACAAGAGAAAAAAAAAAAAAGCCTTTTGGTTTCTTTCACCAGAGGTTGCCTTCTCTTCCATCACTGTCTGTTCTCAACAGGAGTGACATCTAAGAACTGACCCCATTCTCCACTCCTTTCTCTCCTGAGAAGAGCTTTTTAAACAGTAGAGAGCTCTTTGATCTGCTGGCTTCCTGTAGTTATTCACACCATGGTTATCCAGCAGCTCCACCTCTCTGACCAGGTCAATGAACATACTCAAAGCAATATCACATAGTACTGCCTACAGAATATTAAAATACAGCGAGTATTCGCCTTCCACCTGTCTCTCAGAAAATCTGCTGACTACTCAGCCTTCCTCCCCATGAATGAATCATCTATTTTTGGCTAACTGGGATTAGGTGAGGACCTAGAGTATCAAACTCTAAGAATGGAATGACACATCCCATGTTTTCTTTATTAAGGGAAAGAAATGCTAAATGTTTTCAGCATCAAGATTAATTATCCCAAAGTTGTACACAAACATTTTTAATCTAGAACAAAATGCCTGGAAATTAAAGGGTGAGAGAAAAAGAGATAGAAACCTATGAGATAATACAAAGCTGAGAATGGGAAGCAGCTGCGTCTTCATGTACCATTAATACCTTGCCAAAATATCCAAATTGCCACAAAGGTTTCAAATATAATTACATCAAAAAGTGGCTATAACATAAGAAGATAAACATTTATTTCAAGATAACTCTAACCTAGTATCTGAAGGAAGTTGCTTTTGTTGGAAGATACTCTTGATAAATGTGATGAAACAGATTTTTGAAAAACTGCCTGAACTAAACGAATCCATTTTTTCAGTTTTGCACATAAATATTTGTTTGCCAATACAAATGCATTTTTTATATACACACATACTGCCTAAAGATACTATCTAGACCGTATAAAAACTATTGCCTATTATGATCTCTCACATCTTTTCCCTTTTCCCTTCCCTTTCCCTATTTTATTTAATTTAATCAGTCTCATAGGTCTTTATTTGTACTTTTAGACTCAAAATCTCTTTGGACATTCATGTGTGTGCTCATGTACAACATTTAGCTCAATGTTCCTAGCATGTGTATTTCTTCTTTTTTTAAAAAATTTTCTCCCAGTCTTCAGTCCCTATTGTCATAGAATATTAGAAGGAAATTCACGAAGTAATAGTGTGTTTAGGTTTGGGGAGGGAGAAACATATGCATATATGATTTTATCCAGACAAAAAAATAAAGTTAAAGAAAATTAATAGACATTTATTTTAGCATTACTCATTTTTATTTGAAAATAAAACCTGCCACAGTACTGCACTTTTTATTCTTTTTTGTTTTTTTTGAAATGGCTAAGGCATCTTTTGATTCTTTTTAGAATAGTTGCATTTTCCATGGATTATAAAAGGTTGAGAATTGCTGCTCCAGAAAATCCCCACCAGAATGATGGGTTGTTACAATAAAAGGTAATTAATGTCTATATTCATTAGATGGTTAGTATGCAAGGGAGAAAGCCTAAATCAGAAAGTCAGTTAATTCGCAAGGGAAAAAAAAAGACCTCAGAAAATGCAGAATTTCCAGAGGCAAAACAAAGAAGCCAAGGCACCAATGGGAATATATAGAATGGGCCCACACAGGAAGTTTCTGAGCAGAAGACAGGAAGAGATAGGAATTCAGTCATTCCTAGTGGGAGTCAGGAGAGAGTTTGGGTTCACTGAGGAACCAGCCAAATTCACAATGTATTATCCTGGTTCAGAGATAAATCTCTGACTCTGGAGAAAACTCATCCAGGAAAAGGATCCTCATCTTCAAAAAGCCTCCAGGAAGAATTGAGCACAAACCTGAGGGATGATCCAGACCATGAAACTGTTGTCTTATAGCAGGGAAATGAGGATAGGGACTGCATTTTTTTGCTTCTATTTTCTGAGCTCCTTTCACTAAACCATTACAGTTTTATCCTTTATTTCTTAATTAATACAACAATGTTTAAAAAACAGAACATAGATCATAATGAGTGGCTCAACACTTAAAAATTATGCAATGCTTTCAAAAGGCTGGCAACAGGTAACTGACACTGCTAAATAGCTGAAATGATCCCACTACATTACTAGTCCCATCCAAGAGAATGCCTGGGTATGGTGTAAAGCAGGAATGGGCCAAGCACTCCAGTAGGCAGCTGGGATGGGGCCATCCTGTTTGGAAGGTAGGACAGTTGAACAGTGTGAATACCAATCAATTCATTCCAGTTTGCCTCAGTGCCAGTGAATCACATGACTGATTTGCTCTCACAGATACAGACTCTGTGTATTCATGTGCTGTGTTTAGCATGGAGTCCCAAAAAGGCAAATCATAGACCGGCAATATCAGCCCATTTAGTAGGATTATTGAAATTATATGAGAACTGCAAGTATGGTATATTTGTTTCAGGGCAAAAGTATCAGTATCACAACAAGAAAGAGATCCTTGACTGTTGGAGTTCTCACTCAAATCAATTTTACAGAATCAGAGAGTAGATGAGGTCAGAAGGCCTCTTTGGATGTTGACTAGTTTAATCCTCATTAAACTAGTTTTATCCTCATTAGATATCCCTCACTCTCATTATAAGAAAAGAATATATAGATATAAAATTATGCATATTAAAAAATAATGAATAAATTTGTAGTATTGATAAAATTATGCTAGTAACGAAGGAGGATGAATACTGATTAAGAGCTTTTCCAAGGGAGAACTCATGTAACTTGAAATCACATTCCTACTTCCCTAGCACAATAGTCTATACAAATCATGGAAACAAATTATTAATATTTACTACTGCACTGCCTGTAACAGTCTCAAGCTATGTTAACCTTGATTAGGACTCGCATACTTAAAGCATGTTTTAGATTGAATTAAGTGGTGTTTTGGCATGGTTTTGGTTCATCTTTTCAGTTACTGTTGACAAAGATACAGCAGGATGATCAGTATTTTTGAAGTATAAGTATTTTTAAGCAAGTACATGGATTGCCTCTAGCAGTGTTTGGAGTAATTTAGAAAAAAATCTGAGGGCTAAAAAATTTGGTGCACGGACAACAACCGTTTTCTCTCAATATTTAATTTGCCACATTTTGTTAATAATATCAGACCAATGCATTACCACTAGCACAGTGTAATTGGAAGATAATTATCCTTGGATGCCATGCTTGTAAGTCTCTGTCGTTATTACAGGGATCCCATGGTGTTTCCTGCAGCCCTCATAAACACACAGACCAGATTATAACATCTGCATATAGCATCACCATGACTGTTTTCCATCAGATTTCATCATTCCTCGACTCCAGGTGTGGATAGCAGGGGAATACAGTGTGCTCACAGGTTTCACCTGGTAGGAAATCACAATGCAAAGGGTACATGGCTCCAGCCCTCAGAGCTCAGAACTGCAAATATAACTCAGCGTGTGCAACACAAACAACAGCAGACCTTTAAACCCTTGTGTTCATTTGTCTAAGTATTCTTATTTGGCTGTGGTGGAATATTCAGGGCTTCACTGGCAGAGATATAACTCCTTCCTGAATCTACCATCAGTACTTTTCCATCACAAGCAGATTTCCTGAAGGGAGGACAGGGAAGAAGATAAGATGTGTAGGACTGCAAACACCACAGTGTCTCTCCCACACAGCACTGGAGTGCACTCAGACCAGGACAATGCTTCAGACACTTTGCTACATCTCCAGCAGTAAATAAAACAGGCCCAAACACATCATGCATCATTTTAAGCACTGGCACATCCTTGGAATGAGCTTGATCCATGCCTAGCTGGCAACTCCTTTAGGAAACCCCCAGCCATGGCTTAGTGCCAGAGATCATTGTCAAGAGACAGTTCAGCCAAGACTAGAGAGCTCAGCACTGGTCATGCTTTGTTCCCTAGTATAGACACAGAAATTCTAGCAACATCCAGTCTTGTTCCAGAATATCTGACATTTATAAAAGAAAGTTTATATCAAATAGCCTCTCTCAAAAGCTACTGTTCATAAAATAGAAAATGGTGGGAAAGGATTGCCAGATACTTGCTATTGACTTTTTTTCCCTTAATCCACTGTTTCTCTGGTTCTGTGCAGTATTTAGCCCAAGCTGAACATGGTCCTAATTTGGGAATGTTGGAGGCTCCGGTAAAAATCGCGCACATAAATTAAGCCACATTCTTTATTTTGTCCTCTAATTTAATTGCAGTGTACTCCAGGTGTCTAAGAGTTTGCAACTCTGAAGACTTTTTCCTTCTGGAAGCCAAACTGATATAAAGGTGACTAAAGGCACTATAGTAGATTATTGATCTTTCCTAAGCAACTCTCCCTACTTGTCATGCAAATTAAGACAAAAATTGAGCAGCCTGGTCTACTAGAAGGTGTCCTTGCCAATGGCAGAGGGGTTGGAACTTGATGATTTTTAAGGTCCCTTTGAATCCAAGCTATTTTATGATTCTATGAAAAATGAAGTTTTATTGTGTGTTACATTGTGATTAACTGACATCTCCTGGAGTAAAATAAGAAACCTCTACAATTTCCTCTCTAAAGTCTTGCAGAACCTAACAGCTATAGTCTTTAGTAATTCAGTTTTAAGTCATACTGATAGATTTGTCTCTTTCAAGAGAGCATTTTTTCACAGCACTGTTCTACAAAATAGAAAGCTGAAATTCTTCCAGTAATACCCTTCTCTTTCTCACTTCCCCATCAACTTTCCTTTTGCTTTACTTAAAATCCTTCATGTCACCTGTCCTCAGGAAAAACTTCATTACATAGCAATTGAAACTCCATGTTGTAACTCATCTTCATAAAAAGAAAAATATAATTCATTTGCACAAGAAATGTAATGGAATTTTGCTTAAAGATTAGCAGAGAAAATGGCAAGGAAATTGCAAGCTCGTCCATTTAGCAAATGACTAGCCTGACCAGGCTTGACACCCAAAAGTGATCTGGCTGTAATCTGTGAATATGTTATGTCTTGCACAATTCTCCTTCTGCCTTTCGTAATAATTTCTGAATCGTGATCAAGAAACTTTGATAGAAGCTGGACACCCTTGTGCTAGGCCTGTGTGCAATCATCCAGACTCCTAAACTGCTACAGAGATGCAGAAAAGAGAATAAAATATTAGACCAAGGTAAGTTTTTGTTCCAAAGGGATGTATTCCAAAGTGTGATCATTTGTCAAGCTGAGGAGTGGTCTCCAGCTTGCCATTTTCTACAGCAGCGCTACATCCAGCGTAGAGACTGCATTCTAAATGCAATTTGAAAGTGCTTTAAACAGATTTCCATGAGGCAAGGATGGACTCTAGCTCACTGAATTGTCCCTTCCATTGCAGTAGTATCTGGAGAAATTGTTCATATACATAAGCACAGCAAAAAAACCTGATCACTTCCTGTTCCACAAGTTTATAGTTAGCAGTGAATAACTGATATGAATTACTAAGCATTCAAAATCATAGTTAGAAGAAGTAGAACTTCCTATTTGGAAAAAAAAATCCACCATGTGTTCAAAGCTGCTTCACAAAAAACAGACTAATTTCCAGTCAAGCATGATTAAAAGCCCTAAAATCTAACATCCATTTATAAATACAAGTTTCTTCAGTCACATAAAGCTTCTGGTAGTAAATGTAACTTCTGTTTCAGACTAATATAAAATTGAATCTGCAAAATAATTCTCTGTATAAGGAGAACTTCCCTGTCACTCTTTTTCCATTTAACCATTCATAATAGAGATCAGATAAAGTGTAGTCTGATGGAGGACAATGCTTTATTCTTTTTTACTGAAAATAACACTGAAGCACTAAAGCAATATCTGCCACATGATGTGCATTCATTGGAATAATTTGATACAGATTCATTGATTAAAAACACATGTAAACCCATTTCACATCCACTATGCTGCTGCATACAACCCACCAACAGATCTAACATCTGTTTTTGCAACCTGCATTTTGGTCTAGTTTTGTGCATGTGCATCATTAACAAATCTACAATATCAGTTTCCTGATCTGTGTACTGTTAAACACTTCAGAAGAGCTTTTGCTTTGAAATTTTCAATTGCAAAAACTATCATTTCCAGAAGACCATAGGCAAAAACTCTGTTCCTCTATGGCTTTACAGACTGAACATTTCCTGTTACATTCAAGAAACACCAAGTCTAGTAGGGTGTGGTACACAGTTAGGCACACTGTTTTGTTAAAATAATTGTCTGGTGTCCATCAAATAAAGCATAAAACTAAAATCATGCCTTGAGACCTAATGTAACCAGTGTCTTTTATAATACTAAATACACTTGCCAAAAAAAAAAAAACACAATCGAAAACCGATTTTCTGTTGGTTTTTTGTTTCTTTGTTGATTTTTTTTTTTGTTTTACTTTGGTGGAGTTTTGGGTTTGGGAGTGTTTTGTTGCTGTTGTTGGTTTGGTTTGGGGTTTCTTTTGACAATCCTTCCTTTCCCAATCTGTTGTAGAGAATGGAAGCACTGATTACTACATAAAAGTCTCTGCTAAATATCTGAGCTCTCAAAAAACATAGGCAATCTCTAAATCCTTAAGGTCTGTCTCACACTTTCTTCAATACTTTCCTGCTTTTTTTTTTCATTTGAGACTTGGAAAAGAACTTCTTTGGAGTGGAGAACAAGTCAATTCATGTAAACCTGTGCAGGACCTCCCATTTTACTGTGCAGAGTACTAGCTTAAAATCCATGTGAATTACTTTTTCTCTGTAAGTAGACTTTTCTTAGTCATGCAGATGTAGTACATCAACTCAAATTTCTACAAAGGCATGAAGAAAAACCGGAGTTACACCACCCAGGGAACCTGTATAACCCACTCACTCACTTTTCCCATTATGCATATTTCCAAATTATTGAATGAGGTATAAATTTTGAAGTCACAGGGATCAAAGAAAGACGTCTTCCAGATGCCAAAGACAAAAAGTTAACATCATGGTCTTCAGCTTTGTCTTTAAAAAGGTCTGTAAGATATCAGTTTCCTCAAGCTGACTAAGTGGTGAGCATGTAGGTGGTTAAAATCTATTCCTCCATTTATTGACTAATGGGAATATTTAGGCAGTTGCTAAGGGGGCACTGTCAATATTTTAGGTGCAGATTAGGTGCATTGGTCCAGCCTGGAGCTATTTCCTCCTTATTATTGTTCCATTAACCCTTGTCTTTCAACATTAATTTTAATGGCATTTCATTAATGTATTTTCCTCAACTTTCACTTTAATCTCCTGAAATAATAATATTTTGTAATAGTATGAAAAGAAAGGGAGCCAAGATGTAATGCCAGTGCAAAGCAACAATATTCCACTGCACCATCAAAGGTCTGATGTCTCCTTGTTCTAAGGCATGCTTTCAGAGGAATGGGAAGATTGAAAATGAAAAATAAATGGATTAAGGCAGATCATCACAGGGAAAGGAAATAACTAGCAGTAACTAAAAAAAGGAAGACACAAGTCACCCTCCGCACAAAGCTGATGGAGAAAAACAGGAGAGAGAAAGAATCCCAAGAGGGATAAATTTTTTATCCAGACAAATTTTTAATTCTCTGTGTACAACTATATAAGTGTCTAAAGGACATAACATAGGTCTAAATACTTTTGCTCCCTTTGCTTAATATCCATTATTCAAATGAAAGGGTTTAGGACTCTTTAAAACAAAGATCATCATACTAACTACTAACCTTTTCCTCCTTGGCATCTTCTCATGGGGAACTCTTTAAAAATATTCTCTGTATAGATTATGTCCCTGCAAGGCACCTCTAGACTTCTCCATGCAGTGAAGATGCAATTCTTCAGCAGTTTTTCAGCACTTTGGACCTCCCAAATGTGCCTGGAGCAGAGGAGGGAGAAACATTATTTGATTGAACACTACCCAAAGAAGCAATGCTGACCATGCTGCTACAGATAATACTGAGACAGATCGTTATGAAAGGTCTCCAGCCCTAATATATCTTATTTTTTAACATTAGCTGTGACAGTCACTCTATGACTAGTTTTTATCACAGGTGCACTTCTGTCTGTAGCAAGAAAGCTGCAATTCAGCTTGCAATAAATATAACCCTATAATAGGTTGATTTTGAAATTTTCACTTTAGATGTAATTTATAAGGATTAGATGCTATACATCATGGTTCATAGAAACAATATAGAAAAGACAACTATTAGAACTAACTAAAAATTCACACATCTGGGACTATGGAAAAACACTTCAAAATAACTATTTACCCAAATTGATATCAGACACAGTGAGAATGCAAGAAAGACAGATGGATGTTGTGTTTCTGGGAACATATACACTGCTAGTGGGTAAAATTATTTTGCTCATATCTCTGTTTATAATTGTAAAAAAACAGCCCTCAGGTTCCAATAGCAAATGACACAAAATGTGACTTGTGTAAATGTAACATGTTGGTGCAATTGAGAAGACCTCACATATGTTGAATTGACTACAACAAGGCATAAGCCACTGGGGGCATTTGGTTAACACACTTAATTTAGCACAATAATTGCTGTATGAGAGCAAACAAATTGCCAAGCTATTTCTTACACTGTGCTTAAGACTAGTTATTTTCCTTTCTTTTACCATGTCCTATGTACTTTTTTTTTTCTCTCTTTATTTTAAGGAAGTTTTCTGTGACTATAGTAAAAAAGTAGGCTCTGTGCTACACTCAGACATAGGAAAGCATTCTTTTCTGACTATGGTTTCTCAGGTCCATGAAACTGACTGTATTGTAGTTTGAGTAATCCAGCAGCTTTCCCGTGTAATTTTTTTCTGACATAACTTGTTTATTTGTTAGAATTAAATCATCAGACACAATCTCCTTCCACATTAGTCAAGCCAAAAGAAATGCTCTGAAGTAACAACAATTTGTTTCATTAATATTTATCCCATGAAAACATTTGTCTAACAGCTGAAAGTACTAAGTAGTTCTGCAAGTGCTTCATAAGAAGGATGAATGTGTCAAGTCACCTATTTGAGCTCTCTGGCTGCTTTGTATATTATCACTGTGAAAAACTATGAAAATAAGCCATGTGATATTATGGATTTAACCATGATGGGAAAACAGAAAGTTCCTACTCTAGAGCTGACAACCAAGGAAGAATAATAGTAATACCTGAACTGAAATAACAGAAAATAGAGGGATAAATAGAATTAGCACAGTAAGCTAATCCTATGTATACTTAATGGGTTTGATATATCTGTGATGTCTGCACAGGAACCATCTGCTTACTTCTCTTTACCATCAGTGTAGAGAGATGCATGTGAACTTTAGGATGAGATAAATCCATGATTCCCATCTGACTTGACTACTAAGTGTGCTGGGACTAGCTCAGACATAGCTTCTGTGTGAGAAACACTAACATTTGAGCAGGTGTATCCCACTCAGGCTGCCAAATTATTCCGAAGGTTTTTGTAGGTTTCTAGGAGGAGGAAGGTGTTTTTTTTTAGGGAGAAGTTTTGGAGGAGGACAAGGAAATTGTAGTGATGAGGATTATGGTTTTCTCCTCCATGTACAAGGAAGTCTTTAGGAGAAAAAGCACACTAAAAATTCAGACAAGGACAGTACAAAGATTGACATCAACTGCTAAGGTCAGAAATCAACTTCTATCCAGCAAATATTAATCAGGCAGGGAAAACCTGGGAAGGGCTTTAAAGATCAAGAAAGTGATTTAAAAGAAAAAGGAAAACCACTGAATTGATATAATTTCCTTGGCATAGCTAAATTGAAATCAAGAATCTATATGTACCTTTACAACAGAAGAGAGAGGATAGAAACAAAAGGGCAAAAGTAAAGATATTAATTGAGATTAAATATGCTCGTATTAAGTAGGAATGAGGATGTAAGGATAAGTGCTTGTAAAAGGTTTTCACAGTGAGGAACAATGAGAGAGAATATAGCTTACACACCTTCCAAATGTTCCAGGAAAGCATCCACAGACCTACTCAAGATGGTAGAACATGGAGAGAGGGGCAAGTGATTTATATCAGAGACAAGCAGAATGATGTTACAGTGATGAAGAAAAGAAATATTGTGAACAGTTAAGGAATTAGAACTCATTTTTTTACTCAGATTGACCTTTAAAAAAATATAGCATAATAGTTGAGTATTTTCTTCTGTTTCTAGAACAGGAGAGAAATCTGAAGGAGAGCTCTGTCTGTGAGTCATCTGAAAAGAAACAGTAGTTGATTTTGCATGTGTTATTCAGAGATACAACATACAAGGAAAGAAGAATAAGATATTTATATTCTTATATTCTTATTAATAGATAATCAGTAACAAGAAACTACAAAAGAAACAACTTGAGTAATTATCAGAAATGGAAGAGGGAAAACCAACACGTGTTGACACCTCAAAAGCCAGTGGATGATAGAATTTTAAGATGAGCATACTTGATATATCCATGACATCTGATGGAAATTGATAGCACAGAGTACTGAGTATGAGATTTGGCTAACAAGAAGGCATTTGAAATTTTGCAAGAGTAATTTCAGCTGAATGAGATTTGTCTTGGGTGTAGCAGCGTGGGGATTTAGATGGTGGTTGCTGCTACTTATTTCCAAATCTCCTGTGAAAAAGCCACTTGGGTAAGCATGCAGGCAAGGCAGTCAACACACCACACTCACCATGGCTAGCTCAGTGAAGAGAGGGTGAAGGGCCTTTTGTATGTAGTCAGTTCCAGCGAGGTTTATTTCAACATACCAAAGAGGAACCAGAGACAAAAGACAAACGACATGCTCTGCACAAGGTTTAACTAGGGCCAGATACGGGGGCAGTGCCAAGGGGCAGGGCAAAGGGCCTTGGCTTTTGGGGAAGAAGGGCCCAGCCACCAGGGGTACCACAACCAATGAGGAGACAGGAGAAGGAAAAACATATGGGGAAAGGAACTGGGATGGATCAGTGTTGTGCAAGACTCCGTGTGGAAGTCTTTTCTGTCCACCCAGGTAGGGGGAACTCCATGGTAAGGCTCTCCAAGGGAGGGCTCTGGGGAATTCCCTGAGGGGGAAAGATCCTGAGGATTCCACACTTGGGGAACAAAAATGGAGTGACAGGACACAGCATACACAGGAGTGAAGTATAAAGCAGTGCAGTAACTGGAAAAGGAAATGGGGACACAAGTTAATTTTTTTTATTAGGAGATAATAGCACAAGGTTCACAAGAAGAATAGGAGAGGAACCATCCCTACCTTTGTTTCTTCAAGAGAAGGAAGAAATTTCTATCCCTCTATTCCTGTCTGGTCACTTGGTACCAAATTTCTTTAGTAAGAATTCCCATTTTTTTAGCCAAGCTACTTTATTACACTAACATAGCAAAGGGACATCCCAGTACTTTGCTTTTGATTTGTAGCCCCTTCCTCCCAGAGGAAGTTCAGGGCAGTAATGTGCTTTTGCACACAGATTGCCCACTAGCCCTTGCTGATAGTTAAATATGCCCCTCTTTTGGTGGTTCTATGAATATAACCTGTCCCTGTCCTCCTTTGAGCCAGCAGTGTCTATCCCGGTCAGCAAGCTTCTGGCTCTCTAGCCACAGATGGTCTCTCTAGTAGCATAGCTACTGACTCTGATTTTTATTGATCAGCAGCAAACAAACCTCGCTGTGCACACAAGCTCAACAGCTGCTATTTCTTGAGCAGTTCATAATTCATGCTTCCTAACTTACTTTACCTATAGCAAGCTAACAGATCTGCACTTAGATTTTGTTGAAAGCAGAAGAGAGGGCAACAGCACTGATGGCACTGGAAATGATGACAGGCAGACTTACATTATCCAAGTGGAAAGGTGGCAGAGTCATGCCAGGAGAGGGTCAAAGTCAATGAATGTTGAAATAGCCATGACCAGAGGCTGAAAAGGGCAACATCACTTGAAAACTGAGTTATGTAAACAGCCCTTTGACATGCAGAAGAGTTGTACCAAAGCTGGGGGTTGAACAAAGAGCTGAAAGAAGCAGCAAATATTTGAGGCCTTATGTGGGTCATGAGTATGAAAATTAGTGTCAGCAATGGCGCAGGCAAAAAGACTATGAAAGAAGAAAGAAGAAAATAAGGTTGGCATGAAGACGAGTAGAATGAGGTAGAGAATAAAAGGCATGTTAGATGAATGAAAACTAGAGTCAAACACAGAGAAGAGTAGAAGGGAGGGAACTTAGCAATATAAACCATTAATAATGCATGTCCTTCAGCACTGTGCTTGAGCTCTGGGGTTTGTATCATACCATATTAAAGCATAGTACTTTGTATGATGGTACTTTATGCTACCTACATGACCTCTGTTCCCCTTCCAGGGTATCAAGAAACAACATACTTTATTGTTTTCTGCCCTTCCACCATACACTAGCATGACTGCAAGTTCACTCCATCTTTCTTGTTAGGCTCTTTGTGCATCAAGCTTCTCTTTTTCTTTTCTCTTTTTCTTTCTTTATTTTAAATATAGATTGTAGATTTGTTATGTTTTTCTGTCCCTGTATTTGTTTCCATGTTACCTCTCTGATGTTATTCTCCACCCTCTGATGTTACACTCCAACCCTCAGTACTCTTAAAAATGTCTGTTCTATTAAATTAAGTCTGAACCTGTCTCAGTTCAGGAGTGGTTGAAAATTATGACCATTCTGAAGGCTGCTCAGTGTCCTTTTTGAAATGAACTGTGATCATGGTCCAACTCCTGGTGGATGGTCCACATCTCCCATGCACTGTTACAGCTGGCACTAATTGGCACCCTTGTTCTCAGTCTTAGTAGGTAGGTTAAGCACCAGATTGTGCAATGAATTATTTTCTCACTCCTGGGTGTGATCTACCTGTGTCCAAGTTGAAGCAGAATACAGAAGCAGCAAAGGAAAGCCCAAGTAATTACTATTTTTGCTGTGCCATCTCTGTGACTCAGATCGACAGGGGCTTTTCACATTTTGCAATCTTGGACTCAAATGTGAAACAAAGTCACTTAAGAGATGCCCTTGAAAAACTATTTCTATTTTTATAATTCTTCAGTAAAGGATAGAAATCTTAATGATAACACAATAACAGGTTGGCAGAAATATTTTATTACCTTGATTGTGGATGAGAAGTAATTCTCCAAAAAAGAAAGAGGGAACTTATCATCCCACGCTTCAGTGGGATTCTCAGACATATTCCGTTAGAAGCTGAGTGCTATAATGTCAGATGGTGGATCCCCCAGGCTCCCTGGCAACCTGCATGCGACTAAGAAAGAGGCAACAGCTTGCTTCAAGTATCCTTCCTAGAGATGACATAGTTAGATAAACCCAACAGGGAGTATAGCACGTGGAGGGAGCAGTCTGGTAAGAGGAAACCATTCCCTGTGGGACTGGCTCCATATTGCCACATGAAATGTTCAAAACACTGCTAGCCAGGAAAGTTGAATTTATTGCTTAATGAGCAGAGGACCCGGAAAAGATCATTGACAACTGCAGTGTAAACACAGCCACTTAATAGGGTGTTACTGAATGCCAAGAGGAAATTAAAAAAATCTGTCCTACAAGCAGAACTTTCTACCATATAGATATGATTGGAATAAATAGAGAACACAGAAAGCAGCTGTAGAGAACAGATGAGATAGTGGATATGGTGGAAAGAAGAGAAGAACTTATATCCAGAGGGCATTTTTCAGACTGCATTGAGTATAAGAGTTGTGTAAAAGAAAAGATGAAGGAAGACAAGTTAGCATAACAGCAGCAGAGTGACAGAAGTAACGCAAAATGACACTGTGGCGTTATTAAGAAGCTCAGCAACACACTCAACCTCCATCACAATGTCATCAGGACAGATGGCAACAATTGGCAAAGACAAGGCACAGCATGTCTGCAAAGCAATAAGAGCCTATAGAAGAAAAGAAATCATATGAGCAGCTATGGAAAACACAAGAGAATACTACAGATTTTTGTAGAGGTAAAACAACAATTTACCATCCACCCCATGCGTATTTGTCACAACTGCCTGGTACATATGACATAATTTCCCAATTTGTCAAAGACTTGCAAAGAATCAGGGCTTTCAAAGAACTTATTACTATAATTTATTATTCTTTTTAGTACCTGTGAGACCAACTGTGAAGGACTGCATTATGCTAGGTACTTATCTAAATATGAATTAAAAAATAATCTCTGCAAAATGAGCTTACAATCAAAATGCAGCATGAAACAAAATATTTGTGTGCAGGTGCAAGGAGATGCAGATGCAAAGAGGTATAATGAAAAAGGCTGGTCTTCTAGGGGTGTCAGCAAAGGTCAGAGAGAAATGACAAAAAGAGGAAAGGAAACCTACGGAGAATGTGGCAGTATTGGGTCATAAAGATCTCACTTTTAAAATTAATTAAATCAAAAACAGGACAGCAACAACATACATGAAGGACAGAAATAAAAAAAACTCAGATAGGAAGTAGAAACTTTAGGAAAAAAATGTCAAATGTACAATTATACCTGTATTATCTAATAGTGCAACATCTGAGACCAGAAAAGCACTAAATAAACAAATTTTTGAGAAGCAGAGTGGTGTGTGCCAAGCAAGACACATGAAGCTTGTTCTTCCTGCACCAGGGTCATCTGTCATGAAGTTCCCTCAGTATTGCTGGGCAGTATCACAAAAACTTCAGCCTCCATATGTTGAGCTCCTACTGGATGAGAAAGTTAAACTCCTCTGGCTAATTGAGCTCCTAGAAAAAAGGTTTAAAAAAATCTTCACGTGGTTGAGCAGTGGGCGCAAGAGAGTTGAAGAAAAAAATATTTTACTAGCCAATAGTTAGAATTACATGGGCTTTGGCTGGGCACCTTTTGTCTGAGAAGGGCTATACACATGGGTTTTTTTCTTAGTAGAATTTCATATTATTTATTTTTTCCTCTTTGTTTTTCCTCAAAGACACATTTTGAACATGAGTTAAGAGAAATTTACAGTAAGGTAGAGAGCAGCAATACATAAAAAAGGAATGTGAGAAGCCGTATGTGGCACCAGGCCCTGCTGTTCAATTCCATGTGTGTTGGGTATTTGTTTGACCCTTCCCAGCTGTTGTGTACTTCCTGATCCCCTGGATAATATGAGCCCCTTGCCTGATCAGCTTCCAGATGCTATTCTGTTCCCAGCTCCTCCTGATCGTAAGTCTCAACACCAACTCAGTTCCAGCTGCCATAACTCTCATCCTTCTCAGTGAAGAGCTCCCTACCCAACAGTTCCCCCAAATGTCATAACCCGCCTGACCCTCCCCAGCTGTTGCAATCCTCCTGATCCCACACTGTAAAACCTCTTTGATTTGTCCCTTCCCAGCTGCTCTGCCCATTACCACTGAAGGCTGTGGTCCAGATCTTATCTCCTTGAAGTGTCCTACAAGTGCAAAAATTTACTATTATAGCTCACAGATTCTTTACAGGATATAACTTTTCGGCCACATTTCAGAAAAAAATTCCTGCTGCAGTAGATTTACAGAGGTAAAAAATTCTGACTTAATGTAGATTTATCAGCATCTGGAATTTTATAAAATTACATGCTATAGTACATACTATTTTGAATACACAATATCAATATTATATTAATTGTATGTCATATAGCCAATATCAAATGTTGCTATTAGAAGATTATGTAGACTACACACATAAATAAATGAAATTTAATAATGAGCATAGTATAATGCAATCAATATCCTTAAAATTTTACTTTATGGTAACTGAAATGAAACTGCACAGAAAACTGAAGCTCCCTTTACTTTACTTAGGAACTCAACACCAAACCTAGACCTCAGACATCTTTATCACATTCTAACACCATAGTCAAAATCTTCCTAACTTGTTTCAACTTCACATTGTAAAACTGATCCAAAGAAATACCTGCATAAAGGGAATTCAGAGGTCCTCACAACTTAATATTGGGATACAGAATTTTCTTTGTATAGAGATTGTTACAAGAAAAAGATAATTGATTTTTCAAACAAAACTATTAAACACATTAGGGGAGTAAGCCCATTGTTTACATTATTTTGGTATCTCTTGAATATACATTAAAAGGATCACAGTTTGATACTATTTCACTTGAATAGTCTTCTCCAGTATTGCTGAAGAGTTCTCTATATACCAATTGTTATGATCTAAAAGATTCAATTATTTATTTAAAAGGAGAGGGGAAAAAACAAAACAAGACAAAATGTGTAACTCTGATCACCAGTCCTCTAACTCAAATAATCTATATTGAGTATATGGAGAAAGGATCTGTGCTTCAATATCTGTCCAAGTCAGCCATACCAAGGTAAATAGCAGCCAACGTAAAAATGTCTTCAGCTTTTCAGTAGTGGGTTATTCCACCTCTACCCACAATTTCCGTGTTGCCCCATATACACTGTTAAAGGTGCTTTGGTGGTTCTATTAGCTGTTCTACCACGTTTCCTCTTATTTCACATCCATTTCATGACCCTTAACCACACCTTGGTTCAGTAAACACAAGTACCAGCTATGGTATTCCCAGCTGGGGATGTGATGATACACTGCAATGGATGAGCCACAATAGTAGCTACAGGTATCAGGAACACCAGTTTAGATAAAGGAAAAATGGATCAGTGCATAATCTCACAAGCATGTCTATGCTATCCTCTAGACTTTATAGAGATCATAGATTTGGCTACATGAGTCAACTGAGAAACTGATGCCTGAAATAATAATCACTTTAAGTAGTTCTAGACATAAGGAACTTATAGATCTGAAAAACTGTTTTTCTGTGATACAGAAGAAATGCAGCAATGTAACCTTTCAGCATTTTGAAGAGATTCTTTTTTTATTTTTTTTTATTTTTAATAAATATTTTTTAATTTATTTTTAAACCACAGATTTGCTAATGACACTGCACAGCAGTCCCTATAAGTGGTAAAAGACCATTTATGTCTTCTTTTAAATAAGAATGTAATCTAACACCCATGTCTTCATGCCCCTATACATAGTGGAAAGAAATAAGAATAAATTTATCTCAGAATCACTAAGAGTAATTGTATCTTCTGATTCCACACATCTGCAAAACTGTGCTGTTAATCTCATGACCAATATTTCTGAAACGCTTCCATTTCTGTACAGTCATCAGTATGACTAAGGCAAAAAAACAAAACAGGAAACAAAACCAAAAATGACAGCAAGATATTTTAAGTCAGACACACTTAGGTTTTCTTCAAAATTGACAAATGAATTTGTTGGCCTGAATTCTAAATTTGTAGCAAAGTACAAAATAACATGAATTCTGAATTTGTAGCAAAGTACAAAATAACTGTAACAAGGTTTTTTGTATTTGCATTTTTTTTCACTAACAAGATATTCTAAAACAAATTATATTAATGATATAACAAAGTGAACAAGCTAATAAAGATAGAATGCCTCAGTGTCAACTTAGAGAGGTAACTATGGGGAAATGTGTAAAACAGGTAACATTTCTTTTTCAGGGAAAGATACTTTCAGATACTTTTCCTCTATGCCAAATTCAAATGGAATGCTTTCTACTTTATTCCCTAATAAGGACAAGGGTTAGTCATTAAATGGTTTCTTTCAGTTAGTAGTCAGAGTAGCATTTTAACATCTTCATTGTATAAGGACACAATTTCCAGTAGAAGTTCTCAGAAGAAAATGTCTGACAAGGACAATGAAGAGCAGGCAAAAGGTGAGGGTCGAGATGCAAAGGAGATGCACACTCACAGCTGGTAGGTTAAATATCTGCCTCAGACTTGGCAGTTTCTATTAGCAGCAGTCCCATGAATTGCAGTTTTTTATATATAGGAATCTGAGGACAAGTGCAGTTCACAAATTTGGAACAAATGCAGAAAAATTAATATTTGCACAGAAGTCAAAAAAACACTCCTTTTTCTTTTGTGTGTGTAAGAGAGAAAAAGAGAAATCTCTAATAAATCATATCTCTATGCCTCAGTTTCCCATTCATAAAATAAAAAATTGGGTAATTTTCTTCCTATCACAGCATGTATAATTCCTGATGCACAAATGTTTGTCATCACCTTTCTTAATGCATTTGTTTTGCATAAAATTGAAAATAATTGTTCATTTCATTAATAGAATATGTTTTGTAGCATCAGGTACTCCATTAATTTTAATCCAAATTCCTACATTTGAGTATTGCTGAATACTTCTTTTCTAGATAAATGCAACACTTATAATTTCTGCCTTTTTCTATCCCAGATGTGTGGACTAGTTACACAGAATCCCTTGGGGTCAGAAGAGACCAGAAAGCCATCCTGTTTTGTTAGGCCCCAAGGCCTGGCCTCAGGCACAAGTATGTACTGTCTCAGAGGTTCATTCTCATCCTGAGCACATATGTAATGTTTTTGATTGTTAATGGAAGTGATGCACTTACACTGAAAGACCTGACATTTTGTTGTTTCTTCATTAAGAATATCAGAAATAGAGAGCAGAATTATCCAACCAGGCAAGGAAATCTCTCTCCAGGTTTTGCTCCTCGTTTAAAGAGGGATGACCTGGGATCCAACTTTTAAAGTGAGAACTGTGATGTGTTCTTAAACTGAAATATGCTTGATATATATTATTAGTGAAAGCTTCTCCCAAAAACTGGAGCAGTGCCAACGGGCCGTTGAAAGACAACCACACCAGCCAGGTTCTGGCGTGGTAGGTGTAGTTGACACTGACACAGTAAAGTTGTTCACAAATGAGAGCAGGAAGTATAGGTATTACATCTCAAGAGGAGCTGCTCTGAGCTGGATTCTGCTCTATTATGCTTAAGGATATATTTCCTGCAAAGGAGATATACTTTCCAATTCTGTTCACCCAGGTGAGGCTGACTTAAGTTTGCCACCCAAGTGAGGGAGTAAAATAAATTACTACAGGCTACCTAAAGTTATATTCAAAACTTGATACACAACCCTTTAAAATCACTGTGTTCCTCTTAAATCAAATCCCTGATGTCTCATGGTACAAACACTCATATTCCACTTCTGTAAACTTTAGTCAGAGGCCCATGTTTATGTTTGAAAAATATCCACAACAGAGATATCAGGATGCTACTGGCTCAGTTCAAATCATCCTGAAGTGTTTTCTGCTTCACACTCGCCTCTCTTATTTTAAGGCAGCCCAGTTCCATATTTTATTGTTCGTTCATGCAGTCTGAGATGAGGAAGAGGAAGATGAGCAGAGCAGCAGTGCTAACCAGGGACTCCCGTGTACATGCTGTGAGCACTACAAGACTGTCCTGGGCTGGAAGGTGCTATTCCACAGCATAGCTTAGTTTGTAGCAGTTCATCGTGGGCTAAACTGGCTGTTTCCAGCCCACAAGCCTGCCAGATGGCTGTAGCTGCCTGGGCACCCTGATCATAAGATGACTGGGACAGCAACCGGCCCTGCTGGTGAGTCACTGAAGATGGGACAAATGGGAGCTGATCAGGAAGGCAACTCCACTGAAGTGAGGACTGCAGGCTCGGATCAACAGCTCTCAGCCAACTGTCATAGCACAAGCATTTATTGTTAGTGAAGGAAGGGAGGGAGGGGGAAGGAAGATTGTGCTTTGACTGAAAGGTGACATTTTCTAAAAATCTGGAAATAGAATTTCCATGGGAAATAGGATTCAGTAGTTTTATAAGTCCTTGAGTGTCAAAATAATATTTTTTTTTAATTATCTCATTATTTCACTGACAGGATTTAAACAATTCAAGAGCACATGCAGAGACAGCAAGGCAGACAGAAGTGCTATATTTGTATACAAATGACCCTAAACTTTGTGGTTCCATGAGAGTTTCATCAATCTAACAAAGTACTGTAGTATAAAAGTCCAGCATTTTCTGGCAACTAGTCCACAGAGAATAAATTACAAAAGTTATTTCTTTGCCCCTTCAGGATTCAAGAATAAAGATGTTTGCCAAGGGACAGGGCTGTTGTATATAGGTTTGGAAATACTATTCATATTGTTGTTAGCAGTGTTGGTGTTACTGCTGTTGTCATTATTATTCAGATTTTTCCCTCGAAGTAAACCCCCCCTCACATTTGGATGATTAGACCACATTTGGCCAACACTCCACCAGATAGAAGAGCCTTCCTCCTTTGTATATTCAGAACAAGTTTCATGAGAAGTATCTCAGAAACATCTGCCTTCATTATAATTATATTTCTATTTCAGCTGCATCAAGCTATTTACAGATGAGCCTGTTCGTAAAGAGCTTTATAATTAAGCAAACAGAAATATCTTTTTATAGGATGCAGATCTAGGGGTGATAATCACACACAAAATACACAGCAACAGTTGCAAATAGAGTGTTTAATGCTAGTTATATAGTTAGTGATGTGCTCAATAAAGCCTGACATGTCTTTGTTCCTAAATGCAAGAAAATATGGTCTTTACTACACAACTGTGTAAACTGCCTTTTTCATATAAAAAAGGCCATACATTTCAAGGGGTATGGCTTGAAAACCTACATGAAAACAAGCCCTCATGTCTCCAATGCAATATGATTATCGAGCTCTTGGTGAAAAAAGGAGCTGACAGCACACATATGAATTTCAGATATGTGACATCTTCCTTATGCATGAACTGTGACATGATATTTCTGCTGATGGACATCAAAAGACAGAGAAATTAAAAGAGAAAATTTTGGCAGAAGGAAAAAACATAATGTATTATTTACCAAAATTACTGTCTAAGATATTTTCACAGTGCATGTGCTCCAGAAATTCAACTTTTTCTCTTCTGAAGAACATATTTGTCACTTACTTCTCTCAAGATTGCAAACTTGCTCTTTTGCAGCATTTTCTTGGAATTTTTATAACCATTTGTAGAGCAACAAGTGGGTTTGTAAACTGAACTGCTGTGATACACCATATGAATCCCAAGTGTGAGCAACATGCCAAAGAAAACCACACAAAGATTAAATTAAACTATACATGACACCTCATTTTTCAAAAAAAGACTTTATTTGTAGGAATTTTTATAGTGGGGTTTTTTTCCATCCTCACATTTAAATCAGCCAAAATAGATGTCTGAAAGTAGACAGCAGAAAGCAGGCCCCTAGATACCACCTAAAAAATAGCTATGAACAGAAGTGATGAGTACAATAACATACTTGCTAAGATGTTTGCTAAATCATGTGCAATCACTTTAATATATATATATATTCCAGGTAAACTAGATAGTCTAATTTGGTTTAGAAATGGCTTTATTTTCAAACCCTTGAACATATTATAAATATTCCAGTGAGATATTCCTAGGAGGATTTGAAAGAGAAGTGTGTGGAAAATGTCAGTACTTATCAATATCCTTTAGCACGAGTTCTTACAAGGGTTGTTCACGCTTTCTACTTCAAGTTGGTTTTACTCATTCAACATGGGTACTTTGCCTCCCTGGAGCACCTCTCCTTTGTCTGTTGACTACACAGATTGAGGTACAGAGCTACAGGTGTGCAGTGAAAATACTCTCTTGCAATCAATTGCACCACCTCTAAATTGGTTTCTTCATTGCTATACCATGGATTTCAGAAAGCATCAAGTGGTTCTTTTAACCACGTTAGACAAACAATCTGAATCTCAGTGATGGAATTACAAAAGTGTTCTGATGCCTGATTTGTACTTCTGTTTAACTTCTGTTTAAAAGGTCTCCCAGTAAGCATCCAAAAATTACTTCATTAAATTCCTTGAAACCAAAATCTAAACAGTAGTTAAGCACTGGGTAAGTTGTGGCATTCCCCTCTTTCTCCAATCAGCATGTTATTCTGATTTCTCCAGGCTTCTCAACCAAGCTCTTAGAGAAGGACATCTTGCCATTCTCTCCATGCAATGAAGCATAATACAGTCAAGAACTATCACTCTTAGGTGCCATAACAATATAAATAAAAAAGAGTACAATATTTCTTCAGAACTGCACAGAGCAAGGGACTCAATGGAAAAAAAGTATTATGTAAACAAGAATACTGTTTCTCTATTATGTTTTCATGCACTAAAAGCAAGATTGTTTGTTCATTATCAAAGGATTTCTGGTTTAAATTACAGAGGGGGCAAAAGAAATATGTCTAAGTGAAATTACAAGATGTTTCTTGTGTACAATGTGGACAGCAAAATCTCAGAGAAAATAGTGTCCCAAGGGGATTGATGCTGTTAAAAATATGACAGAAACCATATCTCAAATAAAATTGGGCAAGAACCAGGCAATCTCCTGATGATCAACATGATCAATCCCTGAAGCCTGGCTCAATGTGTGACTGTTAAGCTGTGGGAATGCGTGAAATTTGGCAGCCCTGAAATCTCAAGTCACACACACAGAAAACTGAATGCATCATTGCTGTCTGTTTCAGGTTTGTTCCAGTTGTAGCTGCCTAGCATCATTGTCCCTGTCAAACAGATTCCAAATGAACTGATATTTCTAAAATTAGAGCTACATTTCGTTAAGTTCTTAGTCTGCAGCTTGTGAGGCTAATAGCACAGTCCTAGATTTTAGTTGAAACTCCCAATTGGATAAAGTGTGGAAAGAGAAATGTTGAAGAAGAAATTAAAATTGATCTTATTGATGGTTTCCATCATCTCTCTCCATACTCCAATATGAAGTTGGAAGGAATGCAAATGCAAAACATCTGATTCTTGAAGTCTTTGCTCCCAGAGGTGCTGGTTCTGGGTTAAGCATTCACTTTTTGGCTCATTCCCAGCTTGCTATCAACTCACATTACTGCACTGTTCCAGACCAAAATCCAACTCCACATAGAATGTTTGATAGAAATGGAGGAATTATAATGAAGCAGCTTTCTATCAATTGCTTTTGATTGTGTCTGACAGCTGAATTTAAATGATTGCTGGCAAACATCAATTACTGGTGACTACTGGATAGCCTTTCTAGCTGAACAAGTAATGCAGCTAACTGTGTGCACATCAGGTGGGCTAAAGATTTCCTGATAACCTCAAAGCTTCAAATGAAGACCTGTCACTATTAAGCCCGAAATGTTGGTAGAGTCTGTGTGAGATGCAAGTGTTAGTACTGTAAGTGCTGTCTTGGGGCCCGCAAGATGGCAGGAGGTTTTAGGTGTTGTCATATTCTCACGAGTCAAATCATCTCCTCCACGTTGCTCTCATGATATGGTCAAAACCTTTTAATAGAACTCTTTGATGCAATTCAATGCGGGCTGGATGAAAGAATAACTTGTAGTAGACAAATACAAAGCCTCTTACCAAGGGTTGTGATGTGTTCTGTGTGGGTTATGTTTCATCAACATATTCATAGTATGCGCCTCTGACAGATCTGACTTTGAGTCTTGAGGTGTGAAAGTGTCAAGCTATCATCAAGTCCCATTTTCCCATGCATCAAGTTTCTCATGTTTATCAGGAGAGGAGAGCCATAAAGCTGGGTATCTTCTACTGTGACTGTGAAAGGAAGAATGAGAGTTGTAGCTGCCTTTATCATTCTTAGCCAAACAACAGGTTTTCACTTAGTTCCTCTGCAAGAACCTGGCAATGGAGTTCCCAACTTCTTGTCAGTATCAGAAGGAAAGGGATGTAGTTTTCCCATGTCCTTTAAATTACAGAAAATCCTTATGACAATAAAAAAGCATGGAAGGAATTAGCTTGGACAATACATATTGTTAATAGTCCATCATCCAATTGTCAATGTGATGCATGTGGTCTCCAATATCTGAACTATGGGAATAAAAGCACTATAGCAAAAATAATAACTTTTATAATATCTAATTCTTGGATTTCATTTAGATAGCTTTTAAACTATCCTCACAAGAAAAAGAAAAGAGTTAATTAAGGCTTCAGCTCAAGACTTGGAGGAGGTGAATAGGGATAGTCAGAATCTGAGATTGAAAGATAGCCAAGTCAAAATAACTCTTAAAATCAAGCTTGGTTTATAAACTGTCAAAATTATGTTGCCATTGGCTAAGGGAAAAAAAAATAGTGAATTACCAAAATACATTGTTCTCTGTCTAAGGAAGTTTAATTCTAAAAGCAAGAGAGAAGGAGTAAGAAAAGGGCAGATAGACTGTCATCTTGAAAGCAAAGGATAAACTCAAAAGGGAATCCCATCAGTCTTCTGTAGTACCTCTAAACCTAGATCCTGAAAAAGCCCAGCATTCAGATCACAAGGCAAACAGTGGTCTGTTGAGACATAGCTCAAGATGAGGGAGATCAAACAAATAAAAACAGCTTATTATTCTACAATAGAAACTGATGTTTTATTTACCTTTTCTAAATGTCTCTAATTTTTTTTTTCCTAGAGAGTTTAACCCATTGCTAGGCTAATTGTGCTTGTTTCTAGGAAAGTGCACGTAAAACTGAAAAATGGGATACAGAATAAGAAATGATCACTGAGGGCAATAAATATTCAGTTAAGCTGAGATGGCCATAGAATAGTTGAGTACAGTGGGAGGCAAGGGAGCGATGCCTTGTTGTCTAAAATGTCACTTTTCCTCTGACATTTGGAGCTCCAGGTTTTTGGGAGCAACAGATCCAACTGCAGGAAGGCAATACATCTGCTCCTGCTCCTTCGCTCCACCGCCCCAGCTCCCTGTTCTGGCGCTACCATGGCATGACAACAGTCAGTCCCCCACAACACTTGCTCTACATCATCATCAGAAACTGGGAGAGACATTTCCTTTTCCCCATGGTCAGACAGACTCAGCCCCTGGTGAACCCTGAACATGAACAACTCATGAGTCAGGGACACAGAGGGAACCCCAATGAGTCCATCAGGACAGGGGAAGATACAAACTTAGAGAACAAGAAAGAAGTTGTGGCAAGCTGGTCAAAATAACTTTTCTGGACTGCATTAGACAAAATCCTTTGTGAATGAAATTATTAATAACAGATGCATCTGTACAGCAGAAAATAAAATCCTATTTTATCTATATATATTTGCTTTAAAAGAGCAGAAGGCTATTCAAAGCTGAATCAATAGTGGTACTACTGGAACTCATTTGGAATGGACAATGTTTGGCCTATTGTGCTAAATTCCTGAGGGTTTGTCTATTTTTGTATCAGATTACAGCTTTATTAGGTACAACTGTTTTTACATTGCATTTTTGTGATTAATGATGCTAAAAGGATTTTGGCATTTCAAATGTTGTACACAAACCTAATGGGCAAAATCTTCTGTAAACTTCTTCTAAGCTCTTGGCAAACTTTCTTCAGCAGCAAATATTAACTCCAGATAGTGTTTATTGGCTTTTATAAAATAATCACTGTAATGGTGGCATGTAATTGCTAGAGGTAAGGGAACATCCAGGCCAAGAATTAATCAGGTTTGAGCTCCTTAATAGAAAAAGGTCAGGAACAATTTATTTCTTTCTCAAATTGTATTTAAAATAATGTAATTTTCCTCTGATTTTTGTTTCATACACCAGGAGTGATTTCATACACAACGTTCCCTGAATAAATTGTGTTCTTAACTAGAGATATGTCTGAACAGCAGAGTTCAGGACCCACTTCTTACTCTGACAAAGTATAGAGGCATTTGAACTTTAGATTCTAATTTGCATATTATATGAGGTAGAACAAACAAAACATTCAGATCTGACTCCAGCTCCATTGCCTTTTTTACCCTCTGCCCAAATTTTGCATGTTTCTATAGGCAGGTTTTTATTCAAGAGTGTCCTGACAGCATCAGGCAAATGAGAACTTGTTCTTCAAAGGGGTCAGAGTAAATATCCAGACTCATTAAGGTTTTACTTGTAATATATTATAGGGTATAGTTGATTAAAAAAAAGTCACATCAGGAGGAATACTACCATGGCTTCTTGTATGTGATGCTATTCGTGTAACAGGCATAGAAGTCTCTTGCAATTGCACTCTAGAAAGTCAGAGATGCCTTCCTATTGAACAAGTGTGTACCAGTAACTCCTTCATCAAAAACAGTCTTTTGACAAGAGACATATGGAAGGGTTAAAACATGAATATAGACATATCTAAGATGATACCAGGTGGAAAAAAAAGCCTGGAATTGCCCCCAGAATTGGACTTCTGAGTTTAGTCCAGTATAAACACCACTATATAACCTCACGGTTTGGGATACAAAGTAAGGTAGATTTATCATTTAGGGTTGATGTTACTTCAGACACCTTTATTTCCCGCTCTGTGTGCAGTGAAGCTGTTAGTCATGCTTTTCTTTGAAGTTAAAGCCATAGTATAAGTTGCATATCAGGAAATGTGATCTCTCAGGCGTATCAAGCTGCATTAAGACGTCCAAGTTCAGCTTCAACACAGACAAGTTATTCTTGTTATCTCAGCTGACATCTCTGCAAAACCAAACATGCTTGGAACCTTTGAACACTGAGGATGACAAACTTGGAATGGTCTGTGTCCATTTTTGACTCTCTTACTCTCCAAAGCAAGGTGGTTGCATCTAAAATGCTTTCTGGGTAAAGTCAACTCTGCATTCCTATCTGGAAGTTATCTGGGAGAATGCCAGTTTGCTGAGGCAAAGTCCATGCCTGTGATAAGCCTAACGATTTAACAGCATGCATAACTGAGTCCTGGTAACTAGTTTTGTATGCTGAAGCTGGTAATTCACTAGGAAACAGAAGCTTCATATATAATTATTCATAGGGGATTGTTATGTCAGTTTGTTCTGGAAGCAAAGACATACTTAGTCACAGGCCAGACCTGGAATCTGCCATTTTTCTGTTTGAAAAACAGTGAGAGACTTGCCATGAAAGTTTTAAGGCGAGGGTCTTACCAACAGGATGAAGTTCTCTGCAGGAATAAGCAGGAATCAAAAGCGTGACACCCGCAGTGTGGAAATCCATCCATTCTCTAGTGCTAAATTTCGTAGTTTTATTTAAAAGAGCTCACAGAAACTAGTTTGTTCTCCTTTTATAATCTGTTGAACATCAGCCATCAATCATATTTAATGTATATAAACACCTCTGCACAAAATCATAGGGGATTCTAATTCAAATAAAGCTATTAACTATAAGCTTTGAAACTCCTTTTTTTATAATCATAAGATTTGCCTTTAGATTTGTCCTGATCAAATCAAAGTTATTTCAATGTTATTATTTTCCTGACCCTAGCTTTCTAGCATATACTGTGAAATCACAATACTGTACCGAGAAACATTGTAAATGGATAATGACTTGCAGTTGTTATGCATTACATCATGGAAAGCAGCGTTTCCCACTTCTTGATTCTGGAGCTTCACTTAGAAAACCTGCTATTTCAGTGCCTCACGGGGCTCCCCAGCTCCACAGGTGTCAGAGCCTTCTATTTATCTAAATCACTTCTGCTATCAGCTGTGGAAAAGGTAGTATTAAATCCAAATATATAAGCCTTTCCAGATCTGGACTTCATCCAACTCCATGCAGACCCACACAGGTGTCTCTGAACGCTGATCTCCAGGGCTCCAAGGGAATACAGATCAGAAAAGCCCACGCTGACCCTCTCCAAAACCAGCACTGGCTAAAGATCAGTTGATTTACATGGGCTGTCTATCTAATGACTGCCCTGCAAGGTGCACCTGACTGGATAAAATACAGTGATAATCTTTAAAAACTTTCATGTTGGATGGTCTATTTGGAGAACTAAATCTGGGCATGTAACTACTTTCCAAAAATATAATCACTTAGGTACCACAACCTACTACTTACATAGAAAGAGGGAGAGAGTGGAGTATTTCACAGGAGTACTATTAAGTACCATTTACAAAAGTCCAGAGTAACACAGTTGTTTTCAGTGTTTCTCAGAAAAATCTTTAACAGGCCTTGAAGAAACAAAAGGAGTTTTCTTGCTTTTCTTTGCAAATTGACTAAACACCATAGCAGCCTAAGAACTTTCCTTTAGGTAAGAATCTCTGCAAGAGAAATTAAAAATGTCAGAGAGAAAAGGACTCTCCCCTCCCACTGCAGCTGGCCAGAGAGCAAGCCAGCATTTCCAACATCAGGTCCACAGCAAATGGCAGCATGCAACAGATAGCCTGAGTTCTCACTCGACCATATATACCAGTATTCAAAAAAGTTCATATTAGTACCAAATTATGGCCCTAGTGAGAACAAATGCCATAGAATTTTTATCATAATGCAATTTTATATTGCATATATAAGAGTACAGTGCTTGCTGTACAGTTGAGTAAAGCTAAAATTCATGCCTAGAAAATCTGTGTAATCTCGTGTTTAACAGTACAGGACAAATGTAATTTATGAATAGAAAAAGACAGAAGAAATGCAGAGAAAGGGAAAAGGAGAAAATTATAACATGAGATACTCACCTGAAAAGGCATTCATCAAAAATTATAGGTTTCATCCATTTCTGGTCACTTAATATAGCTTTGTGAAAAAAATACCTTTTAAAATGAAAATACCCCTCTCGGAAGTAAACACAGTTTTCTGACAGGAACAAGCTACCCAGAAGAAGCACAGACACAGAACCAGAAATATATGTAGGACAAGACAAAGTTTGCTTCAGTGTAGACATGATCTGTAGGAAGGCACAAGGCCTCCTTTCTCTAACCATTCTGGAGACCATTTTTGTGGGATCCTAGAAAAGAGCTACACCTGCTGGCATATGTACCTCTGCATCTTCATCACTGGCAGTAAATTACGAGAAGAAAAAAAAAACTAACTTGATTTCCAGTCCCCAAGGAATCTGCTCTGATTCAGTAAGTCTCAAGTGTGATGTCCAAAGTATCATGGGGAGCAGGGTTGCACACTGAGGCACAGACACACAGCAAAGCCACAATTCTGGGCTTGCACCTGTTCACTTTCACCAGTCAGGCAGCACTTTCACGTGTTGCCTTTGCAGTGATGGTGTTAGATATGTGTGTTTCAGACATAAAGTGAACTATAGGATGAAAGTCTAGCTGTAATTTTATAATCACTCATCTACAAGCACATTGCTATGTCAGTGTGACACTTACTCCAGTAAGCAAGTGCTGTTTACAAAATCTTTTTCTAAATGGGCAATACCTACAAGGCACTGAACAATTTACTAATGATTGAAAACCAAAGTCCTTGTTTTAAAGGTTCATAATCTAAATGAAAAGCATGGGCTCAAGAGAGATTGTGTGATGTAAGAAGAAAGCTAGTAGACCAAAAATTCTAGACTGAGCTCTTTGGATTTCGTACTTTTTACAGAATAATAAAAATCAAGATTTCCCAAAACAAAATAGAGAACAATCCCACCTATTAAAACCATAACAAGAAAGCATTTTGGAATGTTCCACATTTCTAAGTTATGTTCTTTTGGCGTCTATTTTCATCCACTTTTTTGCAGAGATTTCAGCCTATGATTGAACTGAAACCAGCCAATCTTTCTTTCTGGTTCATGTATATTAGCTCAGTGCTGTTAGGTTTGTTTCTCCAAAACAGCAGGGTGCTGGGATTTTTTAAGGTCTCCACAGAAATTAAGAGGAGAGGCATATAATACCTTCAACTCAAATTTATTTCTTTTAATTCATTTTATATGCACTTGGGGCCTAAATAAGTCAAGAGTAATTACTGAAAAGTAGCCTATTGTGTGACTTGCACCCCTTTGTGAGCAGCTATTGCCTTAACTCCAGATGCAGAGTGTTTTGTAACATGACTACGCTCCACATTCCCTTTGTGGAGCATACAGACAAGCAGTGGATCCATTTTTCACTTACATGCCAGAATAGCTAAGCATGTGTGTACAGTTACCAATTTATATAAAGGCCAGCAATCAATTACTGCTACTAGAAGGAGCACAGATGCAACTCCTCACAACTGTCTCTCTTAATAGTAGTACCTCCCAAGCCTACCCTAATAATAAAGTTGCTCCTGATAACACAATGAGTCCTTAATATTTTGACTAATAAATGCCAACCTCTGGAAATGTGGTCTTGCATAACAATAGCAATAACAGGCAAGAAATTTTAGGCATTCATTCAAGTTGCTGGTCTCTGTCCAAATTGTTACCACTAACAATGTGGCTTGAAAACTTTAAAACATACATTTGTTTAAACAGAGTCCACTTTGTGCAAGATGAAAAAGGCATCTCACACAAAAAATTTAGGCAGCTGCACAATGTACATATCATTATTACAGGTCTACAAGGGCTGTGTGAAATACAAATCAATGTGCAAGGGTTATCAGAGTAAAAGGGCAGAAATGAGAAAAATCTGGAACCAGCTAGCCACATTTCTCTGAGCTAGATAACTACCTCTTTCCTCTCTTCATTTTTCCTCTCCAATACAAGCATCTGGAAAAAAATTAATAAGGTGTGTTGGGAGGGGAGTCATGTCTGAAACCTTTGTCCTTTGCTTCAATAAGCTGGAAATCTCAGCTGAGATTTTTTCCTCCTCCATTCAAAGAAAGGGGGTTGGGTTTTTCCTTCCTTAGCACGATGATTTTTTTTTATTTTTCTTATACAGAAACTGACACCTCTTTCTCTTAGAAACATTCTTTGATCAGAAAACATTTGTTAGGAAATTAGATTTTAGATAAAATAATTAAACCAGTACTGTTCTTGGGATGTTTTTTGTTTAGATTTTCCATGTAATTCCGAATTCACATTGCATTATGTAACACAGACAGACACACATCTGGCTGAACACACACATATGCTGTAATGTAATCTCAGAATTCAATTTCTTTAATGTATATATTCAAATATATATATAAGACACAAAGACACAATCTACTACTCAAAAAATGGCAAATGGCAGAATTAGCATTGTTCATAAAAACAACTCATCCACCCTTTGGGAATATATATCATGAGACAGTACAAGATTTTATAACTGCACCAACTTCTATTTTTGCATGGGACCTTGACTCATTCTCCTTGCCTTCTTCACTCAGTATTTGATGGCATGAAGTCTTGAGCTGGGTATAGAATTATTAACTTCTTTCTGAGCATTATGGCCATCCTGTCACCAAAGTATCACTGAATTATTCTCGAACATGGGTGAATATATCTGTCTGACACCACAAGAGTATTAATTTAAAAAAAGAAAAAATAACAATAAAAATACTACTATATAACTTAGGAACTAATGAGATATTAAAACTAAAATTTTCTATTTAGAGGAGTTTATCAGCTGAAGAATCTAGTTTAAGATTTATAGAACCAGATGTCTCAGAATAACAAATGTTTTAGAGGTCTTTGTGCATTCAAACACAACAATTACTTGTGTCTGTAGGCAGTCAACATTCCCATAAACCTCCAACAGCATCCTATGTTAAGCTCCCTATATATAAGAAGGGCCAAAAATGGTCTATACAAGAATGAACAAGATTAAAACTGTAGGTTTAAGCAATGGTTGCTTAGGCAAAAAAGAACTCTGTGAAGAAATATAATCACAGAGTAAAATTGCATTACTTTGCACCTCTTGGACAAGTTCATCTTTGCTGCAACTCCTTGGGTCTTTGTCCATGCCCACTTACAAGATTAGGTTGTTTAGAGAATGCTCTTTAACAAATATGTTTCAAGCAAGTGCATAACTTTTCTGATGCACTAAATAAAAGGGATGCTGAAGCAAAATAAAAATTTTTAAAGTTATATACTTGGTCAAATAAACAGCAATATTTTTAAAATTGAAGATACAAATACCCTGTAATTAAACAGGGTTATAGAATCATAGAACCATATAAATGCTTGGGTTGGAAAAATCTTCGAATTCCATCCCCCCTTCCACAGGCAGGGACACCTTTCACTAGACCAACTTACTCAGGGCCCCATCCAACCTGATCCTGAACACTTGCAGGGAGGGGGCAGCCACAACTCCGGGCAACTTCTCCCAGTTTGGACTAATGTCTAGGATCACCCCAAACCAAGTACCTTACACTTGGACTTGTTAAAGTTTATTATGTTCTCAAGCTTTTCTATCATGCTGTTGCACCATATCAATTTGGGAAAACAATTTCCTGATAAAGAGGCATGTTTCAATGGCAAACATATTTTCTACAGTAGTCTGTAATTGGGGCATCTTTGAACATCAGATTCAAAACTTCTGTTTGAAAATATGCAACTTTATAAGAGATAGGTAATTGGTTTCAAGTCAACTGTCTTAATTAACATACAGAAAACAAATGAATTAAAATTATGTAAATACATTTAAAATAGTATTTTATTGCTTTTCAGACATTCTACATGCAAAATTAAAATTCTTCCACATCCCACAGATAGGATTACAACCAATAGTACTATCATATGGAACTAAACTTGTCCAACATGGTCTTTGACAAGTCCACAATATGAACTTTGCTCATTTGGGCCAAACAGGTAACCAAGCATTATAGTAAATAATCTATTTTTTATGTAAATGTGATATACATTTTACAAGGGCATTGCAGAGCCAACAAACATGCAGTTTCAGGAAGACTGAACTAGGATGAAATTTTCATAGAATCATAGAATTGTTTATGTTGGAAAAAAACTTTGTTCATCAAGTCCCCATAAACCTAACACTGAGAAGTCCTCCACTAACCATGTTCCTAAGCACCACTACCCTCAATCAGTCCAATCATTCAGCCCTGAGTCATTTTTGCATTCTTCTATCTGTGGTTCCTGTAAACTGCACAAGCCAGTGCCTGAACTAGGGCTCCAGCTCTCTCCACAGCGCCTCTTCTGGGAAAAAGAAAGGCATCTGGACATGCTTGCCACGTCCTATGTGCTGAATTTGATGTCCATTTAGAGAAAAGACATATATGTACGCCTTCTTAATGTGTATTGTCCATGTTCACTTGGAGTGTGTGTGTTTACAATAGAGCAGCCAATTTAAGAAAGGCTTCCAGTGTCTCACTGAGATGCTGATGTTCCCCTTTTCTAAGCCATAGTGTCTTAGGGCTTTATAGGTCAGCTTCCTACTGAATAAGAAGTCAAAAACCAGGGGCAATCTGGGAATATTAGAGTTTACATATTTACTTCCATACATGCACAAACACCAAATGAGTAGTGGCTGAATTGGATATAGGTACTGTTCATCTCTACTTCAGAGCTCTTTGTATGATGGCAAAGCATGGTTGGCTGAAAGCAACTTTGTCTGAAAATTTTAGGATATTGCATCAGCATAAAGCAAACAGCTCTTTCATCCCTGTCATTCCCTCCAACGAGGTATAGTGGGTTTTGCATTTCTTCCCAAGACTGAACATTTGCTCAAACACAGAAAAATAACTTGGCAGACGTGTACAACAGCACCACCTGGTGATTCCCTGCAAGAGCCACCTGCTACCCCAGCACTGGTGTTACAAAACTAAAATTGTCTGAGAAGCACTTCAAATACTTAAACACTGATGCTAATCTATATAAACTATGCTACATATTAAATTGTTTACATACTGTTTTGAAATTAACTATTCTTAGAATAATGTTTTCTTTCAATGATTCATGAGTAAGCTCAAGGGAGAAACAAATTTTTGAAACAGAATTGAACGTATTGAAAAAAAGGTTTTGCACTATTAAGAGATTCACCGACACTTTTAAAATGATGATATTTTTTAATGACTTAACTGAAAAGGTGTCATTATTGTTTAAATTAGTCTCTTGCAGCAAAAAGATTCTGATTTCATTGAAAGAAAAATGTTTTAAGATAAATTTGGCCTAAGTCTGAGCATAGAAGCCTTTGAAATGACATGTATTCCATGAATGTAAAAAAAGGTAGGATTGTACTTCTCACAAAGTTCCCAGGTTGGCAAAAATTACCAGGAATTAACTTCCACAAGAATAAAAACCACACATTTTTAAATATGTCACCCAAGTAGTGAAATATCTTAGCTATTCCCTGACCACTTTTTTTTTTTTTTTTTTTCTGTCTCTACAAGGATATTTTACACAATACATGTCTAAACTTGAATGTGACGTTAGGGACATAAATGCTTTAGATGCCAAAACTTGGGCTTATATAGAACACACAGAACTTCACTTTTAAAAGGAAGGTTAACATCAATGAACACAAGGATTAGATAGGTTCTAAGTCCTTGACCTCCCTTGCTGAAGACAATGGAAACTTCCATTAACCAAACTAAGGCCAAAAAATGCACATATGTAAACAGACACATATGTCTCTGTGTGTCTACATATCCCTACATATGGATATGTACATTTACTTCCTTGGGTGTGTGTATATAAATGTAGAGTGACCTTAAAAGAAATCAAGCTTTCTAAAAATAAGATGAGGATGGATGATGGTTGTACAATGGGCTCCTTTGCTTCTCCAAAATTTGTGTGTCACAATGTACTAAAAAGCATGAAAAATAATTAAGATTAACCTTTTAAAAAATGAAAATGTCTAAGCCCTACTTCTTGACAGCAGTCCTAACCCTCACCAGAGACAGATCAATCTGCAGCAGCAGCAGCAGGCAGCTATTTAATGCCAGCGGATGGGGCCAGAGCCATGGGAAGTGCAGGGCTGTAGCTCTTGCAGCCACAGCTGCTGCGATCCTGAGCTCAGGACGGAGCCACACACACTACTTGTGAGCAAGGCTACCTACCATCAGTTTGACTTTTTGTCTCTTTGTCTTTGTTTGGCATCTTAATTTACATAGATCCCAATTATCCCCTCTGCATATTTTGTGCATTATTTTAAATGTCTGGGGTTTGTTTAGTTTTAACATAAACTTTTGATACCAAAGATTCACTGGAAATACCTTGAGGTAAGGGGTAAGAACCAGAACCTGAGCAGCATAAATGGTGTTCTAAAGTGCGTGTGATGTTTTTTCTTTCCTGAGTGGATAACCCCTCTTTAGTAAGACCTAAGACAAGGTTAAATCATGACATCCAGCCAGGACAAAGTGGCCTGAAATAATATTGCTCTAAGATGAAAATTCCTTCAGTGCAGCATAACACTATGAAGGGATCCACGTTTCATCTGGGAGAAGCAAAACAGAATCAGCACCACAATAGTTGGCACATCTGCTAATCCCAGACCCACACTACACTGACTGCTGCACCACATGGGATCTGGAAGCTATCCTGAATCCTGCAGCTTCAGCCTGACCTGCACCATGGTTGGGAGTGTGAGCTTAAAGTACTATGCCATGAAATCGTCTCCACTCAGATATACCCCAGTTGCTTTATTTTCTTTGAGAAAAGAGGTATCCTCAACTCTTCTGCAATTACTGACTCTTTCTGTGGCATTTACAGGAGCAGATTCAAGCCAGCTGCCAGATAGAGGTGCCTCTATGATATCAGTGTTGCTCTTCACCCTGCAGCTGAGCTCCACGAGGACAGCAGGTGGTCCCAGGACAGTGACTGCTCATGCTGTGGTACCCACAGTGGGCTACAAGACCTTTGTGACAATAAGAAAACTAAAAATCTAAAAGATTTCATTTTTCTCTGTGGCCATGGGACTTAGACACTGGAGACAAAATGAGGGCTGTATGGAAAATATAGAGTCTCCTACCCTGTGTGGACATGTAGTTTTTTGATCGTTCTCCTTCAGGTAACTCATCTCCCCTTGTTACATTTGGAAACATTAAAATAACTGAATCGAGGATATAGACTGTACCAACTTCATTTTAGCAGTCTAAAATATACAGGAATCTTAAATGTGGATCTTCATTTTTCTAATATTTTTTGTGTCACCTCTCTCACTCACATTCTGTTGTCATCTACGTTTTCTATGCTCTGTTTTCACAACTCATTTTCACCTTCCCACATGCAGGATATCTCTGGCTAGGGACATTTAGATTGTAAGCAACCTGAAAGTTTGAGTTTGCACATATTGCACTAAAACTGTCAGAAGTCTTATAGCAATAGGGAAATGCATGGCCCTCGATGGCCTTGAAAACACAATGTAACGTACATGGGACCTACAGTCTGTTAAACCCCCCAAGTACACAATTCTGCCATTCTCTACATTCATGTTTGGCTATAAAACTTAAACTTATATTTTCCTCTACAAAACAAACTTGAAATGCAAGTGAAGGCCTAGAAGAGAGCAGAGGTCTGTTTTCACATGATTCAATGGTGACTTCAAGGAAGAGAACTGTCTTATTTTTAAGACAGGGAAGAAAAAGCAACGCTGAGAGTCACCACCTAATTTGATCAGAGAACCAGCTTTAATACTATGTGACACTACTTTGCATGTTTCCTGTAAAAAAAAAAAAAATACAAGTAGGTAAACACGAAAGAGACTTGGGTTTGGCAGTAAGACCTTCTAGGGAAATCCAAAAGTTTACAGTGTATGCTTCATAAAAATGTATCTTCTCAAAAAAAAGAGGAGTTGCTGTACTCTGGTTGGGCACTTCCCCTAAGGACCTTCAAAGAAACCCTGGCAGATGAAGTGCAATCTCACAAGGGAGCCTCAGTAGATGGCACTCCTCCCCCTGAGTCAACACAGGGGCTCAGATATGAATTAGAAGCTGTTCTTCTAAGGGAAAGGGGTCAAATGGTCTTCTATAAGATTTGGGATTTAATATACACATATACACAAAACCACTTATATTCAAGCTGTAATAATGCATAAAACTTAAACAGTCTTAGACCCAGCTTGCCTGGAGATACCTTTCTCCATATGTCTCAGTGTGACCCATTTCCTTCTAACTCCAGCTGTGGTGGTTGGAGTAACAGATGCTGTGGGGCCTGGAAGGGACCAGAGGAGCAGACCACAGGCTACTGCAACACAAAATTGCTTTTGAATATGAGGGGAATCTGTTCAATCTTCCTGTTTGCACAGGACATGACAAATGTAGTTCTTTAGTTGCCCTATTTGGATAACTTCTCTATGAAGATATAAAATCACCCTCATGTTCTACACAGGAGATAAGTTTAGATAGGCAATTGTGCATAGGTAATAGGTGGCTGTGCAGATTTTTTAAATTTTTTTTTAATGTTTAGAACAAAAAGTCCACAACAAGCAGTTACTATTGATATATACAGGGGAAAGAATATATTTACATCTAGCTAAGTCAGTTCTCCTGACAGAAATGCTAATTTACACTGCAGTTCCTTCAGGATGAATTTTCCATATATTTTACTCAGCTGAACAACATTCCCTTAATTCATGCTGAAGGACTTACCAGTCCATAAATGTAGTTCGCATACCTCTATGTTATCTTCCAAATCAGAGTTTGGAAGAAAATTGTAAAGTCTAATGACAAATAATCTCAAGAGGGAAAAGTAAGAAGATCTAGAAAATAAAGAATTGTTGGAACAGATATTAGAATTTCCATTGCAAATTATCGCCACGAACCGGCTGTCTGGGAAGCACTCCAACCTGATGTTGGGTTCTCTTTGATAACGTGGTGTTTCTAAGCAACATTTCTAGTCAGTCCGTATGTATGAGTGGTCAGCCACCACTTGGAAACTTCAAAACATGAATTTCTTTTGTTAGATGCAGATCCAATTTGCTGTTTGGTTTTCATATGAAAAATACAGCCGGCTTTTTAAGATACAGTTTTTAAAAAGGGGAAAAAAGGAAGCAGTGCTAAATATTGTAACACATTTCAACACATATAGCAGCACGTTTAATTTATTCAATACTACATTAATGAACCCCTTTTTAGTTCCTAAACTAAGCAGATGGGTATTCAGGTAACATGTGTTAAAGTTGTCAAGAATTTATGTTCTAATTCCTTTCACATAGCAGCCGAAGGCTCTTCTTACATAAGAATGACAGTGATAACAATTAGCTGGTCTCTTCAGTCAATATGTTTCCACTACAATCCTAAATTAAGTATCTTTCAGAATTTGGACCTCCTGAACTGGAATTTCTGAAGTTCATTTCTTTCAAATCTTGTGTGGGAAAAATATGTGAATTCCAATCCTACAGAGTCCACGGACTGTCTGTCCAGCTTGCATCTATGCTTTGCACACATTCAAGTGCAAGGCATGTATAATGATTAGGTAATTCATAATTTAATTTGGAAACTGTTCCTATCTCACCCAAAAATAATTGTAGTTTGATATGTAGGGTTCATCTCACTGATAAATAAAGAACAGGCATGTTCCTGTGAAGCAAGGAATAATCAGTTCTGCAACAGACAGGCTCTCTCATTGTGACAGCAGAAGGGACCCAGACCAGTTCCTAGCTCATGGACCTAAACAGAGACCTGTAGACTGCTGGCAAGGATGGAAATACAGTGGAGCCACAGGAGATCACAGTGTTTTGTGAAGTTAGGCACCATTTCCTGTGGCTGTGCTTGCACCTCAAAGACTGACTGCAGATCGCTGGCAAGGACAGTTGCATTCCACACTCATTGCACTCCACATTCAGGGAGAAAATATTTTAGATTTCTATAAAATCATCCTATCAAAATGAATGTATTTTATCAACTCAGATCTCGAATACATGCATCCTACTAGCGCTAATTATAACAAGACATATGGTGAAACAGCATTTCAGATTGAGACAGTTTGGGGAATTTCTCTACTATGATTTCTTCTTGACACTGGAATCTTATGGACATCTGTCAGGATGTAAGTTCCAGCAGGAATGTGGCACACTCTGCTCCTTCTGATCCTTTTCTTCCATATTGACATAAAACCCACAGTAGGTGACAGAAAAGTTGCTTGCACCTGGTTCATGGCTAAAAATACTGAGCCATTAAATTTTGATGATCCTCCATTTAAATGGAGCTCACTTGGATAAGAGATGGCAGCTATCCACAGCAAATGGTTATTTCAAGTCTGATTCCCAGGAAAGATAGTAATTGAATAAAAGATTAGTTACTAAGAAGCAGATCATCTGATACACCTTATCTAAAGATACCTGAGGTATAGCAAGGGACTTAAAGTTGTTTCCTCTGAGATTACTTCAGAAGAAAGAAAGAGGGAGCAGACAGGACAGAGAAAAACTAAGTGTTTCAGACCAGAAACTGGAGAAATGTCATGGACAAGACAGAAATCCTGACCAAAGGACAGAACCATCCAAGGTAAAAAGGAAACTTAAGCAGAAGGCTGAATGTGAAAGTGTTTTGTCCACAGATATATGCTTCCAATGCTAGATGATGGAAAATGACATAATCTTCATCACACATTTGTTCACCTCAGCTATTTCATATCTTTGAGAAAATAAACTGTGGGTTTATGTCAACCATAATGCAGAGTTCTGGGAAAATATATGCATGGAGAAGTAAGGGAGGAGGCAATGGCCTCTAGGAGTCTTCCTTTTCTGAAACAATAGTAGATAAAGAACATATCAAAGAAGTCTGCCAGAAAGAGAGGCTAAATCATACTGAGACTAAATCATAAGAAAGCTTAAAACATTTAGATATCTTGTAATATTACCCAAACACAGCAGCTTGGAATGTACAAAGAGAACTGAGCTTTATCAAGGCTATGACACACACAGTCCTAGCAAAATTAATTCATCTAGCCTGAAGCTATGTGTTCCTTTCTTAGCACACTGGCTCCCCTTGTTATAAGTCACAAGAGTATTTCTGTCACAAGCTCTCCCTTTCACAACAGCCAGTCTTTACAGAGGCCTGAATTTTGACTGCTCTTGGGAATCATCCCAAGGTGCAATAGATGAAGAGAGGGACCTTTTGACCTTCTCTAAAGCATCCATCAGAGACCCAAGCAGTCCATGGACTTCCTGAGTGCAGTGGGAAAACCACCTAGTGCAACCTTTTTGCATTTCATGGCCATGTGAAAACATGACCAGATGGATCACAGGTGCAGGCAGCTTCCCTCTCTTGGTCTGGCTGCAGGCACTGGGGACACCTGTTGCTACAGCACCATTGGAATGGCATTTTATGCCTTCCTCCACTGGTGCTGGGTGTTTTTCTCAATGTGCCTGGAGTGCCCTGTATCTTCATGGAGAAAGACACAGTTCTCCTCTGGAAACTTACTGAAACTATTGAAGATCTGTATCATGCAGTCAACTTGTCATTTTTTAACATTCAGCATGAGCAGAACTTAGGTGGCATAGAATTTAAAATCCTGAAGTAAAAAAAAATAACCAAAAAACCAAAAATGTGTTGATTGAAGACTATAAACATTTAAGATCACAGCCGCTGGTGGAGCTTCACCAACAAAAGTCATGAAAAAATTAATCTGTAGAAAATTCATCACTAAGACACTGAATGAATTCTCAAATAAAGGAAACATTCCCAGCCATTAGCTAATCTATGTAAATTATTCTTCAACATTTTTTTAAGCTGGTGCTGTGTTCCATGAGCTGTGGGTGATTGCCCACCAATATGTTTGTCACCAAATGCTGTGAAGAGATCTGTGTGACAGGGACTTCCCAGGACAGACCTCAAGAACAGCACAGAAATCAAACCCAAGGTTCATCTAGGAGTTTCTTTAAAGAGCAGTGAAAAGTAGATAGTTAAAGAAAGTACAAGTGCTAGGAAAACAATATGATATTTTGTCTATTACATCATTCCAGCTTCTAATGCCGTGTAGATAAGTGACTTCATAAGCCAGATGTTCTAACTTTGTGGTTAACAATGCTTGATTGATTTTCTGCTCAGGATTTTAACTGGTCACTACATCTGTGGTTCAGACCACGGGCTCATTTCATTTCCTTCTCTCTTGAGCGTTTCCATGCTTTCTACCGTGCAGGCCACTACACTTGAAGAAACTTTTGCCTATTGCTTCATTTGATTCTTCCCATCTTAAAACTCAACATTGCTGCAGAAAACCTCTGGGAAAGTAGCAATGGAAAGATTAATGAACGTAACTTTCAAGTTGTGCGTATGCTCAAAAGCTTGATCCAAAATCCCTTTGCTGACTAAGCAAAAACCAACATAGATTTGAGTCAGATATACAGTACCTCCAATGTGATTTTGTAGTGAAAGATGCCAAAAAATCTCATGGCACTTGAAAACTCAAAAGTGATATAAATTAGGCTTGAACTTGAGATCTTATATTACCAGGGTTTGTTCCCTGATTTAATTAAAGCAATAGTGTTTTCATTGCAAATACAAACAGTTGTTAACTTGACAATGACATTTGGAATTATATTTACACAATGTGTATCAAATATTTTTGCCAGTTAACATGCTTGGTGAATATTCACAAAAATCTAGTATATAGCCAGATCAGAGTTTAATATTATAGTACCAATAAACATTACAGTCCCTTTTGATAATCTTCATCAATCTCACCAGTCCATGATTATACCATTCAATGCTGTAAAAAGAATAGCAGAATCATCAATTGTTCACAAAGTCATTCAAACATCTTTGGATGTTTGATAGATTTGTCTCTTGCTGTTGAATCTGTAAATATGAAATCAAGAGATCAGCTTTCTATACCATAAACGACACCCAAACTTTAGGTTCACAAGATGGATCAGAGTCTTAAAAGACTCTTTTACATCTTTGAAAATGGGATCACAATGATCTATGTCACAATTGATTAGTCCAACAGAACTGCCATTTGTCATTCCCTTTCTTTATTTCCTCCAAAATTTCTTGATCAGATAGCATAGGACGAAGCCATCCTTACTGGGAGCTTTTCATTTCCTTTACCTGACAGCTGTTGCAGTTTCAGAACAAAGCCATTTTCTTGGTCTGCACCCCTATATGTCCCAGCATGTGCATCAGCACACTATCCCAAGTATCAGCTCTTCCTGCTTGGTTCCTCTAGCTCCTTTTAAGCTCCTATTTTAAGACAGTCTGAAGACCTTGATTATCTTTCCTGCTCACCTTAGTATTCACCATGACATTTTCCTTCCTTAAAGGGTCCCATTTTCCAGGACCCTTAAGCCCTTCAGTAACTCTTCATAGCCTGCAATGGGAAGCTTCTTGAGGATGCCAGCACAGCAGCTATCCTGCCTTCTGGTTTATCCAATTATTCTTCCAGGGAGAAGCCGGTATACACACTGTGCTCTTGCTGTCCTACTTCAAGCCTTTTCCTGCACTTAACTGTCCTGTTCTGTTGTTGTCCCTTGTCAGCTTTAAAAGGTTCATTACTCCTCCTATCTTTCTTATCCTACTCTCCCACCTCTCACATTTTGCCAAAATATCTTCTGATGTCTCCAGAGACCCCTCACCAGCAACTGAGTTTTCAAAAAACTTTCTGCAAGCCTGTGTCCGTCCTGCCCCTCTTTTTCCACTTATTGGATTCAACATCCTTAATCAGTTCCAGTTGAGGTGCAAATGTTCAACCACAGGAAATTACACTTTGGTTTATTTGCCATCTCTCTGACAAACACTCCTCTACTTCACAGGATTGTGTAGGGTGAGTCCTTCCAGGATCAGAACACTTTCCAAAGTCTTGGTTTGATTACCCAAAATATTTCAGGGTGCAGAATCAAATTTTATTCTTAAAATGTTCCTAATCTTTTAAAAGTCAGAACATACTTTACTTGAACCTTCCACCTCAGTGATCAAGAGTTGTGTCCTACACACATTGTGAGAGATCCTTGGAGCTCCTTAATTGCATGGAGTCAATTAGAGCATGGGCAAGCGGAGCTCAGCACCTTCAGGCTCCCTTCGCTATGGTGAGGTGGTACAGGTCCTGACAGTACCTTTGCAAACAGCATTGCTTTCATTGTATGGCTTTCTTTTAAAGTAATCTCATTGCAGGCTTGGCCCTTCAATGTGCTTAAGGTTAAGCATGTAAATATTTTAACTGATGTAAAAGAAATGGCCTACATGCCTGCACATGTGATTAAATGCTTTGGTGGATCAGGCCAGAATGCTGAACACATTGTTGAATCAAGCAATGAGTATGTATATAAACAAGATCTTTACAACTGACACAAAGGTAGCACTTGCATTTCTTTAAGAATCTCATAATTGAGCTCAGCCCTGGCCTAAATGTACTGGTTTTTGTAGGAAAAGGCTAGCAATTACTTTAGCCTTACTTCTTTTCTGATGTGAAGACAAATTCCTTAAGTGAAAGTTTGTGGTGTTAATTTTATTTGTTACAGACATATTTTTGTCAGTTGCTATACAACATTATATGATGATTTACAGTATTGACAATATGCAAAAACTTTAAAAATATTTGGATTTCTATTTTTACCAAGCTTCAGTTGCTTTTATGAAGGATGGTGTTTGTGTTATTGGCCACTGGAGCCCAGCTAACATCAGAACATTATCCTGCCCTGCCCTTGTAAGTAATGAACTCTTTTCCAGTCTGTAAAAAGTTGGTGTTTTGTGGTTTCCTGAAAGGGAGATAGCAGCTAGCTGTTCCTGCTCCCACTGAACACAGTGTCCGGGTTGTCAGCTTGTATCAGAAATTGCAGGCCCCTGCAAGCATCAGAGCAGAATTAGGGAAGAAACATCCCTTTATTTTATTTTTCTATCATGACTACACCACTGCAAGTAATCTCCAGCCTGATAGCTCCATTAATAGTCAGCCTGTTAGCCACAACTTCATGCTTCAGGACAAGTAGCAGTGATGCTTTTATAATACCAAAAGTAAACAGGGATTTACACATACTATTTTTATCTTGATTTTGTTTCTTTCAGTAGTGAAATTACTTTTAGTAGTTGCTATGAATTTCCTTAAAACTTATAGCACTTCCTTCTTTGCTCCTACTTCTATACTGAAACATTTCACAAACCATTTTAAATGCCATTAAACTTGTCCCTCCAGAAGCCTCCCAATAGAATTCCTACTTTTTTCTGTCATTTACTCTGCACTTTGAGAAGACAGAGCTTCCATTGAGAGGTCCACATTCATATAACTGGGATTATTTGTGTGGGTTAAGAAAACTGATAAAAAATTAGAAGCGACTATTTTTGTAAATGGATGTGGAAATATTCCAACCTCTCCAGTGCTGATCTCCTGTCTGTAAGTGGGGGTTCCATGCACCTCAAACATGCTGGCAGTAATGAGAATGATCTCTGCAAATGTGCTGCACGCAGCTGGGAAAGGAAAAGACTCCAATGCTCTTGCTTATTAACATTCCTCTTTGTTTCTGCCCTCTCCAACTCAAATGTTTTCTAGATATTTTTCTGGCAGCTTTAGCACTATTAATGCATTCCAAACTAGAAAAGTTTCTACTTCAATATCTTACAACTAACTCAATATGTACTGACCTCAAACCCAGGATAGTAGTAATTTGATATTGCAGCTCATTATTGTTACTCCCAGCAAGTTTCCCCTTGGAAGTGCCTGATGCTTCCCCCTCCCTCTCACACACCCTCCCACCCTCCATTCAGAATTTGTTTTTAATTGTTCGGGAGAAAAAATTCAGACTGTGAGCCAGCGATATATTTCCAGGGGGTACAAGATATTAATAGAGCTACATCGTGGCCCCATATATTGTAATAAACTGTGCTGTAATTTGTTTACCCACCGTAGACAGTAACTAACATTCAGATAAATGGAGTTGGCGCCTGCGAGATTTATGATATACTTCTGTGCTTAGCAATGTTTAATCAGGGAGTTAAAATATTACAGTGTAAAATCCTTTACAAGCATGCACAAACAGAGAACTACCATTAGAGGCTTGGCAGACATACTCAGTGTCAAATAGTACCTCCAGACACTCTCAAAACACAAAGAGGAATATTCAAAGCAGCTACTAACTGACTAGCATTATTTGAGAACCACGTCAGAGCTCATTTTTTTAGGGGGGCTTGCTTTTGAAGTGACAGAATGATAGGCAGGGACAAGTGGGCTTGTCTGCAGAGCCCATCAAGCTGAAAGAAGCTGGGGTGGATGGAAAGCATTGAGGTTGAGGGGGGGAAGGGAGGTGAATTTTGGTCAAAAAGGTGGTAGATGCCTGTCACAGAGCTTAGACTGTTTGGATAAGACAGGCTAGCATGGGGGGGGATCAGCATGAAGCATCACACCTGGAGGAAAAGACAACTAGCTCCAGCCTCAGTGCCATAAGCCTGGCTCCACAAAGTCTAGCCAACATCTGGAATGGATATCAAGAGACACAGTGCAGCCCTGACTGGCGCTCTACTCTACCTTTGTACTTTTCACTGCAAATTGAAAAGCAAAACAGACATCAAGGATATATTTATATAACTGTCTTCAAGCTGCATTTTCTACTCCCATCTGCTGCACATGATAAGTTTCAAGTGTTTTCTAATAAAAAAAAAAAAAAAGGATTTTTTTTTTTTACTCCTTGTTCAGTATACAGACTGACCTTTTTTTATTCACAGTTTTAAAGGAACAGTAAATATTTTACAGGCAGAGGAAGTGTCAGCCCTGTAAGACTTTCTGCTATTGACATTATTTAACCACGCTGGCTATTGAGCCAAACGTGACAGGGTGTGAGTTTGTGCGTGTGCAGATGCCTGCATTTGCCTCAGTGTGCAAACGAGCTCATACGTGTGCATTTGTATGAGCACATGTGCTTTGAAGAGGAATGTTCCTGAGAGTTTTTCACTTTATTTTCACATCATGCTGCTGTTATGTCACTCAAAGGGGGAGGTGAGCCCCGTATGTTCAAACAAGAGACCCTGTGTAAACTGCTCTTCAGGATGGACGTGCTGAAGGAATGCAGCCTCCATATCAAAAAGGCTCTGGTTTTGCTCTCTGCTTCCCAGCTATGTAGCAGATGAGACCAGATCAGCCTTCAGGTTGATTAATTATGAGATAAATAACCAGGATGAGAAATGGTTACATCTCACTGTGAAAATTTGCCTCCTGACCATAAGACACCAAGCTGGGCTCAGCCATACATGGGTTTTGGCAGGGACACAGACAGCATGGATTCATGCCCTCCTCAATAGAACCAGAAAGACCCAAATATTACAGAATATATTCTGGATCACATGGGCAGTGGTATGTATGAGTAGCCATGAGAAAGTACAGTTATCTGAAGTAGTAAAGTTCAACCTGTGAGAGACAGTAGGATACCAGAGATTCAGCCCTAAGAAATATCTCCTCTTTAGTACAGAGCCTGATCCCTATCTACCTCATCTATTGAGCTGCATTAGTTGGAGTTATACTCCATGTAAAATATTCAGAAAAAAAAAAGCTTTTTGAGTCCAAAGGTGAGAAGTTGCAGCAATACCAGTAACAGAAATAATAATCCTAGAGAAATTGGCTGGAACATCAAAGCTATTATTTGCTATTAATTGTTGCTCTCATTAGAAAGGAGAATCATACTGGGAAAAGCTCCAGTTTCTCCCCATATTGAAAAATTCAAATTTTCAGCTGTTTTAGTACTGTGAACGGGAGATAGGGATGTAAAACATGCTGTTCTGTTTTGACTGCACAATTCACCTTATAAGCCTGGAGAAACAGTAATATCTCCACTCCTTTGTAAAATGCATATTACAGGGAGAACATGAGGCTTAAACAGTGCTCCTAATTAAAATAATCCTGAATTTTGTGTTGGAAATTTACTGCTGTGTTCTTTGCATCTATTGAAGGAAAAATATTTTTTCTTTTCCTCAATGGGAAACAGTACCTTTTTTTCCATAAAATAGCATTCAACAAAAAATATGTTGTCTTTAAAGGAAATTTTATTTTTAGTAAGATATTTTTAAAAGTGAAAAATATGGTTTTATCAACATTTATTATATGAAAAAAATCCATCATTTCTAATTCACTTTACTTGTAATATGCTTCAGAATTTTCAGTTAAAAAGTGCTGTATAAAATAATATATTAATAGCATGGTAAGAAGGTATACATTGTGAGACCCCATGAATTTCAAAAGATATAGGAGATGTTTTTAGCTGAACTTGTCTAAAGTAATATCTCAATCAGTGCAATCTGAAAAGTGGATCATTCCATAATATTTATTGATAATCTTTCTGTGTTAGCTAATGAAACATTTGCTCTCTTCTGTATTATGGAAGAAAATACCAATATCTGATTTTTGTTTGCCACTGTGTTATCAGCAGCAATTATTTTGTTAGACAGCTTAGAGATTTTTGTATTTGGGGTATTTTTTTTTACCATATAAAAGCCTATAACTTCACACCATTTGGAAAATTGGGTAACATAGGATCCGTGAAGTGAAACTCACAAAAAAAAAGTCAAGCTGGTGAGAAACCACAAAAAGGAGAAGCCTATTCTTTAAGTGAAACCAGTCATTCTGAATGAATCAGACAAATTTCACAGACAAAAGAAATTAATAATGCTTGCTCTCTTAATTTTGAAAATATGTTTTTCCTTTGAAATCTCACTGGCAAAATTCAGGCATCTTCCCAATGTAATTTTAGAATTTACTACTTCTGAAGCTATGGTATGGTCCCAAATGAATTTATCACGACAAAAGTAGCATATGACAAAAGAATTGCATGTGCTTTTGGTACAGAAACTCTGTGGAAAGAAACTCCAGGCCAGTGTTAGGACATAAAGAAGGAAGTGTTATCTCACAGCAGTATTTGAGATCTGTTTTGTTGTGCATATCCATTCAAAACAAAAGCTCCATGAGTTTGCTTTCTGGATAGTAGGACATTTCATTTCCCTTTTAACAGAACGGACCACAGATCAAAGGAAAGCAGCCAGGTGGGTCAGAGAGAAACACCAGCATTTCCTGACCCCATTACTTGTTTACAGATAAACACCAGACAGCTGTAAAAGTGGCAATATGTTTTCACAAGAGCAATAAGGAAATAGAATTGAATAAATTTAAAGAAACAAAAGTATATGTCTAAATTTGAAAGTCTTGAGTTTGTTCAATAATGTTTCCATAGTGATTTAGAACATGTTCAATATTATGTCTCTATCATTAATTTGTATTGTCTCATTTATTAAATTCTAATTAAAGAATTTTTACTCTACAGAAGGTCTAAAGAAACCAGAAAGTCATCTATATGTAGTTTGGAGTGACTTTTCAGTGAGTGTCTGCAGCAAACCATACTACCAGGTCACCTCATACAACATAATGACATTTGCACACTGTAGAGTTAGACATCCCACACTGAAAGGCCCTGACTGCAAATTCCACATCAAAATTACATTAAACTCCTGAAATATGCTGAGTGAGGCTCAGTTTCTTAGTTTGTTCCTCCTTCATGTTTCATGTGGTATATTTCTCAAACAGGGAACCTGCTCATTCTCTCTGTTTACCAGTATCTGCCTGATAAAGTAGAACTGAAAACACTCTGTTGTGCTGGAACGTGAAGAAGTTCAGAGTTCAAAACAATTGCTTGCTACAAAAATAAAGGAAGGCCTCTCCTATGAAATCTATGAACTCAAAACAGGGATACAGAACTAGTCGTTGCCAATAACTTTAACTTCATTTATCTATATTTGGCAAAAATTGTGCTGCAGCTGGAGATGAAATGCTGAGCTAAATAACTGCAGCGATGTGAGTTCCAAAACAGCAATTACTAAGCTGTGCTGCCTTGTGTAAGATTTTACTTTTATTTATTGTATTTAAAGAAACTCTGTATCTATGTACAGTACAACAAGAACTGACTGATCAAATAATGCCTGATTGCAAGGCATCTCAGCTCCACTGTCAATATAATTCAGTGTTTAGCAAGGAGAACATATTTTACATGAAGCCAGACTACAATGCTGTGCATGGCAGTTTTATAGTTCTACATACCTTCATATTGTCTCTAATTGCAAGGAGTAACTCATATTAAACCTAAATTTGGCTTATCACAAATGATGAATGCATTTTTTTCTTAGTGTTAGAAAAGCTAGTAGTTTTAAAAGGCTGAAAGGAAGGTGCACACAATCTCTTTCTTCATGGTAACAAGAACAAAAAAACCCCATTAATAATGTCGTTGGAGGAACTGCTCACCAACACTATTTCAATCACCTTTTTTAAAAAGAGAACAAGAAAGCTGGGGGCATATTCCAGGCAGATGTTTTTGTTCTCGAAAGAGAAGCCCAAATAGCTGTAATAATGGGTGTTCTGTGGTACTAACTCCACATATGTGTCTACTATCACAGTGCAGCCTCACAGTGGCCTCCCTCTAAAGCACTTCATCTAGGGACATGTTGACATTTCAGAGAAAGAAAAGGAGAAAATGAAGTGACATATGAGTATTCTTCTACTTGTCCAAGAAAATGGATGCTGACACCATAAATCTAGCTCCTTCCCAAAAAGTAATGTGACTGAAATAATATCACAATGCCAGAAAAGCTGACTAATTGTCTGGATTCCAAAACTGACATAATTTTTCCAAGATGACATAGTATTATTAGTAGTATCCAGTCCCTCAAACAGTGAGTTTTGTCCTCGTTGACAATACTTTTAACTCCCTTTCTCTTTACTCCCACAGACAGAAATTCTGATATAGAGTCCTCCCTGCTTGCAATTTCTTGGTCATTCATGAGATTTTTAACCCTAACCAATACAAAATCTTCCACTATCAGTCATATTCTAGATTCAGTCAGCAGCATTTCTTTGGGACAAACTGCCTTTCAGCAGATGGTTCCAAAACATTTAGGGCCAGTGGGTCATTGCTGCCCTTCAAATTAATCAAAATTACCCTGCACTCTTATAATTTACTTGAAGGTAATAGAAAAATTCTCAATATATTTGCAGATTATCTCCCATGTCTCCATTGACTGACCATGAGTCACTGGTGAATATAAATCAACTGATCTATTAGAACTGGTGACATTTTTTCCTCATCATCTGCATCCTGGGAGCATCTAAGGCAGAGAAAGTAGCCACATGGGTTATAGTAGGTCATATTGCTTAATTTTTTGCTAACTTCATCAATGTTAGATTTTTCTGTGCTTAGGGAGAACCAAGCTGGATCTTTATATGTCTTGGAATGCTTCTATATTTTTTTCAACATACTGGTAAAGGCAAGAGATGGAGATTAGCCTCTTGCCACCTCCTCTGAAATTTTGGGCCCACCTTGTTTCACTGAATAAATGAAACCTTAGTCCAGCACTGTACAGAGAGATACATCTTTTGTTCTGATTTTTGTTACTCTAGTAGATCTTGTGCTTCCATCCTCTGTTAAATTTCTTTATTTCTGAATAGAAAGGAAATCAAAGCAAGGCAAAGCAAGCAAAGGAAAGGGATAGGAGTCCAGCATGGATCTTCAGAATTTTTGATGGAATTTATCCACCCTCCATTAGTGAATAGTTTGTCAAAGCCTGTCTTCTCTCTTTGTTTATCCATATGACATGTTACTCTTGCAGTTCCATGGACATAATGTAGAAATATTTCAATGTTAACCTACAACTGCATCACCACCAAAGTCATCTATAGCTGTTGTCATAGTACTTGTTAGTATAGGAGACATTTCAGAATGGCAAGGAGGCACTGCTGAGCACATGCATCTAGCAGCCGTTTGCATTCCTAGATCAGCTCTGCTGAATTGACTGAGAAGCTAATTCCAAAATCCCCCTAACCTGATATTCCAGCCTGAGCAGGTCAGTGATTAGCTGCTCTTCACAGCCAGGTCCTTGTACCTTGAAGGACATGAAAACCACTTTGTCGTTTACTCTTCCTTTGTAGAGTCACTAAGAGAGGCAGAGTTAAACATTTGAACAGCTATTTTAAATTCAGTAAACCAAATGAGCCGAAGCATTCCAATACCAGTGCTAATGCTTTTAAAATACAGTTTGTTTTCTGTTTTTACATCAGAAAGCTCATACTTACATGGACATGCTAAAAGAGAGAGACTGCACGCATTTTTTCAGGGTAATCTAACTTGTACCAGAGGCTGCTAGGGATTAAGTGACTGGATGTTAAGGATGTTGACACTCTGATATATGGCTCTCCGCTTCTACTTTAACATCTTACAGCCATCACACATGTTCAATGTTGTTTGGGCTGTGGTGTTTCAACATAACACGAAGCAGGAACTAGAGCAACATATAATTTACAATGGAGAGTCTACATTTTACTTTCACGTATAGAACACATAGAGAATTCTTCCTTTTAAAGTAAAGTTTCCTTGTTCATTCATCACACACCACTAATCACCACCACTTAGGCGTCTTAAAGAAAACGATGTACCGTGTATCAGAAAAACTGACAGGGCAAAACGACTAAAATTGAACACATCTGTACAAATTGTGAAGGAACTGCAGGACTCTTAAACAAACAATAATAATGGCAGTCACATTTCTTTTCTAAAAATGGAATAATTCCCCTGTCATTTACAACAGTTTATGCACGTCCACAATTCTTCAAACTATTCTTGAGTTGTTTGAGACCTAGATTGTGGTTCTGTCTCTTTGGAAAGACCAACAACTAGACAAGAACATAACAAAATAACATCCTGGCTAACTCTTTGTGTTCAGCAGGATAATAGCACTAAGGAATCTACTCTTTGGGAACAAGGTTACATTCTGCTTCAAAAAGATCTTCATGTACATGGATGTCTGATTGCACTTACTCTTTGCACTGAGCTTACTCTCCATTATCTAATTCACTGCCCTGAAGCAAATTACATAATTATCTTCTGCTCCATTCTTAGCTATTAATTAGGAAAGACTATGGTGTTGAAACTTGTATTAATGTATATATCACCTTGGTAATGGAATTATTTGGTATGTTCTTCAAGCTGATGATATGCAGTGGCTGTTCTTTGTCCGCTATAGAGTTTTCCTCCTCTGGGCTACAGTGTCCCAGGTTCTCTGCAGCAGACCAGAAATAAAGTTTATGTCACCTCCACAACCACTCAGACAGAGACACAAGAAAATAATGCCTTCTAAAACAAGGAACTTCTTCTGGAGCAGAAAGTCTTTCAGCTGAAATTCACGTGGTAAGATATAGGCTGCTCACAGATTTTCCCACTCCTGCCTCAAGTAGACATTGTGCTTTGCCCTTCTAGAGACATGCATTCTCATTCACATGAGGTGCTGACATTTTCAAAAGATAGCTGCAGTGCAGGTAAATTACTGTCAAAGCAGTAAGGCAATTCCCATTTCCACACTATTCTAATCTGCCTCTGCCTCACTTCATCTCCTTATGCTGATTTGAGACAGTAATTCTTTCATTTTTAATGCCAGCTGAGGGCCAAGCTCACCAGCCTCTTAGCTTATGGTGTATCACCTCTGTGAAGCTCATGGGGTTTTTTTTGTTTCTACCACAGAATTCCCTTTTGTCTGTTAAAAGATTAGCTCCATACATGGTAACATCCTGCATATTTCAACCAAGAACAGCATTGCTGTCATTCTGGCCTGACTATTGCCAGTGACTATTCAGATACCAGGCAGTGATAAACCTCATATTGAAGCTAAAGTATCTCTTACAAGGAAGTGCACTATTGTTATCTTGTAACCTGCAATCATCTAAAAGGACCGACAAAATCACATCACTCGGGATTTCAGCAAGGAAATAACTGAGTAGGTCATATTATTTGATAGCAAACATTTTTGGAAGAGAAACTATTGTCCTAACTTGTCTGAATAAGAAAAAATAAAATACATGAAAAACAAATTATGAGGCTTACTAGACTCAAGGCTCTTAATTTTTATTTTGTTGGTTGGCCTGTTGCGATTTTTTGCTTGTTGTGGAGATATTTTCTTTCATTATAAAGAGTGCAATATTGTTAATAACAAAGGATATACTGTTGATCATAGATCTGGCCTGAATATCATTCAACTAACTTTCACTATAAGGTCAGAAATAACAGTTACGCTGTTATTAAATCCATATTCTAGCACAAATACTTTGCTAGCACTTTTCTTCATATGGTAGGCAGGAGCTGAGGGGAGGCAATAGTGAGGGACAATAATGTGGAGTCTCATTCATCCTAAAACATTGCATAAAACTTAGGTTGTAATTTTCATCTGCCATGCTGAACTCTTTCCCCCTAAATTCCCAAGAGCAGCCAGGTGAATCAAGAAAGTATAAGAGTGAAGATTAAACAGATTTCCTTCCCTACACTTGCACTCAGATGAGGGGGAAGGGGTCCAAAAAAAACCAGTTATTTTATCTGCTTTTTTTTTTTTTGAGAAAAAAAAAAATTAAAGTTTAGATGGTGCCTTTTAATTTGCTAATTAACAACTTTTACTGTGGAGAATACTGCCAAAATGGCTGAGATTATTTGATAAAGATTCATTAGAGAAAAAGAAAAATAGAAATTCAAGGAATGAAGGTCTTAGATAATTCAGAATGTTCCAATGAAGCCAACAGAGCCAAAGATGCAATTTAGGGTACATAGTTTCCAAATTTTCGTTTCCTGTATTTTCACATATTGCCTACTAAAGTAGCCATTATGAGCAATTTGATAGGTGTTGTGGGCTGATTATATGACAAATCAAGATCAGGTGAAATAACACACAGCATTTGCCAAGAAGTATAATTTTGGGAATCCTGAAATTATTTCTGGATTTACACTGAACAAGTGCAATTAGAGTTTGAGAGCTAGATGTTGATAATGTTGCTAACTATCACTCTGTTTACCTACTCTATTCCAATTATTACAGCCCGACCCAGACACGAGACTGGTTCTATTCTGTTCTTCACTAAACACAATTTTAACCCAAACCACTTTTCTCCAAAAAGAATGCCCAAAGACATTGAAATAGTCATTTAGATTATTCAGACACTCTCTACTCTTATTTTAATATTCCTTGAGTTAACAAGAAAATAGCCCAGTAGCCTAGTGGCTACGGAGCCTGTAGACTACCTTAGCCTCAGGCACTGTTCCGAACCAATGATAACATGAGCTGAATATTATGTTAAAATCTTCCATTTTTTCAAGTGAGTATCTTAACAAGAGACTGCAAACCAATCTAAACACTAACCTCCTCAATCTGTTTCTGGTGATGTCTCACATTTATTGGTTATTTATCAATCCAGTGAGTAAATCACAGCTTAGCCCAGTGGTCAGGGCATTGCTCTAAGAAAGATGCAAGTCGCTTTTCATCCTCTTCCACTGATGGTCATTAATGCAATCGAAACAGTAATGACTTAAGAGCATTTTTACCAGGACATCTTAGCCAGATGGCTCACATTTTCTACTATTAGTAAGACACCAGGATTCAATCTTCACTAGGAGAAAAGAGAGAATATCTTCCACACTGAATAAATAAATGATCAATACTTAGACTAAGCATGGAGGAAGAAGAGGGATAAAAAGGAGATAATAATGGAAAATTACCCTGTCTCAAATAGACAGTAGATTAAAAGTGAAATTAAAATTCAACCTCCTGTCAGTGAAGGCAGGCTCAGTTACTACAAAGCCTTGCCTGCCCTCACTTCTTTTGCTGCTAGTTTTCCTACCTTGTCAGACCCATTCATCAAGCCACTTCATGTCACCTGGCTTTAGAGCCCAAACATGCATTGACAAATTGTCCCTAAGCTACATTTCTGGAGACATTTCTTCCTCTTAATCTGGGATAGGTTCTAAGATAGCTGAGGTGAAACATCCCTCCAGATCACAGTGTTTGACTAAAACAGTGGCCTATAGTGGTGAAACTGAACTAGGATGACTTCTTTTCAGATGCCTGAACTACACAAGAGAAACCTGTATAATCCAGCTGCCCTGTCCACATACAACACCTGTTTACCCTACTATCATGATAGTTACTGCATGTTTCAAAATCTTCAGAAAAGGTATCAAGTATGCACTATTTTCACCACTTTGCAGTCAGGTTCAAATTCATTTATAGGTTGCTATTACTTTTCAGTTCTTAAGAAACCCATCCTAAATTTTTACAGAAGTTTCAGTTAACAAAGACTACGTTCCAACAACACAGTAACCATCCTTAATAGCTGGCTTTTTAATGGCATCCAAGACAAAGAATAGAAAATGTTTCAGGGATGCTGACCAAAGAGATGTGCCATCTCTTCATGAATAAGAGAAAGCAAAAAGCACTCCACAACTGAGCATACTCACCAGCTGGAAGAGATGGAGAGGCAGCAGGCAGGTGCAAGAAAAGTAATTTTGGGGCTCAAGCTGGTTTTCTCCGTATTCCAAAGGACAAAGAGCAGAAGAGCTTTCTGTGAAAATAAATGAATCTAGATTTAGTCCAGAACTGACTAGTCAATTTAAAGGGACCAGAATCCAAACTCACTCATTTTTATGGATTAGGCCCATCACACACACACTGTTTTTCAATATTGTTCTCTGCAATAAAAATTGAGATTGTTTTCTGAACAGGATGCCAGCTGCTTCCTGTTCATGCTACTAATACATAACACTGCCATTGTATCACATCAAGGGATTCTCACTCTGATCACCAGCCAGCAGAACAAATGCACTATATTAAGTAAATCCTCATAAAAGGCTACAGAATCAATTGGCGTAATTCAGCCTAGTCACACTGACTTCAGCAACATTTTACTCCTGCTTAGGACCTAATCTGATTCATAATTTATCTTTCATGTGATTAACTAATTGCTGTACACTTATAAATAGGAAATCCAATTCTATAGGTTATGCACGGATCACATAGTCACACTTACATATTATGAACTCAGGTGCACTTGCAATGAAAAGGTACAAAAAGAGAAGAGACCTTCCTGTGGCATGAGTTGTCTTGCTCTCCCTTGCCATAAAGAAGCAATCTCTGACCTTCTGCAGCTCTGACTGTGAACATTCCCTTCCCTCCCAAGAGGCGATCTTCCCCAAGAAGCCACGGCCTCATTCCATGTAACTCAAAACTGCTGTTACCATGGTTAATATTTCTGACTTGATTGGCACCACTAGTAATTGAACTGCAGTCTCTTGAGCACAGCAAGCTCTATTCATTAGCCCCTATTGTGTTAGGACACTGCATCAACCCACATTATTTTTCTGTGTAAAGGGGAAAAATCAGCCATGAATACAAAGTTATGTTGCCACACAAAATTTTGCAGTTTTGCTGTTGGATTAATTTTATGAGATTAAATAAAATATTGCACATAAATTTTATTTATGTCCATAACAGTACAATATGGGAAAAGGCACTTTCATTTTGACTGCATAATATTATGTACATCTAAAACCCAAAATAGTTTAGTATCAGCTTTATGAGAAGACTTCTGGTTTCATCAGAAATTAACAAAACCTTTGCAGTCTTCTGTCTATTTTTCTCCCACTTAATACAGAGTTACACTTTATATGAATCTTCTGATTTGAGTCAATATGTGACAGAATGCTATATAAGTAATGAAAAGAACAATATACCAGCAGTTTTCCTTCTGGTAAGGAAACAAGACAGATAAGCTTTAAAATGCAGCTTTCAACTGCCTATTCAGACAAAAACATTGTGTATTTTAAATATTTTAGTAGTTTTTATAGATGACACTATATGTAAAGGAATTAGACCAATTAGAAATTACTTAATAAACCCTGTCAAAATGGAGCTGACATTTTAATAGAAGTAGACAAAATATGAGAAATATTTCATCTTCTGATCCCATAAACACTTCCATAAATTAATAGCCTCCAACATCAAGGAGATGGCCATACCAGCAGGTTGTTCCAGTGTCATCCTTCTGCTCATCCTGCCACATTTTTAGTGTAATAATGACCCTCTTGGTTTAATCTTTGCAAAAATTTTCATATTTTGTCTGTTTTATCTCTTCTTCCTTTCTCCCTTTGACAGGACAATGAGAGATGTCTGAGATATATTCATAACATTGATTTTTTTCCCCATGGGGAAAAGGGGAAAATAAAGAACACAGAAAGAGAAATAGAGGTGCTAAAGGAAAAGGTTTTGCTTTACTCCATCTGCCTGCTTTGGCATTGTGAGACAGATCTTGGAAGAGCTTGCAGGGCTACAGAAATGTGAGCTAGAGAAAGGTGGATGCAAGAGAGAGCAAGAGACAATGTCAGATATTGACAGTGGAAAAACTGCTTCTCATCGTAGCTTGTCATTAAGTGGAGTAAGATATTCTTCACACTCTCAATGCCAAGGTGCTCACCTTTCCAAAATTTACACTCTGTGTTGAAATACCAGTAATTTATTCCCAATTCCTTCAGTTTCCAGCCTCACCTGAGTCCACTGTATTATGTAAAGACAAATAAGTTTACAAGGACAAGTCACACAAAATCACACATGTTCTAGCAGAGACTCACTCATACAACAAAACAGCGAAAAAGGTCAGCACTGAGAGAGTTCCCTCCCAAGGAATGGATGTTCCTGTCAGTGGTTCTGACTTGTTTCAGCTCTTTCTGAGAGTGTTCAGTGCTTGGAACATCAGGAAAATCTAGTTGTGTCCCATTTTACACAAATGACTATAGAAGCACACAAAATTGGTGGCACTGTATATTTAGATCCTTTTCCATAGCAAATAGATAATAACACTTATCTTTCCCTTTATCATTGTGAAGCTTACTTTATATTTGCAAGGTATTTGGTTGATAAGACCAGCAGTTGCCAAAAGAAAATTCATGGCACTGTGAAAATTCCTTATCTGGTGCATGCCTGCTGCTGGGACTCCATATGAGGAGCACTAAGAGTGACAAATAGACTGTGAAATGCAGTATTAACTGAACCTGCTTCATTCAGAGTGAGTGATTCCCTGATACCTAATATGCTGGTTGAGCCAGCCTAGCAAGGTTCTGAGGACACACTCTATTTCCCTCTTCCCCACGTCAAGTGTAGATTAGATGGCCCAATAGATTTAAAATTAGAGAGAGTAGTGGCCAGCAGAAAATAACAAAATACTCATTTCTCAAGGAAAAAAGGTTAAAACTAATTATTGATCATCTGTCTCATCCATCAGTCTCTGTCCATGCCATTCAATAACCAATGTAGGCACCCTTTGGAAAACAATTATATGTGATCAAGTAACAGTTTTCATAGCACACATGCCAATGGATATGTCTGCAGGAGCAATATTGTATTTATTGTATTATAAATTAGTATTGTGAGATCCAAAGATCAAAGCCTGTGGATCTCATAATACTTACCTCATTTCCCAACTGTAAGTTGTTTTAAATGAAATCTTCCATTAATTTATCTTTGAGCGTGCATAATCTATACAGCTACATGTCTTCTTATATTTAGTCTGCATTTTGAGGTTAAACTGGTAACTTGATGCACCAGCCCACATTTCGTACCAACAGCCATGTGCTCCCAGAGCACGGGCATACATGCTCCCGTAGCTTTCTGAGTTCTTCCTTTGTTTCTCCAGGGCTCTATTTGGAAGAGCATTGCCAGCAGGTAGAAGGGGATGATCCTCCCCTCTACTCAGCTTGGGTGAGGCCACACCTGGAGTGCTGAGTCCAGTTCTGGGCTTCTCAGTACAGGTGAGACGTGGAGCTCCTGAAGCAGATCCAGCAGAGGCTACAAAGATGATTACTTGACAGGAACATCTCTTTTACCAGGAAGGGCTGAGGGAGCTGGGCCTGTAGACTCAAGAAGAGGTGACTGAGTGTGGATCTTATCAATATCTATAAGTACATGAAGGGAGGGTGCCAAAAGGATGAAGTCAGGCTCTGCTCGGCGGTGCTGAGCAATAGGACAAGGCCAAGGGCAGAAACAGATGCACAGGAGGTTCCATCTCAACATGAGGAAGAACTCTATTGTCCAAGTGACCATGCACTAGAACAGGTTTCCTCGAGGGCTTGTGGAGTCTCCCTCACTGGACATATTCAAGAGCTATCCAGACACAATCCTGTGCAATGTGGTCTAGGATGACCCTGCTAAGCAGAGAGGTTGGAGCAGATACCCCTCTGTGGTCCCTTCCAACCTTACCCAGTCTGTGATTTCTGCTCTTCTTTTCACAGCCTCATCACCATGTAGGATTTGTAGCATTAAGTAGCCCCACAGATGGTCATCTATGCATTAACTATACACCCTTGAGTTTCACGATTTACATAGTCCTCTTCAAGCTCCTGCTGGGACCACTGCAAGCAAATCTCATGTATGAGCAGACTGGTTATTTTCATGCCAGTCAGCTTTCTTTCTTTTTGTTGGCCAACATGCCTGCTACATAAATAATCATGGTTTAAGAATAGAGATAAATTCTATTTCTCTGTTTGTCATGCTGAACTAACTGTGAATATTCTCAGCTCAGCTTTTTAGAGCAGTTTGTAAACAGCACAAAATCCAGATGTGACTCAAAGGACACTCTCATGTAAATATAAAAAGTCATAATTCAAAGTACAATGTTAAGTCTCAGTAATTCACACCAATTTGAGCTTTCCAGTTTAATGACAACAACCCTGACCTGACAAATACTATTGTGTAAATTTGTATAAAATTGAGTACATTACGGGGTCTCAAAATCATAGTCACATTATAATAATAGCACTGGACTTTTCCCTGGAGCCCAGTACATACACACAGATTTTCTAGAGCTCCTGAGGAATGTAGGTGTAGAGGCACTACTGAAGGTCAGGGAGATTTCCATGGCTAAATCCCTAAGATATGTTGGAATCAGTCCCTTGCAATTTATAATTCAGGTACCATATACAGCTGTTCACTTCTATATTTTAATATAGATAAAACAATAGGCTTCATTTGGACTGATCCTGAATCATACCTGCTTACATACCTTTACAGAGAGGTAATACATGCTGGTAAAGTCATCTCTAATGGGAGAGAGAACATCTGAGTCTGGCTGTGGCTGTTTATTATCTTTGCTTCTATTCTCTTGGGTTTTTTCTCTTTATCTTCAACATTTCCCATTCTCGAGATAATTTTTTCATGTATATTTTGTTATACACAGTGGTTTTCTTCTTGGCCGCACACTTTTCTCTCTTCATCACCAGACTGGATTAAGAAGGTTTTAATGACTTAGCTGCTTCCCTCTCCAAGTTGTATTTGCGATCATGACAACAGCATTTGGGTTAACTCCTTCTTGTTTTCTGATAGTACTGAAGCAAAATTAAATGTGTTTGTTTGCCAGACACTAGGTTATGTCTGTGTTACCAGAACACTGTCAGGGACAAAAGAGACAGTCACACTACCCCTATAACCCTCCACCGTACCCATCCAGATACTCTCCCTAATTTCCCCATACATGTAAGTGGGATTCTATCCTGGACAGTCTTGCAGAGCCCTCTGATCAGCAGCATTCATTACATTAGAACAGTTTTATCCATTACAGCACAAAATCCATCAGTGAAGGAGCAAATCATTGATATAACGCATGAAGCAATATTGTGCCTGCATTATGAAAAGGGAGTGCTCCTTGAGCAAACGTCAGGTGCTGGGGAGAAATCCCCAGCAGGAGACTGCACATGAGGTCTTCTCCCTGAGAGAAGAGGTGAGCCCCTGAGAGATGACAGACATGGATGCAGAATAGTGCTGCAGAAGGGCTACACAAAGAGATGTGCACTGGAGAGCAGCTGCTTGGACACGCTGCTCACTGCTACATATTGGATTCCAGTGAATAAAATGGTCACTGTTTCACTCCACAAATGTGAGGAACAACTGCTGCAGAGTCCAGGTGTATGAATGCTGTTCACTGCACTGATATTGAAACAAAACATTTGAAACTGTTTTGTTTGAGTATTCAAACTAACAATAAAAATAAAAGCCATTTTAGTAAAATATTATCTTAATGTTTGACCCAGAACCCCAAAGATATAGGCCATGTGAGGATCGAATCCTCAGTGTTCAGCTCCTTAACAACTGGAAAGCAGGAAGATTTAATTATTTTATGGCTGGAAGATAAATAACAATCCCTGTAGGAAACTGCAAGTAGTATTGCAAAAGATTAGCCTTATTTGGTTTTGTTTTCTTTTACACAGGGTGATATAGTTGCTGAATCATTATTAATAATTGTTTATGCCACAGTAATGCCTTAAGCAACCCTCCAGGACAAATACTAAAAAGGATAAACCCTAAGCAATATCTCCAGCAGAGAAAGGGAGATTTTTGTTTTCCCTGAAGCTGGAGCCTCTTGCACCTGCAGTTGAGCTGCTCCCCAAACTGCCAATGCCACCCATGTGTGTGATTCATGGGGTGCTACTGAGCAGGTGGTACTGCTTTCCTTTCTTCTGCTGTGGAAACTCAATCTACCCTCAGATCCTTAAGTTCCCAAGAGATCTGTCAAGGAAAATAAAACAAACCTGGCATGCACTCAGCTATGATAGTCAATCAGAATAATTTCCTAGCTTTGGTATCAGGCACCATGCAGCTCCCACTCACCTCAGTAGGAGGGAACTGGCCCTGTGCATAGCCCAATTTATCAACATGATACGTGAAGTCTGTCTGGAAGATAAACAAGGGGACATATTGCAGTGACATACAAACTCTTCTCAAGTTGTGCACCCTAGGAGATAGATTACATGATGAACACGTGCAGTATGCCTTTTCCAGCTTGTGCTTCTGAGCTGAACTGTGATGTCCTTCCTGAAGAAAAGCTGCATTTTATCTCACAGATAAAGCTGGCTATCCTTTCAGCAGGAAGCCTCTCAAAATTTGGTACTCGAGTGCCTAATGAGAAGAGGTTCATAACCCTTTGCCTGATGACATTTTGTGTTGTCTTTCTCTTTGAGGAGAGGTGAAGCTGTACATTTCCATTCAGATGAAGACAGAGAAAAAGGAGCAAGCCTTGTGATTTAAAACAATCACAGACCCTGCCTGCCTCCTACCAAAGCTGTTTGCAAAGGCAAATCCACCTCAATTCCATGCTTCCCCTCTAATTCACCATCACTTGAGAGAGAAGAGCAGACGACACACAGTAATTTTTAAAAGGCATTAGGAGTAATATTGTGACAAACAAGTCAGCAGCATTTCAACACCTCCAAACAGGGAATGGCAGAAATTTGCCTGTCAAAGCACAACTACAGAACAATTTCTGGACTTGCCATCCCCAGTGTAAAGTATGAAGGTGGGAAATCTCCAGGAACCTGAAAGACACATAAAGACAGCTTCCCTTCTCCCAACCAAATTGATCTGGGGATCTTTTCACTTCTTATGCCTTTGAAAACTTATCCTCCAAATGTAGTGGATGTTAGAGGTATTATGAAATCTGCTACACCTGGACTGCACTCTTGCTGACAACAGATTATCTGTAGATAGTAATCTTTTAATAACATATTTTCAAATTATCTGTTCTCCTTTTGTCATTGATATGTTTTCATATGCTCCAAATTGATTATAAGCATTGATGCTAATCTTGTGTCATCTGGCTGAAGAAAACAGGTTAGCATGGGAGTTTTTAAGAAATCAGTCACAAAAATGACCCTCTTAAAAATAAATATATTCATATGTGGGGAATATACAATCGAGATAGGTAGACAAACAAAGAGGTTGGCACTGGATATACATTTAGATTGTGTTGAAGTATTATTTAAAATGCTAGGTGCCTTAATCCAGCTTTTTACGTTCACACCACTTACTCCAAGGCTACAAGAATTCGTATCTTACCTTTTCAGTCCCAAGAACAGGCAAAAGTCAGTGTCCTGAGACTTCCAACTCACATAAATTCTTTCATCAGGTTGCCTACTGCTCCCTTACAACCTTGCTGCCCTAACACTGGAGTCTCTCTAGGTAGCACATTTGGGCTGGTGGCTCAGAGCTGCTCAGACACTTGGCCAGCCGGATGCTATCACCAGGTACAGAGCATCCAGACCTGTCCATGGGGAGTAACCTTTTGCCCTAAAGCATAAGATTCAGCCCTTGAGATCTTAGGTCCTCAGTGGTAGCCACTGGGTTACCCCAGGGCTGCAAGGCTGGTACCTGAGTTTGGCTCTACTGGGCTCCAAGGAAAAAGCAAAATGTCTTGGTAATGACCTATCTCTGCTCCAGCCACATCTGTGTTTTGTTACAGCTATGCAAATACGAGCAAACTAGAGACCTTTTTCTCACTAGAGATCTTTCCTTAAGCATGGCCCAGCCCTCATTCAAACATAGTCAAGACCTGAACTGGATGGCCGTATCCTAATTGCTTTTTAGGGATAGTTCTTGTTACGTGTTCTGTCACCATCCATCTCCAGCTATATGCTGGTTAAATCCATTACAGGGGCCTTGCTTGGCAGTTTATGTGTGGACAATCACATACCAGTGATTGAGCATACACTGTTAACACAGGTTAGCTGTAGCTTCTGTGTCCTCAACTGCCAAGGGAGAGATGAACCCGCTCTTGTCCTGGGCTGCCAGCACAAAGTCTCACCAGGGCCCACTTCACTCAATAGTCCAAAAAAATTTGAGTCCACTTTTTGCCCAAACACACTCACATATGGTGGACAGGAAAGCCTGGCTGGCGTTTAACACTGTGGCTGGTAAAATGAGACTTGGAAAGTGGTTAGGACTAGGACTAGCTAAGGTGTTGTACTTGAAAGTGTGTGTCAAGACATTCCAAAAGAAGCAAAAGTAATGGGGTCTCTACATAATGTCAATAGATGTCAGAGCAGCCCAAAGGATTAATGAAACAGAAGGCACAGTTTTGTCGCTTTGATACTCAGCTTCCATGCAGCCTTTTAAATTAGCCTCCTCAAAATCAAACACACTCCCCTCTGCAGAGAACCACAACACACGCAAAAAAGGAATATGCAATGCAATTTGGAGAGACAATATTGGGCTGGAAAACTTTGGACTCCTTCTCTTACAGACACAATCAGTGCCAGTGTTGTGTATCTGCCTACCTGCATGAACGAAAAAATTACCAGACTACAGCATTCTGCAGTAATGATCATTAACTGCAGTAGCAATATTGCAGACTCTAGGGCCTTATTGTAATCCTCCTCATTTCAGTGTTAAACTACTCTAACTTCATTAGCTTCACTGGAGATACTCCACTTTACACCTACATAATTGAGAGCAGAATCAAGCCTCCACTGCTGTGGAAAATACTGGGTAGTGCAGCACTTTTCAAATAAAATGTAATTAACATGAAATTCTAGATCCATATTGCAATTTGCAGAATGATCACTGTGGGTGCAACATGACTTCCAACTCCCTCTCTCATCTTAATTTAGTTAGAAATAGGGCTGCTTGTGTAATATTTTCTCCATAGCAGGAAGCAGAGGCATATTTCTTTTTCTTTTCCTATTGTTATTTTTTTCTCTTTATAAATCTTTGTCAGCAAAGGATTACTAGCTCACCTGAGAGAGGCAGTTAAAGTCAGATACTTGCCCATAATTAGGGAAACTTGGAATCCTTGACAGTGAACACCTGGCTTCTCATTACTACCTGAATTTTATACTTCCAAGTGTTAATCTCTCCTCGGGGTTTGCCTTGGAGTTTCATTCTGGTATTCAATGAAACCATCAGGTTTTCCAGGCACTGACACCTTTGAAATGTTTTCCACATGGGAACCAATATGAAACATGTGTGATTATTACTGATTTCACTGTGTTGATTTCTATTATGGTAGCACCCTGGAAAAATAGTACAGACAGCAGTAATAAAATCTTTCATTGAATAACTTCATACAGCAGGAAGAGTTGTTTGTGTTTAAAGGGGCTGGTTTGATGCGAGGAAAGGGTGGGCATTGCTATGATGAATGGTATTATCATGATTATAACTTGGCTTAAAGGACTCTAAGAACTTGCACATTTTTAGCCTTGAGAGTAAGTTCTATCAGCACTTCTTTCCTCTTAAAAGCCATCACTACTGCCATTCCTCATAGCTCTAGACGAAATACGTGGGCTAGCTGGGAGCATGCTGATTGTGAAATCCCAGCTAACAGGGCTACAGTTCAGGCAGATTACTGTCATTTCCTTTACTTTACTGAGTGCAGAGTTTTCTTCCCAACCTTTACCAGCCTTATGGGCAGGAAAATTTTCTCATTCCCACAAGACCAAATGTGCTGGTAACGTTGTACTTTTTACTCCAGACATTGGAAAACCCAGGCAAAAAGGATATCTCTGGGGCTTTTCTTCTGTTAATCAGAAGGATTTACTATCCTGTATCTGAATAAGAGTTGTTTAAATCACTCCAGGCCCAAAGCTCTTACTGGCTACTGCAAGGCAATAGAGGTAATAAGAAGTCAAAATCTTCTGAAAGAAAAACACCAAAGAGTTTCCATGCAGCTGAAACTCACCCAGGAACATGAAAACAAATTATTTTTAAACAACAGTGCATTGGTTTTGGAAAGCATCAGGTACCAATGAGAAGAAAAACCCAGGTTGTCTTTCCTTGATCGAGTCCAAGCCCTGATGCACTTGACAATTTTTAAAGTTTTCAGTGACGTCAGGAAGAGCAGACTTACTGCAGGAGTAAGTAGCATGCTCAGTGAAAGAAAATATGTAAAACTTGCTTGGGATCTGAAGTGGAAAAAAAAGGAAGCAAAGCAGCGGAAGATTTTGTGACTGATCTAAGCCTGAGCATCTGAATTACTGGTATTTAACTGATAAAAGAACAGTTGTCATGGAATACCAGAAGAAAAATACTGAAAAAAAACTGAGAAACCCCAAGTTAACCTATGGTGAGATTTATATGTGAAATTAAGCAAGAATGCAAAAAAAAATGCAATCAAAACATCAAAAACTCCAACATCCTTATCAAAGTAGTCTTTGTCTTGAAGGTAAGTAAAAAAAAATGGAAAACACCTTTAAACTACAAGGTTCAACTCAGGTTCCAATGTCGGATGTGTCAAAGATGCTGAAGATGAGCATCACATATATTCCAGTAGAACAAGAGAGTTTATTCTTCACAGGAGATGCAGGAAATTTCATGTCCCTATTGGCCAGAACTCAGTTTCATTCAAAAGCAACTCAAGTCCAGTTCTTACCACTGACAAAGGACACCTGAATTTTTTTCCCTTGAAAATAACATTTTCTTTCTTTAGTTGCACAATTATTATTGGAGGTCTGGGTACAGGCCTGGGACACACTACTGCATATACTTTGAAGGAGACTACATAAGCTTGTTATCAGAACTGGAATGCAAGCCTGTTTCCCCAGACCTTTTGTGAGGTCCAAGATGTATGGCATTTCCCAAATTCCTTGGGGATATCCAATAATCTTCCCAGTCTCCTGGTTGCTTGTGGAGTAGCTATAGAGTACTGACTCCTATTCAGCTGAGCTCAGGTTAAAAAAATAAATATGTCTTCATAAATACATGCTTCAGATTATTCAGAAAATAAAGATAAAATAAACCAAAAACAAACAAAAAAGCCACATATACCATAGGAAAAGTGTACATTATATATCTAATTGTATGTCATGCAAGGTAAAGTTTAACTTAGGTGCTTCTTTCCTCAACACTTTTTCAATCTCCATTGACTGTTTCATTTCCCGCATTAACCCCCTTCTCCTCAACTCCCTACAGCCTCTTTCCCCTCTCTGTTGTAATACCCTTCCTGTCTCTGCCTTTGATTTTATGCAGATTTGGGTTGTCTGGGATGATGATTATAGAACTGAAAATAGAGTAATACAATAGTCCTGTGCTAGAGCTTAAGACTCATACAAAGCACAGAGGATCACTACCTGCTCTGCTGGGAGCATTTCTGAGCACTCAGTGCACCTTGTGCAATTCTTCAGATCTTACTATTTGTCTTACAGTTATGTGTGTCAGGAATTAATTGCCTCACAAGGCTACAGGGCAGATTTGTGCAACTGGGACTGCTGTCTTGCATCACAGACACATGCCCTGGAATGACACTGTGCCAGTTTTCCCACACTAAGCCGTCATTGATCTAATTGTGTCTGCATATAGATGGCCGTATATGTCATTTGATATTTCTGCAAGTCTCACTTCCTTTGACATCAGCTTCTCTCATTACAGAGATTATAGTTCTCAGCTTTTTTGCTAAAACACCTCCATAGGTGAGGTCATTAAATATGTTGTGGTGATGCTTCCTGTGAAGAGTTGGTGGCTCTGCCCCAGTAAAACTCAATTCACTCACAAAGTTACAAGGCAAATTGTTGGGCTCTGAAATGTTTCTATTAATTCAACTCATGGGTTCTCACAAGATGAGGAACTCTGAGGAAATGCTAATCTTAACAGCCATGATTTTATCAATTTTGCTGGCTGAAGAGACTGACTGATGAACCAGTTTTTACTTCCTGTCAAGAGAAATGAGGAATAAAAAGAAAATCCCAGAAGGTTTTAGATACATGCACAAAAGCAACAAAGGAGAAGGGTCAAAAAACTCATAGGACAAAGAGATATGTACATTCATGTGATGGGGAGCATCTGACTTAGCTAATGGATCAGCTCAAGAGGTGGAAATGCTGTCTTGTAGAGAAAACAAGAGAAATATCTAAACAGAAGCAAGACCACCAGCTTCCAGCACAAATGCTGTACCAGGGAAATAAGGAAAGGGCAAAAAAATGTGTATAGGATTTATCATATTTATCTTATGCTAGTAAGTAAGGAGCCAAAGAAAACCTGAACACAGACCTTTCAGACATTATTAATAAATATACCCATGCCACTCTCTATACTTGAAATATAAAATAGTGTGCTCACATACTTGCCACTAGTGATTTCTAAGAAAACATGTTTATATTTGTGAACTCTAAAGAGTCGGCGTTTTGTTTAGTGGAGGGAACAAAAAAAATGTTGTTTGGATGAGAACAAATGTTTCATTTTGTGTTTTCCAATTCAGTCAACAACAAAATATACTTCATTGCTAGCATCACTTGCGTGTCAGGCATATACACAAGAAAACAAAAAACACAGATTTATGTTGTCTGTTGTACTGGAGAAACCCAAGGGGAAATTCTGACAGGCAAAAAAAAAGAAAACAAAGAGGGAAGAATTCTTATTTCAAAATCTCTAACTGGATTAAAGTGACAGGGAACAAATGACTACAAGCCTCAGAAGCCGAGGACTTCCATCTCTAGGTGTGCTGGTGTTTCTATTATGAGCCTCCACTTCAAATATAACTACAGAGACGAAATTGATTTTCTGGTTTTATGACCTTTTTAAAGGCACATTAATGTTCTACATAACTGAGTATTTGCACAGTACTTTATTATGTGAAATACCATTAATTTCAATGGGAGTTTGTGTAGTATGGTAACGATGTCATTAAACAGTGCTGTTAAACTCATTGGGCTATTTACCGTCCTGAATTACACCTGGACACCCCCTCCCCCTGAGCAGCATGGCCTCTCCCACACCTCAGCCCCTGAGCAGCATGGCCTCTCCCACACCTCTGTACCTGACTCATACAGTGTGCCCCTGCTTCCCCTGGCTAGCAGGGGCCAAAGACCAAAGCTCAGCAGCTGCAGGTAATGACTAACAGGAGGTTTTGAGACATGGCCCATGTTAAATCCATCTGCACAAGAGCAGGTTTTGTCCAAAAGACACTTACCTTTACTGTGTGGCTATGCCACGAGTTGGAATGTTTCATTTATCTCTCTATCCTAAAATGTCCCAGGTTTATTTTCACAAGACCTTTATGAAGAAGAAATAGAGCAACTTAATTCCATGGGGTTAAATTAATGCACACACAGAAGATATGATCTGCACACAACAAATTCTTCCAGCAGCCTGAGCCCTGAGCAGCATCCTGGCCAGAAACTGCTTTACAGACACATTACTCCTGCAACCAGTGGGAACATAAGCATGTGACATGTTTTATAGGTGATTATTTCCATTTTAATCCATTGATAATAACTTGCATGTTCAAGAATTTCCAAGACTTTATGCCTTTAATGTTGAGGCATTACACAGCATCTTCAGGAAATGCTTGGAATAGGGGGGTTGAGTAAACTACACCATCTTTGAAGTAGCTTAAGGAGGTATTGTGCTCAGCATCACTGCTTTAAGGTGTCATCAAACCTCTTTTCTGTGTGTGCCAAGCTGAGAGAAGACCTGTTTTCCTTACTATTCTATCCATGCTGCTTGCCTTGAAGAGAGGAGAGAAACTGATGTACAGATAGATTAGGGAATGAGAGGCTGGAATGCAGCCGTGCAGGAGGAGATCTGAGAGTTTTGATTGATGATAAACTCAATTTGAGCCATCAATGTTCAGTCAAAAGGACCAACTATGTACTTTGAGTGCATTGAGCACAATGTAGCCAACTGATCTAAAGGAATTGTCCCACTATACTCAGCACTGGTGAGGCCTCACCTCAAGTACTGTGTGTGGTTTTGAGCTTCACAATATCAGAGGGATATAAAAGGTTTAGAGAGTGCCCGAAGGAGGGCAACAGAGATGGAGAAAGGACAGTTGGACACGACTTAGGAGGATTGGCTGAGGGTCCTAAGTTTGTTCAGCTCAGAAACGAGGAGCCTGAGCAGTGACAACATTCCTGTCTGCAACCCCTCAAGTTGCAGAGCAGAGAGCAAGACATCGATCTCTTCTGCCCAATGTCTGGTGATAGAACACAAGGGAATGGCTTTAAGCTGCATCAGATGAAGCTTGAACTGAATATGAGGAAAAAGTTCTTCCCTGAGAGGGAGCCTGAGCACTGAGAGAAACTCCCCAGGGAATAGGTCATTGCCCCAGGCCCGCTGAGTATTCAAGGAGCATTTGAACAATGCACTTAGACACCTGATTTAAGTTTCAGGTTTCCCTGAGTGGTATAAAGAGTTGGATTCAGTGATCATTGTGAGCCCTTTCCAACTCAGGATATTTCATAAATTTATGAAAATACAGACAGTCCCAACCTCAGCTTTCCACTTGATCTCGACTCAGCATGCCAGGACAGGCCTGAAACCAACAAGGGCCTGATACGAAGGAAGTTCTCATTTTCCATCTTCACATGACAGCTTGTAGCCCAAATCATCTCTTTGATTTTAACCTCTGTCATTTTCTCTCTTTCTCAGTAATGGTTTTTTTCTTTACAATGGTTTCTTCCTGTCCCAATGAAGTCAATGAGAAATAAGATCAAGCTCTTTTCTTTTTGGATTTTTTGTTTTTTGGTATCTAATTTGGATTGCAGTTGTACTGATTGACAGCTCTACTACAACTGCATTGAATTGCTGCCCAACTCAGTAATCTACTTTGGTGTCTTAATTAACTAGAATCAAATTTGAATTGAATTGCTTTCCTTGGAGATCTTTTAGGGTGGTTGTCAATCCAAAGGTAAAGACTTTTATAAAATAGCTGCTGCTTTTTATTTTGTACAATTGCTTTAGATAAAGATATTTTTCTTCATCTCTTACCTCTCAGTACTTGCATTTTCTTATTTCATATTTCCTTTTTCCATTTTTAATGTATTCTTTTCTCCCTATTTTTTTAATTAGCTTTCTATTTGAATTTAATTATTTTTTTCTCTTTCAGTTAACTCCTGTCTTTTGCAGAACACTATCTCACCACCCCCTTCAATAAAGCTCTGTCTCTCAGCTTCACCTGCCTCTTTGAATTCTCAACTCTCTGATTTATTTTCTCCTTTTCTAATTCCCCTCCCCCCAGTAATTCTTTTTTAACTCATGAGTTTCCGTTCCAGACACAGAACCTAGGTTGCTCCCCTTTCTCTTCCCTTACATCAGTGCAATTCTGTGGGTCCCAAATGAGCAACACCAGATCTGTACCCTCCTGGTGTAGAGAAGAGTCAGTCCCATAAAGCAAACCCAGTTAAGATAACTGAGATGTTTCCTTTTGAACACAATAGGAAGCAGCTGTTCAAAGTATAACAGATAATAGGAAAAATTTTCAAATTTCTGATCCTGTGAAGGGGGAAGAGCATTGCAGTAAGCAGATAATAAATATTCCTTGTCTTTATCTATTCCCTACCAACATTTCTCTTCTCACTCCTCTTCTTTCTACAAAGTTTACACACGATGTCTCTTATGGGCAGAGATTCTGATCTTATTTTTACTGCTTTTACACTGCCTCCACTATTAATTTCTGTTCATTTCTCTTGAGTTATTTAAGCATTAGCAAGAGCAGACTCAGGATCTATGTTGGGCTGGGATTTTCTCTTAGTTTTCTTCTTTTACTTTTTAAATTTTATGTCCCAGCTGATCTTAAACAGATGGCTTTTTTCATTTCAGGAGTAGCTTAAGTCTGCACTCTCCAACATACAGCAGTTATCAGTTAATGAGATGACTTGTACCCCTGTCCACACTTGCAGCACTACGGCTGCCTAAATGAGCTGATGTGCTGCAACTGAGGATTAAACCATCTCTTTCAATCCTGCATGCACTGCAGCACAAGCTACTCACTCCAGCAACCACAGAAGCAATTGCAGTCCTGGGAAACAAAGATGAGCAGAAGCTCTTGTGCATTAAAGGTAAAGCAACTTCAGCAGTAGAAAAATGAAAAGAGGAACATATCCTCTCCCTGCTGTTCAGATGCTGCTGAAATCCCCTACCATTTTCTTTTCAATTTTATACTGTTTTGTGTATTTTCACATCCTTTTTTAATCCACCCACCCATGCTTCATTTTTGTAAGGTGGACTGTGAACCTGCCATAGTTAAAAAGGGTACCCCAAAATTCATGTCTGTAGCCTACACCATTCTAAAGCCATCCACATAGAGTATAGGTAACACTTTCTAGTAAAAGAATAAAATTCCTAATGTTGGAATACAATCTTTGGGATTTCATGCTTCCAGGGTGAGGTAACCACTGGTACCATGAAACTCAAAGCAGGGCTACTTTTATAATAATGCTGCATTTGTTGACACCACAAGGAACCCAGAAACTTTGGCAAAATGATTACAGAGGTTTTAATCCAAGTTGCACCCACCCTAATATTCAGCTATAAATGACTACCTGGCCATTTAAACTGGAGAGCTGAAGACAATTTCATACATCTTTTTGCTCGTTATTGATTACAGAAACACCACAACCCAACTATTTTCACCCTAGGGCCAGCTAGGTTCAGATGTACCCTCTCCTTTCTATGTAGACTGTAGAAAACAAAGATCCTTTAAGGAAGGCTTGGAAACTGGTGTCCATTTATCTGTGTGAAAGTATAATTTGTTCAGAGAACCTAAATAATTTGTTCCATTTCCTTACTACAGAGATAAAATTAATAATGCTTCTTCATATGTGAAGGCAACATTTGCACTGACATGGTTATATTTGCCATAACAAGAAAAACTGTCAGCAGACAAATATTTTTTTTGTAACATGCTCTTACTCCCTCCCCGGAAACAATTCTGTATTAGACTTCTTTGACTTATTGATGTAGAGAGCTGAGGCACAATTCTTATAAGCAGTTTTTTTGTAGTACAAAGATTCAGCAAGATCCCAACACAGCTCTAAGCACTATGCAGACACCTACAGAAAGACAAGTCCATATACCCATTCAACCCTGAGAGATATTTATACCAGTGCAAAATGAATGTATAACACTGTCATTCTGGCTTGATAGTAACTGAGGTCCATCAGCTAATTAATTGTGTGCAGCACCAAAATAGCGCTGAAGAGACACAACAGTCCCTGCCCTGGCAGCTTCACAACTACTTTCCCATCCTTTCCCTGTTACACTTGTGTGAGCTCTACACATAGGCACCAAGTCTTCAGACTCAGAAAGGATTCAAAATAAAACACACCAAAACAAAAACCTCATTGTGTACTTTCTGATTAATTTTTGAGTGCACCTGGAGCAATTACAAGAGTAGTACTGGTATTCTTCATAGAGTCTGTCCCTTAATGTGCACCATGATTAGAGGAAACTTGGATCCCAACAGGCATGGTCTCTAAAGACTTGAGAGGCTGGTGAGGGAGGGGGGGAGCAGGGGGACAAGGAAGGTCATTAAACATAGGCAAGGCACCTCCGCTTGCCCCTCTCAGCACAGACCAGTGCAAATATGTGATCTGAAAATTAACACAGTTAAGAAGGAAATGTCCCAAAGGGAGAATCAATACCCAGCAAAGGATAATGGGAACCCTGTGCAAGCAGCTGTGGTCTGCCCTCTGAACATTAGCACCTGTCGAAGACAGCAATCAATGCTGGTCAATGGGCAGCCCTGCTTACAGCTCAGTTCACAGTGATCCTTAGCTGGAGCTAAAAGAGTGGCATCCCATGCTGCCAAAGGGTGTCCCTTTCTTGCTAAATGCAGACAAACAATGACTTCCCCAAACAATTGGCACCGATCTTTTTAATTTTCTGATTTGTCTTTTTGCAGTATACAAGGAGGATCTGCAGAATCCACAACTAGAAGTTAAGTTATTCAGGCTAATTTCAGAATGTGTCAAGGCACAACAGGCACTTCAATTCAGCCACAGCAAGGAATTTGGGTTTAACCATTTCCATCAGTGCCATGTTTTTCTTGTACTTTATTATCATTATTAATGAACCTTATTTATTACCTTTTCAAGAACAGTGGAAAAGCTGGAGATGCTCCAAGCAGGTTGGTATTTGAATTATTCTCCACAGGACAGAAAAATTTTGCAGGCAGCGACCTTTACATCTCAATTGCATCACTGAAGACTGTCTTGTCACAGCCTTTGTGCACAACTCCATACAACAGTAAAAAGGGAGAAAATGGATGTAAGCAAAGAATCATCTCTTTCAAGGGGTCCATTGGACAGGATGATGAATTAGCCTGATGTAGTCAGCAACAGGTCCTGAGAACATTTCTTTCATTCAGAAGGACCTTCTTATCTCTGGTACAATTAATAACAAACAATATCAAAGTCTGCAGATTTTTTGGAAGTTTTAAGCATGTCATTTTGACCCATGACTGTATGAATCCTCTTAATAATCTCCAAATACTGTTGTACTTCAGTATCCCAAGATAATGCGAAATACATGCAGTAAACTGAACTCCAAGGAAATCAAAGCCTCATTCCTCTAACTGCTATGTGACTACTCACGTGCTCAAAACTAGAAGTGTGCTTCATTACGAGTCTGTGAATCTTCTTTAAATGCTAAAATACAGAAGAATGTCTCCAGAAGTTAGCCACCAAAATTTACTCCAGATCTTGTGGTTCCCAGTCCCTTGCTCTCAACATAATAATATTCTGTTTCCCACTAGAGAACCCAGTAGCATTAACAAACACAGAAATGCAGATTGAGCTGAGATGCCAGCAAGGGCGCTGAAAGGTAGACAGCTGAGCAGTGTACTGGAAAATGACCAGATATATTTAAACTGGCACGATCCAGTTAGCTACATTCTGAACTGATGCCAAAAGTTCAGGGGCATTGTGAGCACATCTTACATAAGGGACACACGTTTCTGCCATCTACTCCTGCTACTGAGCACAGCTGAGTGGAGAGCAGGGAGCAGAGGGCAGAGGATATCCTAGATTGGTCTTTCAAACTTGACACAGATTTCCATTTTGTCACGTTCTTAGCATGTGTGTTTATTTTCCTTGAATATTCAAGCATTTGGTGCTTTACAGTTGCCAGAGCTTATGAAAAGTGCATATTTAGCTCAAAGAGTTCCCAGATGTGAATTTCAAAATGACACTGTGTTGATTAGCTATAGAAAGCAGCCAGTCAAAGAGCAGGAGCAACAACATGTGACTTGGCATTCCCCAGCCAGCCAGAAAATAGTCACCCATTTAATTTTTCATGAATTTTCCAAAATCTGGGAATACAACAAAAGTTAAAGGCAGGAACAAATGTTCCTGTTTTCTAATCTGCACTTAATGTCTTACCTTATCATCACTACTATTTTGCCTCCTCCTTATGGGAAGGGGTTACAAGAAGACCTATAGGGTCACTGGAAAACAGTTTCCAAGACTTACTAAAGGTTCCTCCTTAACTAAAGTTATCCCACTATGAAGACACCTGGGGCTCTACTCCACCTCTGGGGAAAAAAAATGAAATTACAGTGAAATGCCTTTATTTTTTCTAAATGTTATGCATTGTTTGCAGCTGATCATTCATCATCACAGCTCCCCCCATGAATGATTCATGAGGGGACAGCTGTTCCCAGGGCCTCTGCTCCTGAGCTGCACATACCACAGGAGGCTTCCCCAGGCTGGCTATGCCAGAAGCTGAGCACCTGAGAAGTGCAAATGCTTCTTCAGCTCAAAGACCTTCATTTTTTCAGATGAAGGCCAGGCCACAATGCACCCAAACAGTTCAATTAAGGGGTATGGAATGGGTAAGTGGGTTATATAGAGAAATAAAAAGTGTTTCAAAGCATACAGTAAACCAGACCACTGGAAATACTGGGATTAAAGATCCTGTAGAGGATTCTTCTAGCTTCTGCAAAATGCATGCATAAAACACACAAAACTGCATTAAAATGTTGACATGTTCTACAGATACTATTTGGTTTGTGTCTTATTTTTCAAGAAAAGGATGGAATTTAAACTGTAGGCACTACAAAGGACAGAGTAAAGCCAGTTTTCATATCCATATATGATCTTCTTCTGAGTCTTGTCTTTGTATAACATGCTGTATTCTCTCACAAATTTGCCCTGAACCAGGACACCCACACATTCATGAATCGTGTATATAGCACTTTCTACTGCAGGCAGAACTAAACTTCTCCCAATGAGGCTTTCCTGCTTTCAATTAATAGTAATTTAAAAACAATATCTTCCCTCTCTGTTTACCATTACCTCAACTGAAGAAGAAAGGCTTAAGATAGAATTTTTTTAATCTACTCAAAATCACAGTTGGTAATATCACAGTAATTGTTATTGTAAATCAGCTATTTTTTAAACCAAATTATGATTTTGCCCTAAGAAAATAGGAAACCGACAGTAGAACTGAAGTGACAATTTCTGTGGTGTGTCTAAAATTGCACAAATCAGGAACGTATCTGATACCTTCTTCTTCTCCTTTGCATCCTTGCCCTTTTAAAAGAAAAGAAAGGATAAATTACTTCCAGGATTATACTCTACTGGCAATTTTAGGAAGTCCCTAGATCCCAACAACTGCACTGAAGAAAGAGTGGTGCAACTCTTTCAAGCTCTACCAAATAAAGAAAAAAAAGAAAAGAAAAAAAAGATTGGATTGCCAAAATCTGATGCCATTTCTAATAAAGAGCACAGATGTTTAAAATACAGAGAAAATGCTACTTAGAATTTGGGGTTTGAACTCTTTGAAACTGCTTTGATTGGAAAACGCATCATGCACTGATATTTCAAAATAATAGTTCCTAACTGGAAAGCTTCAAAATCTGCAGTCCAAGTTTGGAATTCACATGTCACTTCCTTCTTTAAGGAAGAGTAGTTGAGAACAATGCAGAATGGGATTAACTATTTATTTTTAACCATACAGCTTTTGTCTAAGTGTTCTTTATCCTTTTTGGCTGGTGTTCTTTCTCAGCCTCATTCTGACCTTTCACTCGTACCACCACACTCAGTCTACAAAGTATTGAAGGTGATTTATACCACAATCATTTTTTATACAGAAGTGGGCAAGGAAAACTCAGTTGTTTGCATATGCAGGAGGGCAATTTAAAATAGAATGAATTTCAGCTGCAGTGCTGGGATTCTTTACCATGTCTTCATAAGAGATGTACAAACCACTTAGTCTGCAACAAACAAGGTTACAAGTCACACATCATACATACACTGGAATTACATGGTTTGTGGTAGACCTCTCTGACAGAGCCAAACTCTGTTCTCAATCTCCGGAGACAATGGGCTTGTGTTGATATAAAGTTGCAGAATTTGACTTTAAATCAGTAAGCAGAAACACCAGACAAAAAACAACAGGCCTCTGCAGACATATGTCATTGATCAGATATTACTTGCACATGGAAATTTTTTTTAGTTACAGAAGAAAACCTTTTGTTGACTCCAGAAAGACCAATACTATGTCTAGGCAGCCAAATGTTAAGTATCGCCCTGAAAGCAGCAATGTTCACCTTTGATGTAAGGGAAGACACCCATGGCAGGGTTTCCCTGGGGAAGAGGCAACGTGTCCAGCCACCTTTTTTCCCATTAACAACAACTGTGCAGTTCAAATTCCTCATCACAGAGACATATGGCCCCAACACCATCATACCTGCTTGCAGCTAGCCACCAGCTGGTTTTGACTCCATTGACCACCTCTCACTGAGTCCAGCTGTCCAGTCAGATTTTACCCCGTGGACAGTTCACCCACCTGAGCCCTGAGCAGTCAGTTTCTCCATGAAAATGTTCTGGGAAATGGAGTCAAAGGCTTGACTAAAGTCCACATAAACACCCACAGCCTCTTCCTCATCCACTGATCACCTTGTCATAGAAGGAGGTCAGGCTGGTCAAGAGGAGCTGCCTTGCATAAGGCAGCCTGATCTCCTCGCTGTCCTGCACATGCCACAGGATGGCACTCAGGATGATCTGCTCCATCCACTGACATTCCTCAGTACCTAGGTCAGGCTAACAGGCCTGTAGTTCCTCATACCCTCTTTCCATCACTTCTTGTAGATAGGCATCCCATTTGCTAAGCTCCAGTTAACTGCAACCTCCCCAGCTGACCAGATTCCTTACAAATAATTGAAAGTGAGCACTTCTACCAGCTCCTTCTGTACACTTGGGTGGATCCCATTGGGCCCTGTGTGTGTCTAAGTGGTGTAGCAAGTTGTTAACTATTTCCATTTTTATTTTCCACTGGATTATGTGGCTGCATTCTGCTCTCCATCAATGTCTTCCAGCTCAGGGGCCTGGTTAACCCTGAGAGCAAATGGTTTTATGTTAAAAACTGAGTAAAAGAAGGCATTATTACCTCAGCCTTTTCCTTATTCTCTCTATGTCACTATGTTTCCCCCTACATTCAAAATCCATGGAGATTGTCCTTAGCCCTCCATGTATTTATAGAAATATTTTTGATTGGTTTTGATGTCATTAACCAGATTAGGTTCTAGTTGGGCTTTGGGCCTTCTAATTTTCTCCCTACATAAACTCATGACATCCTTGTACTCATCCTGACTTGCCTTCCAATGGTCATAAACTCATTTTTTTATCTGAGTTCCTGCTAAAGCTCTCTGTTCAGGCAAGCCAATCTTCTTTCCCACTGACTCTTCTTTTGCCACATGGGGATGGCCTGCTCCTGCACCTGTGGGATTTTCTTGAAGAATGTTTTTTCTTGAAGAAAGTCTTCCTAGACTCCTTGACCCTTCAGGACTGCTTTCCAACCAGGCTTCTAAATAGGTCACAGTCTGCCAAGGTGGCACTTCTGCTGATCCCCCTCCTTACTTCTCTAAGAATAAAAATTCTATAATTTTGCAATTGCTGTGCCCCAGATAGCCTCTAACCATCACATCACCCATTAGGCCTTCTCTGTTCAGAAGCATAAGGTCCATCAGGGCACCTTCCCTAGCTGGTTCACCCATCAGGTCTCAGGAAATTAAAGCAACCAACCCTTGTAGACCTCTATACCCATAACTGAACTGTTCTTGGGTAATCTAAGAGAGATCCTACAGGAGTTTCCTCAACTGAAAATTGATGAAGAAAAAAGAAAAAAATTCTGTGTATGTAATGAGCAAGAGTAGAAATTCTTTGAACCAGTTAGCACAGCAGCATGTTCACAGTGACTTATGAAATATCTGTGGACTTTAGGCATTGTTCTGTGATGCCTAATAAACCTTATATAATCTGTATGTATAAACCTTATATATATATATGACAAAATAAAAAATTGAAAGGTTAGTTTTTCTTACAGCAAAATTCTCTACATTTTTTTCCTTGCAAAGCTTAGGTTTCAGTTCCCACCATGAGTAATTTCACATTCTTACTTGAACACAGTAAATATTTGAGAAAACTCTGGAATAATTCATTCAGACAGATGCCTATGTCAGAAAAAATCCAGCTGCATTAAGGTCAGTTAGAAAGGGAATGATTTTGTAGGTGCTGTTGTTCACCACCTAAAACATCACTTATCTTTCTGAAGAACTTGTCCTAGAATAATGCCAGACACTTTTTCCATAGTACCAGTAGGCTTCTATGCATATATTTATATCCAGAATGTTAACTCTATGTTTAGCCATTTGCAGAGATGTTTGTGTGCTTTGGTCCTTTTAAAGGCTACTAATTCCTGCAGAACAACTAACCCACTGCCCACTAACCTACTGCCAAGCATCACTGTGGGAGACAAAACCTCACCACTCAGCTGAAACTACTTCAGATCCTCTCTGCCTTTGTGAATGTACTTTCTGTATAGTAAGTGGCAAAGAAAACTGTAAAGCAGAGATTGGACTAAAGTACTTCCAAATATCATTCCTCTAAATCTATCACAGAATCACAGAATCACAGAATAGGTTGGGTTGGAAGGGGTCACAGTGGCCATCTGGCCCAACATCCCTGCTTTAACAGAGCCATCCCAGAGCAGACTGCACAGAATTGTGTCCAGACAGCTCTTTAATATCTCCAGTGAGGAAGACTCCAAAGCCTCTCTGGACAATCTTGTGCTTGGTCACATGCACAGTAAAGTTCTTCCTCAAAATGAAGTGGCATCTCCTGTGTATCCATTTCTTCCCTTTGCGTCTTGTTCTATTGCTTGGCACCACCAGGAGGACTCTGGCTCCACCCTATTAAGGACCTGCCTTCAGATACTTAAATGCTTTGATGAGATACAATCTCAGTCACTTCTTCTGGAAGCTAAATAGGCTCAGCTCCCTCACTCTTTCCTCATGAGAGATGTTCCAGTCCTTTAACTGTGTTTGTAGCATCCGCTGGACCCAGTCCAGGAGTTCCGTGTCTCTCTTGTACTGAGGAGCCCTCCCTCAACCTGCTGGAAATGCCCCTCCTAATGCACCCTTCTAAGCCAAAAGGACACACTGCCAGTCATGGACAGCTTGTTGTCCCCCAGGTCCTTCACAGAGCTGCTTCCCAGCAGGCCAGCCCCAGCCTGTGCTGGTACCCAGGGTTATTCCTGCCCAGGTGCAGGGCCCT
>JAYDZK010000169.1:97303598-97315076 GCA_034509185.1 Euphonia xanthogaster
GAAGGGGAAAGGGAAAGGGAAAGGGAAAGGGAAAGGGAAAGGGAAAGGGAAAGGGAAAGGGAAAGGGAAAGGGAAAGAAAATAGTTCTCCCCAGAATCATCTTATTAAATTATCACCCTACAGTAGCTGAGCTAATTGCTTTTGACCTATGATTCTAACCTTTGCTGACTGTTTTCTAAACATGTTTCCTATGAGTTTCCCAGAAAAAACACTTCGCCACTTAGAGTGATGTAGTCCTTCCTTGAAGGAGACGTGAAATACCCTGGTCCTTCTCCAGAGTGAGTTTTAAGGAGCTGAAGTTTAAGATCGAAGTTTAAGAGCACTATCCCTTATTGTCAGTGGAAACTATCAGGTGAATAATTATGAAGAGTAGCTAGAAAGCCCCACGTTTGGAAACATCTCATTACAGTCACCTCTCAGGCTTCTCTGGACACAGGCATTTATCTAATATTTCAACAAAGCCATAAGTCATAGATTTGAATCAGTAACTAATTCAGGTAAATTTAGGAGTAAGGTCAGGAAAATGGAAAAAAACATGCCAAGAGTCAAATTGGGTCGTCACGATGGCTGATTGTAGGCTTAAAATACACAAATGTAGACCTGTTGTCCTGCAGAAATTTTTATATAATGCTGTCACACACTTCCTAGCCACAGAGATCACCACACTATCAGTCAAGTACTCCAACATTATTATTATCACATGGAAAATGTTACAGAAAAAAAAAGTGCCTTTTTATTAGCCAGTCTGCAAAATTCTCCTCAACTAACTCAAGGGAGAGTGGCCTTAAGCTGAAGGAGAGTAAGTTTAAACTAGATATTGTGTAAAATTTATTTACTGGGAAGGGGATGAGGCGTTGTTCCAATGCCTCATCGCCTTCCAAGTAAATAAATTCAGGTTGCCCAGAAAGGTTGTGAACTTCACATCCTTGGAAGTTTTCAAGATGAGGATGGATGGAGCTCTGAGCAGCGTGGTCTAGCATAAGGCTCCCTACCCATGGCAGGATCTTAGAACTAGATGATGTTTAAAGACCCTTCCAACCCAAACGACTCTATGATTCTATGTGCAATATCAAGCATGCTGTGACGGGAAACATCCTTCAGACAGGTTTACACAATTCCACACACAGTCACAGTGAATCAATACATGGGATATAGGGATACATGTAGACCTTACTGTTCCCCTTTCAGGTACATATCAGAGGCTTGGGCTCTATGCAATCAGCACATCAGCGTAAATTTGTCTGTGCTTACACTGCGCATTTTCCTGGCTTTCTGTATACAGAGAAAATACATGTCTAGTTTAGGTCTAAAATCCTCACATTATTATTTTCAGACTAAATGTTGTTGTCTGGATTATGTGCAAAATGGAGAAGACAATCCATGTTATTTCCACATTATAACTGAATACGGATGAGTCAGATGATTACTGTTTTCTAATAACTACATGCCTTTTGTCTTTCCAGATTTATATAGAACCATGTTGATTTTAGGATAACAGTGATTTGCCAAGGACCATTTTTATATCAGAATTTAAAGACAAGGCCCAGCAACTGGATCTCAAGAACAATCTTGAGCACACAGACAAATTTACTGAATAACAGATTAATAGATATAGAAATCTAAGGTAAAGATGGAAATTGCATTCAATCATTCCAGTAAATAAATATATTGTTGTGATTATTTGGAAACAAGCATCTAATAAAATCTACTACAATCCTCAAAAAAATTAAAGGTTATACTTTTCAGTTTGCACCTCCCCCTATTATGAATATCCCAGGATACTGTCAAAAAAAACACCAATATAAAATTTCCATTTTTCAGCTGGGGTAAATGTTGAGTGCTATCTTGCAGGACAGGAAAAGTTTGGAGTGTTACTACAGTTGCATAAGCCTTTAGTAGCCTACGTGGGTGAAATAAATTGGTTTAACTCAGACATGTCTAGCTAATAAGTGTTCGGAGTAGTTTTTTTTTCTACTAGTGTAGTGTGCAGGTGTGTCACATCCTGTTCTGGTGTGACTAGCTGGGCACAAATGCCTCCCATAAAATTCATCCATGGCTGTAGTGACTGTGAATCCAATTACCCCAAAATGGGTGTTGTGCTTCTGAAGTTCAAGCAAACAATGCCAGGGGAGTGCTTCCTGAAAATCTTTTCCCCCACATCAGGAGTCTTTCATGAAGTACAAAGAACAGGTGTGCATGTGAGCTAAGTTGTCTCTATTGTTTTATAACAAGGCATCTCATTTTTTTGTACTTAAGCCCTGTGTCCATTAAATGTAATTCAGTGGGATCATCAGAGCTTGAAAGAGCAGATCAAACAGCATGGAGAATCCCAGCTGTGCAGGGCCCAGTTCAGAGTGAACATTAACCTAGGCATTCAGCACTAATTTATTCTACTTGATACAGGAAGATGATCTATTTCTGTGTTGTAGGTTGTCCTCATTCATTTTTTTACTTCTGAAAAAAAGTCATAGAGATAGGTAGAGAATGAGAGAGAGATATTTATGTATTTATGTGTGACAAACTAAGGCAACTTTTATATGAATATAAGTACACACAAATATGTGTGGCAAGGAAAAATATACATCTATCTCCCAGCTAATTTTGGATATGCACAGGACTGGCCTAGTATCTCAGAAGCCCCTTCAGAGGAGCAGGCTACTTCTGTTATTATTATTATTGTTGTTGCTGTTATTATCAGTAAACACAATGATTCTACAAGCTTGTATTCATGTCTCTGTGGTACCATGGCTGAAACCTGATGGCTGAGCACCGTGGTGAAAGCACATTTTTTAGGCAGAAGATGCTGATCAGTAATTGTACTTTAAAGGTAAAGAATGAAGCAGTGTTGAGTTGGGTTTTTCCTTTCCTTTTTAGTCCACTGTTAGCTAAAGTTCCAAGCAGGGCTTCTACTAGCACCCTAAGACAAGAGATGTACACAGAGTAATTTTTCAGCTAGGCTGCACCTCATGTGATATAACTGTATGCATATCTCTCCACTTTGCAGTGTATTTTTTTTAACAATGAGAGATTTTTTTTTTTTTTAACAATGAGAGATGTACAGTGGTACAAACCTCAAAAGCTAGTCAAGAACCAAAACCTGCAACTATCCCTCAGGTAAAGGAAAGCAACAGTATGGACATTCATGTCCATGACGATCATTGCACAAATTGTTAAATTATGGACTTTCTCTCTTCCTGTACTTTGCTCTGTACCAGATTGTGCTACATGAAACATTTTGCCTGCTTTGATTTTTCCTAAGTGCTGAAGTTTATTTTGAATCAGTGCGGTGAAAAACCTCTGAAAGGCTCATGAGACTCCCTAAGCCCAAGAGTCCAGCACTTGCACCTGTCAGGATCACGGTTTCCTTCAACAGATTGCTAACTTGGAAATTTAACAGACACATTTCTGCATTTATTTCCTTCCCTGCCTTAACATGAAAAGAAGCAGTATTGTGTAGGTAACATGTAATCAAAGGTTTCACTTGTCAGATTAAGTGGATTGTGATTTTTTTCAGAAGTGAAAGAAAGCTGCAGAAAACTCTGTCCACAGTCCCTCAGGTACACAGAGGCAGTAGTGAGCTTGTCTTAGAGAATGTTAGAAGGATTAAAAGACTAAATAAAATAGGGGGGAAAAAAGAAGTTGCTCTGATTAAGGAAAGCAGTAGTTGCCTGTGTGTTTGTTTAAATCTTTACAGTCATATTAAAAGCCTAATTACTTTTTAGTTAAGGATTCAGGTTCTACTTAGGACAAGAAGTATGAAGAGACAAAACTACTTTATGCAAAACATTCAAAGTCATGGAGCACAAAAAACTCTTCAATATCCATTTGTCTTAAACACATTTACATTAGTGAAAGGTACATCCAATAATATCACACAGATTTCTTCCCCTGAAGTATTGCAACATTACTTCTTTTCTCCATTCTTCCTTAACTTCAGAAATAGATCTAGTATTTAATTTTTATCTAATACATTTAGTTACAAAACAGAAAGTGAACAGATCCTGGGATCTGGACATTTACAGACAGCATGTATCACAGCTACAGAAAGATACAAACATTTTTCAGTCTAGAGGTCAACAGTTTCAGAATCTCCTGAGCTCATTAGCAGTCCAAGTTCTACAGATAAACCCTGCTTTGAAAAGTGAAAAAATAAGAGCCTAAGCTTCACCAAAAAGGGGAGGGATCAAGCTCCTACGTCACTTCCAGAAATGAGGTATAACTTTATTTGTATTTTTCAGAAATCTGTGCCTGCAGTCATGAACCCTATTGTAAAGCAATACTGGGTATTACTGGAAAATAATATGAGCCTTCAGAAACCTATCTGCTTTTTAGAATATGGAACTATGGCCTCAAAGCATCTTAACCTCACCTGCAGGCTGGCTACATCTGACTGTTGCTTAACTTGGTGCTGCAGTGTGAAAGGGCCATTTGTTTTCCATTCTATCAGAAATGCTCAAAAGCTGTTCCGGTTACTGCTTGGCCATAACACACTGTAAACCAAAATCTCTACCAACAACCAGCCCCTTGATGTTATCTACACAACACTAAGGAAGAGAATTGTAGGTGCCCCACAGCAGCTCATCATCTCAGGATTACATTTGTGCTGAGCCAGATCCTCCAGCTTTCGTGTGAGTTTATGCTGACAGTGCAGAGAAAAGCAGCTGCACAATAATGGAGACTCCTGCCCTACATTTCTATTTCTATCTAACCCACAGGAACCATAAGAGGATGACCACATCAATCATAAACAATTCAAATGTATTTTGAAGCATACTATGAAGTTGGATAAATGTTGCATTAAAAAAGGTTGTGCCTATTTGTTAAAATAGAAACCATGGATGCAATTACTTTCTACTTCCTGAATATTCAGTAGTTATGTTGTGCTGGTAATATGTTCAAAGGATGCACATGTGCATTGAAACATTTACAAGCACATTTGTGCTAATATTGATGGAGGTAACAATCTCCCTGCCCTCTTGACATCTCTTCATCAAAATTAATTTCCCCAAATCAGGGGACAGAGACAATGGTAAGTGTGTTTCTTAATCTCTCTAATACAACATATAAAGGCTGAGGTAAAATGATCATGAAAGCTAAAGAGATTACATAGATTGATAAACAAAGGAAAGCAATAAGAAAGTTACCAAATATCCAATAAAATATAAAGGAAATTCATAGGTGAAGCATGAAAAAATATTCCCTAGAGTTAGTTGACACTTTACCATTCCCAATTCATCACAATCACATCACAAAACCTTGAGAAATTATCTTCACTTTTTATATTTACAATGGGTATCTAAAGCAGCAACATGCAGTGAGGGACAGTCTCAGTCTCAAGCCACTTTTCTGTCCAGAATGAGCAAGTGAGGTGAGTAATAGGATGAAGCCAATGTAGATACATTCTGTAGATGCTCACACTGAATCATGTCTCAGAGGTGTGTCCCCAGCACTGTGGAGATGCCTGTTAGAGGATGGCTCTCCCCAGCTTTGCTCAGCATGGACAATGGTGGCAGGCTGGCATTCAGACCAAGCAGCAGAAAAGTGCTCACACCTGCCAGAGTATGCTATGGGTAATTGACAACGGGGCAAGGAGGAGAGAAAGCCCCTCCAACCTCTTTTCTCCTGGTAAATAGTTGCCTAGATAAGCCACAGAGAAGTGAAGTGATTTGTCCTGGGAGTCCTGCTACAAAGTTAGGAAACCCCAGGCTTCCCAGTTCCCAACCCATTGTGCTTTCTATTAAAGCATATTTTTCCCAAGTGGTCTTTTAAATTAATGCCTCAATGAAAACTTAGCTCACAGTGTGTCATCTATTAACAGGCCATACATCCATCCCATCCATCTTTCCACCCCAAAAAATCTTTTTTTGAAAACTATATTCCTCTGTGTCTTTGAGTACATAATCTATAAGAACTGTGAAGGGAAGCTCAGATTGAAGGCTACAGATCTCAGCAATAGGCTTGCATCAAGTGTGAGCCCTGCATTCATCATTGCTGGCTTCTGTTTCATCACTGATTTATGCAGAGGTGTACACAAGCAACACTCACTCCTGAGAAAGTTGTTCAGTTTTCACTGGAATCAGCAAGAAGCCTTGACAGATTAGGCATGGGCAAGTCTTCAGAGAAAGGTGGGGGTTTTTTGCTAAAGAAAATTAACATGGCAAACCAGCATCCAAGTGCAATATGATCCATGTAGCATTTTATTCCCTAAGTTGCACATTTCATGCTGCCTACCAGCTTTTAAAGGTCAAACATGTAAACTTAAGAAGGTGTGTGAGTGTATATTAGTTGCAAAGCTTTTTTTTTGTCAGCTCTATGAAGCAATAACCCATGAAATATAGTTGATATCTCATGGGCACATTTCTCCATACCTGCAAACATTTAAAATTGCACTTGTGGTACATAAAAGATTTATAATGATCTCACCCACAAATATAAATTTTATCCCACATAGGACAAAAAAGACCTAGAAGCAGAAGCAGTGAACAGCTGAACATGAGCACAGTGTCATAAATTCATAACACTTACAGCTTTTTAACAACCAGTCATAAATGTGACTGATTTCAATTTAATTTATGAGACTTTGAGATAGAACCAGGAATGCCTCCTCAAAACTGAGTTTTAAAACAGAGTGAGTACAATTATGGCCTTACTAGGATATTAGGTGAGGCAAACAGGATTGGGGTGGCCATCTGGAAGGTTCCTGAGCCATGCTGCATGTACAGGGTCAGACAACTGGAGCTGAGTGGGCTCCACCAAACTGCAGTGGAGATCCTACTACCACTGCAAGTCAGCAGCACATCCCTTCCCAGCACAAACTGCCAGAAAGGGACACATAAACACAACTTACTGCCACCAAAACCGGGGTTCCTCCTATGGGTACAGCTGGGAAATAGATGGCCAAGTCATCCATCATGGTAGTGTTGGGACAATTTCTCGTGCAGGTGACAATCAGATTCACCTCATCTCCATTGCTCTGTCACATCCCCCAGATATTCACACAAATCACATATTTTGGCAGTTTTGTTTGGACTGGAATTTTTTCTGGCCGTTATTTGGAAGGAAAGGCTATTTGGGAAGGGACTGGAAGATAGGAAACACCAACCAAGACAACAGGGGATGAAAGAAGAAGTGAAACATTCCTGCTTGAGCTTGCTTCCTCACACATCACAAGAACAGCTCGTGTAAATCAGATGTCATACATTAAAAACGTGATGTTACCTTTCTCCCACAACTGTATTGTTTCAATACAGAATCTATGGTAAAAATAAAAAAACCCTGAATTTCACCTACATGAATCTCATAAAACCTCCAAGACAAGCCCTGATATCTAGCAAGTCAAAAGAACTATTTATTTTCTTGGACATAAAGACTGAATTTGATTTTGAGTCTGGCAAGAGGAAAATTTTTTAAATACCCTAGGGAGTCAAAGTTTGCCTCAGAGTCTCTCTTTCTGCACCTGTCAGAAATTTGATTTATTTATTTTTTTCTCTACTGTACATATTGGCAGCTTGGAAACCTAACAAACAAACAACTTGTATATTTTTCCTGTAACTTCATCAGGATAAAAACAGAAGGGAGAAAATATGTTTTACTACCTAAGCCTTTTGCTTCCAGCTTTATCTTGTGCTGCACTTGTTCTTACACATGGAAGATAACAAACAGTTCCTTGTGTTGCCTATGTGTATAAAATTGAAAGCCAAATATTATGCCACAGTGTGAAGTTTTAATATTGTGCCTATTAAAACATCAAAACTAACTCAATATCGAAAAAGACATGGTGAGGTCAAGCTGCAGATGTGTCCCTAAAGGTATGAACTAAGGAGGACATTTCAGTCCCAATTATTTTTAAATGTGTGTTGATAACTAAAGCATAGTTCTTCAGGTTTTGAAGGATATTTGCTAATAGGTAATGGCTACATAATCTGAAAAGGTTAAAAGTTTTTATTTCATTGATTTTTTTTTTAAATGTAAAGCATTTAGATTTTTTTATCAAGAAACTAATTGACCAGTTATGGAGACAAAACTTCAAAGGACTGACAGGTTAGTAATACTTATTAGTTATGGGTAGGTACCTTAGACAAACTAAATGTGGATCATTGAAGAGACGCATGGTGGTCAATGTGAAATGTAAAAGTGATCTGAGCTTCTTGTATAAACTTGTATAGAAATAACTGTCATCAGTCCTGGATCAAAAATTAATGTTGAATTCTCACAATGCTTATAGTAATTCTTAAAGCAGTTTGGAAAACAACAGAGATAATGCTTACATGTTCTGTAATAAGGAATAAAAAAGTGGCCAAGTATACCACCAAAATTCAGTGGTGTCAGCACTGGGGTCTGAGGACATGATCTGTGTTTTAGGAAAGGTATAGGAAAAGAAAAAAGCAATGCAAATTGTCAGGAAAGCCCTGAAGATCTTGCAGAGCTCTTTGCTTTAAAATAAAGTGGTTAATATGAAGAGCTCTTCTGTCTCTGTACCACACTGAAATCATAGCAGCACCCAAAGATTCCAGATACACCCTGAACTGGGGTGCACAGTTGCAACAGCAAGTTCCAGTTATGGCCTAAAAAACCACTGATCTAATAAAAGATACATACCTGTCTTTAAATACCCATTTCAGTTTCTATTCCTGAGACCATCATAGTTACTAAACAATTGTTTCAGATTCAGGGAACAAAAACACCTTCATCTCTGAGACAAGCAAGAGAATCAATATGCATTCAAGAGTTTCACTAAGAAGCAAAGATTTGAAAGTGCAGAATTGGAATTTTTTGTTTAAATAAGAAATAACATTATCACCCAAAATATCTCACCTTTCAAAGAAGGCAAAGTAGCCTCAAAATGCTGAAGATATATCACTGGAAACCTCACCTGTGACCATTAGTGGGATCTTACACACAAATTTGGGCTGTGATACTCCATTTATCTGACCAATAATTAATTTGGAAGTTCTTTTAATTTTCTGCATGTATTCTATGATTACTTTTTTGCCTCCAGCTAAAAAAGAGGAGGCTAAACCAAGAAGAAATAGAGTTGTTTGTGTAGCTAGCATGTCAGTGATCTGTGTCTTGCTCTGAGTGTGACTTCTATTCCAATGATAGAGGTGCAATTCTTTCCTTTTCAGCTTCATCACAAAAATATCAGAAAATTTAACTTTAAGAAAGCAGAACTGGAAGACTTTTCTTCATCTGTGTTTAGTCTTCCACTCATGACAGCTTGGATGTTAAATTTACCACTGCCTCTTTTAAAATAGAGTGATGCCTAGGAGAGAGAAAGGACAGGTATTTATATCCTAATTGATGCAGGGACACAACTCACATTTGCACTGGTGCTTCAGCTATTAGCTAAAAAATAATATTAATTCCTTAGTGGCTAAGGAGAGTGAGGGATATTTTCTCCTTGAATCAGTGGCTTGTACAAATGTTTGGAGAAAACTGAACAAGAGGTTTCTATGGGTTTAGTTCTTCATGTCAAAACATAGTTAGTCATATTTTTAGGGAATTTTCAATAAAATCTTTCAAATGTGACAGTTCCAAAACCACAGTTATGATGTATGCTCATTTCCATTTGTATCAAGGAAGGAAATGTGACCATATTCAGGTAGCCTGAATTTGTAGCAGAATTTCAAATGCCAGAGCATCTGGAGCATCTACCTTTAAAGGGTTTGGTGAGGCATCATTGGTTATAGCTGTCACACCCTGAGTCCTTTCACTCATGGGGTAACAGCAGCCACAGCCACCAAACTGGACACCACAGTAGAAAGTCTGAAGAGCATCTCATGCCTGCAGTCAAGATTTATTCAGGAAGTTTTGTATGTACCAGTGTAAAAATAAGAGATTCCAGAAAGGCTTTGAAACTGTAAATATTAGGGTTATCAGAGCTAAACAATTAGCAACTGAGTCACACCAAAAGAACAGTTACTCATGTGCACAGTACAATTTCAGTAGCAGATCCTAAATCTGACCTACTATAGTAACTAAAACGTTCTCTCTGCTCTTTCAGAATATTATACAATTGCCAACAATGTTTACCCACCCTGATTAAAACAAGTATTCATCTTGGCACTCCAATTACAGGTAGTAGAACAGCTGTGGAGTTGTAAAAAAGAAATAGCCAAGCAGTTCTTCAGCGCTGAAGTAAGTGTTACTGTTTTCTCATTTTTTTGGATGCATAACTTTACCGATCCTGTGATGTAACGCTTAAGCTGATCTAGTTCCCACTTTGCCGTCAAAAGAATAATATATGATTTTCAATGATTGTTTGACAGCCTAGACACAAAACTTCCCAGATAAGAACCAGGGAAAATTTTTAACATTCATTTAACTGTTCCATAGCTCTGCACATTTCAGCTGAAAATTCATACAAGCCTTTTGTCATCCAATGCAGAATGTACTTTTAGTTTCCCCATAGTGACCAAATTCTGCCAGATCTTGTCCATTTACTGGAGAAGGTAAAACAGATTGGGAAGACTTAAAAAAAATTAGAATAAATTAATTAGTTAATTAGAAAATTAATTATTTTCTTTTTTTTTCTCTACTATCCCAGTACCTATATGCCTTTCATGTGCATATTTATTATAGGATCTTTTTATCTAAAGATTCAAAGATGTAAGCCCAAACACTAAGCATATCACATCTATTGGTGATCATTAACCCATATTTTGAATTTACTTGACCTTCTTGGGCTTTTTCCAGCCTTTTTTAATTTTATTTGGAGACAAAATGGATGGTTACACGATGGTATTCCAAACTATCTTTTTTCCATGACACATGAGGCACCAGGTAACTAAGAACTGAAGACTCCAGGATCCAGACATTTTTTGATCTAAAAAATTACTTGGTCCATACAAGGAAACATGGACCAGCACCTCAGCCAACAACTGGGAAGCAATAAGAGACACTGAAGGTGGTGGTGATGAAATTCATGAGATGTTGGTTCTCATCCTGGCTCTGCTACTGGTTTACCTTACAATGAAACTGGAAAAAGAAGTTAAAATGTTGCACTCTCTGCAAAGAACAAGGAGGTCTTTGGGCAAGAATAAGCAAAAAGAACCAGATATAACCATTATTCTGGCACAATAGCCACATAGCCACTGGAACATATTGAATCACATGGTCATCATGAATCACTTGAAGAGCTGTCAAATCACAAAGCAGTTACACCCTGAAGAAATACCTTTAGTCATCACATTCCTTCAGGACACCGTGGGGGCTTCTAAAAGGCAGCCAGTACCAGGGAGATCACCACCCCCTCACAGTTTGACAAAGAGCAGGGGCACAGGTGGCTCTGAACTGACACCAGAGTGTATATACATGGTTGCTCTTGATCACTCTGTCATTTTTCTCCTTATGCTGCTCCTTTTCATTGTCTAGAAACTCCCTTCCTTCTGTCCTTCCTTCGGCCACTTCCTTCCTTCCTTCCTTCCTTCCTTCCTTCCTTCCTTCCTTCCTTCCTTCCTTCCTTCCTTCCTTCCTTCC
>JAYDZK010000169.1:97315176-97336288 GCA_034509185.1 Euphonia xanthogaster
TTCCACCACTTCCTTCCGCCACTTCCTTCCTTCCGCCACTTCCTTCCGCTACTTCCTTCCTTCCGCCACTTCCGCCACTTCCTTCCGCCACTTCCTTCCGCCACTTCCGCCACTTCCTTCCACCACTTCCCCCTCAAAACCTGTCACAGTATGAGGATGTTTCCAAACTGCACAGAGAACACTGTCAGGGTAGGAATAAACCATATCTGAAAAGGTAAGCATTTCTATTTTTCTTGTTTAACCATGTAATCACAAATAGGAGAAAAGGGGTATTAGACATACTTGAAATTTTGCTGTTTCACAAATGCTTTTCTTCAAGTTCCCACATGTACAGTAGACATCCAACTATATTTTAGTCATCTACCCCTTGGCTTGTGAGGAACAGTAAACCAGTCCTACTGTTCTGAAAATGGGTGGGTAAACCCACTAACATTAGACAGACCCTGGCTAATGCAGACCAGAAACAATAAAAGTCCACACAATTTACTGCTGGTTTAATGAAACATATTCACACTGAAGAAATGCTACTTCTTTTCTTTTACCGGCTCCACTCACTTTATTGCACAATCTTCTGTGCCTGTGTCATTAAATCCACCAACTTTCTGGACCATAGCCTCTACAGACATCTTCCCTTGGTTAATGAATATCTTCCAGACAACATTCATTTTATTGACATCCATAAAAGTCCTGGGTTATTTGCCTTGCAAAAGTTAGATTTTATTGGCTATGTATGCTTCAGTTAGTTAATTAAGAAGCAACCAGCAACAGCCTTGGCTTATCTTGATTTTGAGAACTTTGTCTGGGTCAATTTCCAGTGCTTTAACACGTCAGTTTAGCATGATTTCTTTTTCTGCACATTTTCCCACAGCGTAAAACAATGGCTAAAAGTCATTTACTATTATTTCTTTCTATTCTAGTCAGGCCTGAAGGTTCATACTCAACTGTGCATCTCATATGTCTTCCAATACCATGACAAAAAAAGTCCATGCTTTCCAGAAGCTCACAATACAAAAAAGTAACAGCAAAAATTATATTATTAATGAAACATCGACAGATAAAGTGACCTACTCATAAATAAAATTTAGAGCCTGTAGAAAAGCCACAGAAATCAGAAAACGTTTGAGGGCATCAAATGTTAAATGGATTTTAAATCCTGTAAAGGAAGTTCATAATGTTGTATCTAAAAGACAGCAAGCATGTTTTAGGCATTAAATATAATTTGTTTGGTGAGGCTTTTTCCTCCCATATTGGGTTTATTCACACCTCTGAGTATTCACATATTGAAGATCAAACAAGCCTAGTAACAAAGCTCAGCCTTATTGAGTCTTCATGGTGTTCATTCAGTGATGAAGAGACTGAACCAAACAGTCACTTTTGATCGTCGCTCCTGATTGTGATGTGATGTCATTGCAGGATCAGGCTTCCAGGAAGCTCACTCCTCTCCTTCAGGTGCAGTGCAGGTTATTAGCAGGACTGGGATTTTTGCATCAGCCAGGGGTCAGGGCCAGCATCTGAAGACAAAAAACCTGTTTGTGGCAGGGGCGTTTGCTAGCAAGCCTACAGTGAGACACAGCAAATACCCATGGAGGATGAGGGCTGATCTATTCATCAAGTGTTTCCAAAGGGCACAGGTCAACAGGAAAATATTTGTGATTCAAAAACCAATATTTCACTGTTTTCTGACAATGCAAAAGAAAATACTCTTGGACACATCTGACTGCACATTTTTAGTAGCTTTTCCATTTGTTACTCCCACCCATATGTGAAATGAAGGGCCATTTTCTATCCCTATGAAGTATATAATATCTGTCTGTTAGGCAGGTGACCCTTTTGCAGAAACTTCTTGAACAGGGGTATTATATATTTCATTAAATCCTTCATACTTTCCAGAGAGTGATTTTTTTACAATACAGATTTTGTACAAGGCTCACGGAGTAAAAGCAGAGGACACGGGACACATCCAAGGCCCTCCTCTTAAACACATGGTCCATGGTATTCTGTGCTGTCCCTACAGCACCATCTTCCCCAACCCATTTTAACCTGATGACCTTTGCAATGTAGAAAGAATCCAAAGGTTTCCATTATATCAATCTTTTTCCTATTATTACCTCTTTATAAGAAAAAAGTTCATTTGCTGACCACAATCAAAGATCTCTATGCCTCTCCTCCTTGACTTGATTTGGAAAGAAGGAACAAAATCAAGTAATGGATTTTCTTGCCTATTTTACATTACTCTAATTTAGAATATTTTGTTGAAACACTGCACTGAACAGAAAGCCTCTCCCTGTCCCCTGAGGGCATTTGTGATGCATTGATATACATGCTAAAGAAAGATTTGTGTTCCACATGGACCACGGCTTCAAAAATAGCAGCATCTATGCAGTACAAAAGGTGCATTGCTCAGAGGGAATGTTCTGCAGTCAATCTGATGACTTCTGTGACCTTTTTCAATGAGATGAGGAAGATCATAAGACCTATGCATTGCCCTCTTGGTGTTCAGCCTCAGAGCTGTCATTGCCTTGGTGAAAGCTGTAGCTGCACATACTTCCCTTGTAGCAGTTGCTATCTGACACAAAAAATGACTTTGAAGACAGAGCCTGGCCAGTCACAATGCCAAATCAGCACAGGGCTGAATAAAATTTTAGACTGATAGCTGTGTTCTGATAATTACAACTATTAAAATATTTCCTGAATTTATCATCAGAAAAAGTGAGTCTAAAAGTAACAATTCCTGCATGCAGTGGTCCAGAATTTTAAAAGGTAATATAAAAATCACAGCAATCATTGATTGCACATTGAGAGAGAAAGCTGTTTAATGTCTAGGAAGAACAGCTAAGACATCTGGGGTGTTTTCTAAGCTCTGCCACAGAGTTTTTGCATCTCCTGGGGCTGGCTACTTCAGCTATAGAAAACTGCTCAGCAGCTGCAGCCTGCAATGTTCTTTGGAGCCCTGGACCTTCACTCACTAAGAATGGGGATCCAGCTGGGACACACTGGGGCTCTCTTATGGCCTTCAGGGGAAGAGGAGATTTCATTGTCTCACACAGCTTGGAGAGAAAGCAAAGAAATCGTCCAGAACCTGAGCAAAGTGTGCTAAGCTTCTCCAGTACTGACCTCATCTAAGAATACAAGGATAAAGGAGAGGAAAGATGGGAAAGGCAATATGAGAAAAGAGATAGAAAGAAGGAAAGATGGGAAGATCTCCAGCTCCAGTGGGTCCTAAAGCACTTCAAGTCTTCACATTAAAATGACTGTAAAAATGCAAAGAACTATTGTCTCCTTATATTCAAGGTATTATTGTGTCTTTGTGGGTTATGCTAAGGGAAGAATGTGTTGGTTGAAAGTCATCAGGAACCAATGCTAAAGAGTAGCTTGCCTAATTTGGGAAGCTGCAAAATATAATAAGCAATATTATACACCCTCAGAAAATTCCCTTCCTTCACTTGCTCGCTTGAACTGTACCCCCAAAACCTGTGCAGAGGTCTGAGTAGTGTCCTAGATTCTGACATTTCCAAACTTTTAACTGACAGAGAGCAGAAATGCCACTGGAAAAAGGAGCATCAACAGATGAGAGAGGAATACAGGCAATTAGGCCTTCACCCTGACACATTTCCCCAGGGAAGCCGGCTCAGCAAAGTCAGAAATGTTCCTTGAGCAGGCTCTAAGGCCCCAGTGCAGAAAGCATTTAAACAGGTGCTTTTGATTTGAACAAGACTTGACCAGATACTTAAGCACAGTTTGATGAACTGATGCTTGATGAATGATCACAGAATCAGACCTTTACATTATTCAGTTCAAAGCTGCTTTTAAAGACCCTTCACTTCAATGTTTACAATGATCTCTTCTAGAAACATCACTATTCAATATAAACCTTGGGTTTTTTTCTTTAGAGTGGCATTAACTCCTGAAATTAAATTAATTAGTTGCTAATTTTCACTCTGTAAAAATGTGTTGACACAAGAAGTATAATAAACAGTGGTTGGGTCAGATAAATAGTGAAGCATTTACCTGACCCCAAGCCATTATTATAATTAGCTTCCTCTGACACATTACACTGTGTTCTTCAATCTACCACTCACCAAACATCCCAAAGGACATCCACACAACAGCACCAGTTCACAGTTCCTGGCGTACTGAGGAGAAATGCCTTCTGTCCCATAAACAGCATAGCAGAATGTAGTGTTAAGTCTTTCCAAGGCTTTAAGCACTGTGGGCATGGCTGTTCTTTCAAGCTTTACCGTTTTTCTCTTTTTTTTTTTAAGCATCATTTTACAGGAGAGTTGGACATTCAATTTTCTGTCAGAACAAATAAAAAACTTCTACACCTCAGGAGCAACAACAGCAACAAATAACCAACACTCATACAGAACTGCACCCACAGTGGAATGCTACAAGCCAACTGTGTATCGTGCTTATTGCCCTTTGTCATGAATTTCCTCTTATTTGAATATCTGGCAGTATTATGGATAAAAAAAAAGATTCAATTTAAAGAAGATTATCAGCTGTTCTGAGTTTTTGACTCAAATGCCAGATCTTTCCAGTTTTCACTATAAAATACAAACAGGTTATTTTTATAATCTGAAGAATTCTGGATTTTTTTTTTTTTCTCTTTTTTTAAACAAAGGAATAAGTGATATCATGGACAAACAAATATTGTGTTAGTTTGTTTCTAATAACGGACACATTTTTTAAAGTAAGGATAACAGGAAAAAACAAGATAAAAGGAAAAAAAGATGAAGTTAGTGTTGAATGAATTAATAGCAGGCAGGTGGCTGGGTGGGTGTCATGGCAGATAAACACTGAGACGAAGCCAAGGTAATTATAATTATAATCTGGCTAGTAATGCTGTCAGCTGAGGGTGTATAAAAACCTCAGTAAGTTAATACAGAGATGATCAGATCAACCTCCTTACTGCCTGATCCCACAAAACACAATCTCATACATTCAAACTGACATTTTATGCATTTTTATTTTGTGAGTATTTCATGTATATTTTAAGAGAGGACGTTTTAAGAGCACTATTCTGTTGTAACCAGAGTTTAAACAACTTTCCACTCTCCTCATGAAATCCTGGAAAACATGAGTATGTAATCAGCTGTCTCTCCTGACCTCCATGTTTTGCTGGACAGAATTTACCACTTTCTATCATTCTTCTTCACAGGCTTTCTCTCCCCACTGTGCTATTCACGGGGGTATAAAATGCTCAGGCAAACAGAAGTCAATGGCAGATGTGTCGGCAGCACTTCTTTCTGCAATTTTACTAAATGGATGTAGTCCATAAAAGCAGCCTTAATTAATGGAAACATTTTAAAGGCACTTATAATAAGCTGGGAAAACAACAGTTGCCAATAGCAAACTTTATTAAAGAATATTTTAAAATTATGTTCCTGAAGGTGACAAAAGATTTGTGGTGGGATGAACTTGGCTGGGTGCCAGATGTCCACCAAAGCTGCTTTATCACTGCTCTCCTCAGCTGGGCAAAGGGGAGAAAGTATAATAAAAGGTTCATGGGTCAAGATAAGTGCAGGGAGAGATCACTCACCAGTGACCATCATTGGCAAAATAGACTGCACTTGGGGAAATTAGTTTAATTTCTTACAAATCAAACCATGGAGAAATAAGCCCTATCTTATAACACCTTTCCCCCAGCCCTCCCTTTTTCCAAGGATCAGCTTCTCTCCTGATTTCTCTGCCTCCTCCATCCCAACAGCAGTAGGAGGAGGGGGAATGGGGCTGTGGTCAATTCATTCCATGGTGTCCTTTCTGCCCCTTCCTCCTCAGCAGACAGACTCCTCACGCTCTTCCACTGCTCCAGCATGAGGTCCAGCCCACAGGAGAGAGTCCCCACAAACTTCTCCAACGTGAGTCTTTCCCATGGACTACAGTTCTTTATGAATTGCTCCAGCTAGCATGGGTCCCTTTCACGGGGTGCACTCCTGCAGGAACAGGCTGCTCCAGACTCTACCCCACAGGGTCCCAAGTCCTGCCAGCAAACCTGCTCCAACATGGACTCCTCTCTTCACAGGGACAGAGATTCTGGCAGAAGTCTGCTCCAGTGCAGGCTTCCCATGGGGTCACACCCTTCTTCAGGCATCCCCTTCTTCTCCATGGGCTGCAGGTGGATCTGTGAACCTCCCTGGGCTGCAGGGGCACAGTCTGGCTCACTCAGCTCTGGCACCTAGAGCAGCCCGTCCCCCTCCTTCTGCACTGACCTTGGGGTATGTTGGGTTGTTCCTCTCACATATTCTCACTCCTTCCTCCAGCAGCTGTTGCACCCCAGTTTGGTGGGGGTTTCTCTCACTTCTTGACTACGCCATCCACGAGGCTCCACCACCATCACTGATGGGCTCAACCTTGGCCAGCAGTGGGTCTGTCTTGGAGACAGCTGTCATTGGCTCTGCCAGACATGGGGAAGTTTCTGGCAGCTCCTTACAGAAGCCCCCTCTGTAGCCTCCTCCTCTACCAAAACCTTGGCATGCAAACCCAATACAAGATTTTATGTGGGCAGTATTTTAAAAAGGTATTTCTTTCTTCAAATACTTTAAAAATCTTATGGGATGCACGTTTGGGACATGGCATGTTTTCTGGAGGATGAAAGTGAGACAGGACAGCTTTCCTGCTCCCGTGTGACAGGCAGGAAATGCTTTTACTGTGTCTCAAGAGTCTTTTATTATTTAGAGACCTGAACCTGAAAGGTGCTGAGTGCTCTCAGCTCTCATTGACTTTAGTGTCACCCAGTCCTCAATCAGCTTCAATGGGATCTGAGGGAACATCACATCCCATAGCAGATGTTCACCCCAGAGAGCATCTCCTTTAGCACACCCCAAATACAGAAACACCAAAGCCAATTCAGATCCAGCAGAGCTTTTAGATCTATACTTCGGTCTCTCCTTAGCCTAACACTCTTAAGCAGGATTTAGCTACATGTCTAAAAATTAATATGTGTTTAAATATCTTACCTTCTTGAAAGAAGATGGCAGATTTTTTTTATTTTCTGTGAAAGATGCGACAATATATCCTTTTAAGTAATGTCATTTTTTAAAAAAATGAAAAAAATACATAGAAAAATATATTCTTAGTAGGTAAATAACCTAGACAAACCTCTTGTCATTTTCTAAAGCCATCACAGTCCATTTTTGCTGACATACACTTTGCCTTGTTTTGTTGTGGTGGGAATTCTCATGGAGAAATTGAATAAGCCCCACATTCTTGTTGCACCAAAGGAAATGTCTTTCCTTAGGAAAATGCCCCCTCACACACCATCTGACTTTGGCTTTCCAATCAAATGTAAAAAGCAAAAGCAAACTGTCCCCACCATCTGTGACAAAGTCCCTTTAATTCTTCAAATACTTCTCTGTAAAATGTGGCTATTAGTAATAGCCACACATTTTGCTGCATTTGTATATTAGAGCTGTTTTCTTTTATTCCTGATTGAGACAGAATCATTGTATTATTAACCCAGAGAAGTTCTCTGTGCTTTTTAATTCCAGAATAATGAAACTCATTGGAACTTGGCGGCATTGAGTCTTGCTGACTAATCATTGGCATTGGCTAATGGCAATTTTTAATCAAATCTTATTATTAAATCAGAATATAAAAGATTTAGAAAATGCAAGGTTGCAGCTAGAGGTCATTAGTCATGAGCACAAGAAGTAATCAATACAATTATGGTTGCTCAAATTGTGTTGGATGGGCCAGGTGGCGCAGTGTGATAATGCGTTACCCTTTCACCCCGGCTGTCCTGCCTGCATCGCAGATAGCGGCGCCTCTGCTGCCTCCATCTAATCTCTGGTGGATGCTTGGACGTGCAGAAACCATTAAAAGGAATTCAGCAAAGTGGGCTAAATTCAATTCCTGGTCACACAGGCATAAATTTTCAGTGGAGTTATTCCAGATTTCTTCTTGTCCCATTGCAATTTTTTTAGCTGTCTCTTTTAAAACTAAGATATTGTTTTGGATAATAGGCATGAGATGGAAATGCTCATTTTACAATGCCATCAACAGTCTAACCTACTGTTATCCACTGTAGTGCCAGTATGAAGTAATAAAAATAAAGTCATTGCAGATTTATACTAAAGCTAATGATTGCAGAGCTGGTTGTTAAGCAGTTTCTTGCAGTTCTTTTTTGTTACGAGAATGTGATACTGAGGTTGCCTTATTTTCTTTGTCTTAAAAATATATTTAATAAAGGATCCTCAGGAACAAAAAAAGGGTCTAGGAAAGGCTAAAAGTTTTGAAATTCTAGGTACCAGGTGGAGCTAGAAACAATCTGTGAAAAAGCTACACTTCATCCTAATAAATAATTTAATCTCAAACAGGTGAGATGGCACTAGAAAAATTACACTACCTGTAAATCTGGCCCTACTGGCAAGCGTTCAAAGAAAAATATTACCAGCCATAAGCATTTACTTTCCAGAAGACATGCTTTTCTTTATCTCCTTTCAACAAAATGATTGGCTCAACTCCTATCTTAGGCAATTTTTTTAAGGATTTCATACATGCATCTGCCTGGACAAGGGGTGCTGATCTACCTCCCCTCTCATCAGAGAACACTGAAAAATGCTTGGTTGCCAACAGAGATTATGTCTGAGGCATTCACACATCAAGAGTATTACCTTCTCTGAGAATTGCAAAATTTCCCTAAATATTTATTTTGTAGTCCATTTTCTCTAACAAAAATATCATCAGTTTCAATTTGTGGCATTGTGTTCCTTGCATTTGTCTATACATCTACCCTCTAATGCAAACAATAGGAAATTCCAACATTGTAAAAATCCTGTGTACTCATGAAGGTGACATTCCCTTACAAACGCCCAACAGGCCAAAATAAGTAGACTACTGATTTTTTCCCACTGTTTTGCAAACAGTGAAAATATCTCCTTTTTTATACATGCCTCATCCTGTGAACCTTCATATATGTATGAATAAGAAATAAAACTTCACACAAGCTAAGTAACTATCAACCATATAGACATAATTGCTTTTGGAAATATTGTACTTGAAGACATTTTCATGTCAGCTGTATGTGTTTGAGTATCATCATAACATGGTGTTTACACCAGATTAATACCATATGCTGTGTGGGAATTATGTCAGGTTATAAATGGAAATACAGTATAATATCTGAAATTCAGGAGTGCTTTCGAATCTGATTTCTGCTAAAGTGCTGCTATTCTAGAAGAACATAAGTTTGAATAACATTACTTTTGATTTACACCAGTATAGCACAGATAGAACCCCATTCCAGCTGCCTTAAATTTTGTTAAACAAGTGTTAAAATTATCACCAATTAAAACTGTTTCCACACACTGCTGGTGGATTCATAACCTCATTAAGGCAGCCAGGAGTGCTGCCACGGAATCATGGTGAGGCCTCAGATCTGATGAGAGTCATTTTTCTAGCTTTTCTTCTCCCAAAATGATGCCACTCTCCCATGTCTCCTCTAGGCCTCTTGTGAGACCTGTCAACACATTTTAGCTCAAAGCAGAAAGCACTTCTTTAATCTGCATTTTACTCACTGCCTAAGTAATTTAACAGTTGTCGAAGCAGGTCAGGAATAGGAATAAAAGTACAAAAACACAAAAGTGGGGAAAGATGAGGGGTGTTTAGAACAGAGCAGAAGTGAGCCTAAACAGAAAGCAGTTAAAAACAGGAAAGAAAGGCAAATTAAGGAGCAGAGTGAGAGTACAAAAGCCAGTAAAATCCAAGAGAGCTTTCCACTGATTTTAATCAGACCCCCTGGGAAAGACAGAGAGGAGAATAATAAAGGACATTGAGAGAGATGGCATCATTACAGTAAAAGGGCTTAGCAAAAGGAGAGCGGATGCTGACAGCAAGTGAAGGTTTACCAAGGGAGCATCTTCCCACACGGCTGAGGAAGAGGCAGCAGGCTCCTTCCTGGGCTAAGCCGACCAGCTTCAGGAGCCAGACTGCCACATTAAGTCAGCCTCGTGCTCCAGTCTCCATTCTGCTCTCCATGGGGCTCATTATCCGTGACTCCAGCTCAGTGCTCAGGCTCCCACACAGAGAGGCTTCCCAGCGAGCCGGGGCAGCACAGGGGCAGAGCAGGAGTACAGCTGGGTCACCCCCAAGTCCCTGCAGACCTGACCCACCTTTGTTTCACATTCAGTCTGCTCAAAATTAGGCAAACACCTGACCCCTTGGACAGCTTCTTAAATTCACACTCAACTTCTCCCGAGCAGAGCACATTACTCAGGTCTGCAGGTTGGAAAAAAGGAAAAATATCAGAAAATGCCCTGAGTTTAAGTAACATTACATTGTTAAGTGTACAACATTATATTAAAGGCTTTCAGAAAATTACAGTATCTGAGATCACAAAAATAGAAGGTGTACTGGTTCCTCAGAAAACAAAATTCTGAGGAATTCACACATCAAGAGTATTACCTTGTCTAAAGATGATTTTTAATTTAGAGTGGATATGCATGCTAGCATCACAGCATCTCACGTAAGGACTAAAGTATCTTCTAGATATTCCATGGAATGTTTTCTGTGTGCTGCAGTAAGTTCTCCCATGCATTTTCCACTGAAACATATTCATGTTATTCACTTAAACATTATTTAACTCTCTTAAGGATGACAGATTGCCATTTTGATTAAAAATTTAAGGGTTTGCTGTTGATTTGACCCTGATTCATACACTGAGTAGGACGTGATATCTTTTGTGCTAATCTAGTTCCAAGCAGATAAAAATATATATTTATATATATATATATATATGCACATATATATGTATATAAAAAAAACTATGTTGGAGGATTGACTGTAGAAGGAGAGCATTAACTCTATCTTTACACGGGACCTATTAATATGAAAATTATTGTAATATGATTAACGGCTCCTCTTAACACCAAAGAGAGTGAGTCTTGAGAGATTATTCTGCAAGATGATAACGTTTCCCTATCCAGTTTGTAACCCTAGGGAAAACTGAAAAAATATGGATTTTGACTTGAACAATAATGAAATGGTAAGTGATATAGCTTTGCTGTCTTATAATGACTGTATTAATTTGCAAGCTGTAGTGCTAAACCAGAATAGAGGTGCTCGAGGAGATACGCCTGTTATCTAGGCAACAGTTAATATGATGAAAATGCTATTTAGAAGCGGCTCTGTATTTTTATCATAAATATAACATTAATTCCTTGACAGTCTCCATAAAGTCCTGGTAGAATCTAATAAATGCAACATAATCTAAAAGAGAAGACTGTCGTTTATAACCATTCCCAATATTAGTTATGGATCTTTTACAGTTTAAAAGCACTTTCTGTAAGAGAATCTGTCCTATATATTCCATCCCATATTACTTCCTCAGTTTAGAAAAATGACTCAACTGTGATAAAGAGATTCAATTTTTACCTTTTGCTTGCTTTTTTGAGTTAGCATGGCAGACCTTATCTATTAATTTGCCCAGGAGAATTTCTCTTCAATGATGCTCTTTTCCTCAAAAGTGAAAGTCTTTTAAATTTTAATTTTAGTGTGAGAAGGAAGTACTCCACAAGCAAATGACAAAATGGAACTATATACAGACTGATGTTTTATCACCTTTCATCAGGCTGAAATTGCAAATCGTCTGTGAATGCAATTCTCTTACAATTGTCAGAATTTTATATTACTGATATTTATATAAGACTAGGCTGAATAAGCCTTTTTATTCACTGGTGAGGCTGTCCAGTACATATTTCATGTTATGTTTACTGAAGTTGAACTTTATTTGACAAGACCATAAACGGCAGCTATTTTTTCTATGACAATAGCCTAACTTCAGCTTTTGGGAAACAGTATTTTTTAAGTTTCCTGGAAGTCAGCATAGTGGTCTGAGAGCTGTAGGACTGAACCAAGAAATAAATACAGGGTCATAATGAGTAACATGCAATTACACAATATGCAGTCCAGACCTCAATCAGAGCCTCTCTTGCCTGGCTTCTGCAAGGAACTCATGATTTTTTCTTGTGTCCCCTTGGATCACAGTGCAAATATACTGGCACAATCTACACACACCCTTGGGCAGAAATGATGAGGCAGGATGAGAAGGAGCGGTGGCCTCTACATGCTGCAGTACATCACATCTTCATATGGTGCTGCAAAGGGCTGTTCTCCTTCACAAGCCACTGCTCCAAGTGTTTCACCCCTGAGGATCCATTTTACAGAAGTATCTAACATGAGCTAACAGTCTGATGTTCATAAAGGGAGAGTATTCAAGATAGCATTGATAGATGTTTGCTCTTGCCTGGCTGCATAAAACAGACAATCAGTTTGTTTTTTTCTCAGTTTTCTTACGGAGTGCTGAATTAACTTTGAAATAACTAGTCATTATGGAAGTTCAGTTCAGCAGCTGCATGCTCCTCATGAGACAGATGTCTGCAACAGGCTGAAGGGTGTGATGTTGCTACAAACTTTGTAGGCAAGTCTGATGTTTCCAAATGCTTAGTGGAATGATGGAATTACCTGAGGATCCTCAAGGATGGGGAACACTTAAATCCTTCTGGATAGGGGACAAAAAGAAACCTTGCTTTTCAAGGAAGGATTGGGTGTTCTAATTCTGCTTAAAGCAAAGAGAGAGAGAGAGATGGGGTTGATTTGGTTCAGACCATGTCTTCCGATGTTTACCTGTGAAGTAAATTATCAGGTTTATTCTCCATGTGACAGCGCCATCAAAATGTACTGTGACATGTTGAAACAGACATCCATCTCTGAAGGAGAAAAACACTAATAGAAAAATATGGGAAATGTATTAAAAATGTTTTTTTTTTCATCAAACTGTTCATCAACCAAACCAGCAGCTGACTTATTATAAATGAGAATAGGAATATTATGAGAAAAGAGTCTCTCTGCTTACCATCCACATAAGCAACTGCTCAAATAAGTTGTCTTTCTTTCTACATATTCTACACGTTGATGTGATAGCCACAGATTTCTGTATCACCAAACACAAAAGCCTCCACCACCTCCTCCTGAGGCAGAACTGACAGAAATTTATTGGGAATCTGGAGGATATTCTCCCCACACTTGTATTTTCCTTTAAACACTCTCATTTTAAGGGAGCAGGAAGGAAGTTCTTTTATTCATCTTTGGTGTGCACAAAGTCTCAGTTTCTGCGCAGGTTGCAGGATGTTGTGGCATTGTCTATGTCAATATTGTCTGAGTGCATTCTTAAACCCTGTAGCTCTGAGCAGGTAGGATTCTGTCTGTACCTAAATGATAAGACTGTATCTGCTATAAATATAATAACATCATCCACACACACATACAGATGGCTACAGAAGAGTAATGAGACATCTTGTTTTGCCAAATATACATCCTAATGAAAGAAATCAGAGACTACTTTTTAGCTCTTGAGACTTTTAATCTTTAAACATTTGAGTTCAAGTTCCTCTTGGCTCTGAGAATGTTCAGCTTTTTATTATATTATTTTTTCTTCCTTCCCCCACTAAAATCCTAGTGTATGATTTAATTACAAATAAGACTCTTGGCACATGTTTCAATTTAAAAAGAATTTTTTTTTCCTGGTAAATTTATGTCTTTTCTTCAGTGAAGGGACAAGTTTAAATTGCAACAGGGAACACAATCATCCCATAAAGGTTTGGAAAAGCCCTCATTTTCTTCTAAAGCTTAAAATACTTTTCAAAAACTCACTCCCAGCAAGGCTCTTTCAACACAGCTATTAAAATATAAGTGACCATTTTCATTTAGGTTTATGCAAAAAAGAATCCATTGTCATTTAAGTCTACTGCCAATTTCTCAGCTGGTATAAATCACCATTATTCCAGCTTAGTGGAGTAAAACTGCTGTACATCCAGTCCAGGATCTGGCTCCTGTTTTCTATTAACTCGGGTAAAGTGTACCTGGATGAAATCCTCTAGCCTGTGTTTTACAGGTAGTTAGGCTCCAAGCTCTAATGATCTCTCTTCTGCCTTTGAAACCTATGAATCTAATGAAAATTATGTGCATGTATCAAGGGCAAAATATACCTGTTTCCTGCACAAAATTCTTGTGTCTCATTTCACAAGACATAGAAACCTGGCTATTTCTTAAGCCAGGATATCTTTTTGCAGTATTGATAATTATATTACAAATAGTAATTAGCACATGAAATTAATAAATCTTTTGCTCCTTCATTTACACCAGTTTCCCATATTGTATTAGTAACCACACATTAGCTAATCAGCAGGTTGGGAGGGAAAGCTGCCAAAAGCAGATCTGATAATTGGCAGCAGTCAAACAATCATAGCAGGAAACTTTACACTTCCTGCGGACAAGGCTACTGATGGAGACAATGCTGAGATACAGCATTAGGGGGAAAAAAAACTACAATGTTTTGTTCTTTCATGTTTCATTATCTCCTGCAAAACTGGATTCATATATCACAGGGAGATACAGGCATTTTGCACAGAAACTATATAGATAACCACCATCGGTTAAGGAAAAACTTGGTAATCTAGTGATCACCTAGAAGCATTCACAGATTTGTCCTCTGCCAAATTTACAAGACATTGAAAACACAGTTCTATCTCTGTAAGTCCACACATGGTGCAGTTATTACTGTCATAAAGGATCACTTGACACATTTCATCTGCCCAACATTGCTCTGAGATAAATATCAAGAAACCCATCCTCCAGCAAGGAGATTTAGACACACATTAGCTGAGTTTTAGACCCAATCCAACACTTAGATGCCTCAGATAGTATTTAATTCAATATTCTAAATTTTCCCTCATCTACTGCTTAGCCTTTGCACCATCTGAAGTTCTTCAAATGTTAAGACTAAAGTTTCCCTAGTCATCTTGGTGATTCTCCTTCTAGACATAGATAGAAATGCTTCGATTTTACAGCATAAAGAACCCAGGAATCAAAAATAGCTTTGACTCCAAGCATTATCCACAGCTTGGCATCCTTAATTTATCTTCTTCCTGAAGGCATTCTTGCTTATGTTTTACATCAAATATCCCCAAGACTAAATACAGTAATAGTATTTCAGAAAAGCAGAGTTGAAGAACTCCCACTTCTGCTCATCCATAGGTGACTTGGTCCCTCTGGGCCCCCATCTCTGTAAGTCTCTTTCACAAGGAGGAACATGTTCCATAGGAAAACATCAGATTTCCTTTCTGCAAAATGGCCTATATCTGGACAGATAGGACAATTCCAAGAACTGCACTTCAGGCTTTGACAGATATAACTGATATATATTCACTATATAAAGCAAAGGGGTAGGAGAAGGCACAAGACTATAAATCCTAAGAATTAGCTTCCTATATCTTAATATGCATAGTGCCTACACACCCACAAGGCCAGTATTTAAGAAACACCCTTGGCACTAGCAGTTTCTACCATTTTTCCCTACTACTGAGGGCTAATCAGTGTCTTTCCTTAAACTGTAGCCCCCCTGATGCCAAGCTGTCAAATTAGGGACCAAATCCTAACAAATTTCTGAATGTGCAGAAGCCAGTCTATTTAGGCATCTTTTATCTTCCTAAAGAAATAACATGTAATTTTATTAAACAATGGGGAGTGGGAAGGCTGAAAAAAAAATCTTGAACTTAAAATCATAGCGAAACACAGAATGAAAAAATTTCAAATGGTAAAGGAAGAGGAGTCATGTATCTGGTCTGCCTAGACCTATCTGTCCTATTCACTGTTTTTACTGTCTTTTACATTGGTTTTGGGCTGTGTTTCTAGTCTATGCATATACAGGGCCCCAAATAGAGGGTTCTCATCTGCACCAGTTTTCAGGCGGGGAACAAATAAACGAGCACAAATCAATATAAACTAATGACAGAGAGTTAACACCTGAAGAACAGTCAGTGCATTGCACACATTTTCAAGCACCTTGAGATGACAATGCTTCAAATAAGAGATGAGAAGTCCACTGAGATGTACAAAAAGAAGCATATAGAGTAGGATCCAGAAGAGCAAGATCCAGTCCAGTCTTTGAAACCAGACTGCCTTTGCTGACAATGAGGGTAGATACACTCCTTGGAAGGTGTGGGTTTTGGGAAGACATTCGTAATACTTCTGCTATGTAGGAATATGATCACCATCTGCTCAAGTCTGTTGAATTTTGCCTCTAAGATTTTCTTTAAACATCTAAGATGGAGCTCTTTGGCCAGCAAATTCTGGGACTCCACATCCTACCCTCATCTGCACCAAATATATGGAAAATGAGTCCACAAATTTGCACTGCTTCCTCCTACTAAGTGCTGAATACTTTAAGCTCTCAAGCATAACAGGACTTCAAAGGATATTGTCATTACTACCAAGTATCAAAATCAGAAGGAAAATGCAGGGTAAAATGCCGTCCTTGAGGTAATCCCTAATCTTCCAAAACATAACAGCAAGCTTTGCTCTTTACTTTCAGTGCAAGCAGATCAGGACCCTATGGTAAACCATGTGTTTTGTGGATTAAATGTTCACATTTCCAAGGTCGCACAGCAAAAGGGAATGATAGTTTTCCCCTACAAATTTCAGATTTACTATTTAATTAATTGACTTTGGCAGTTGGCACACAACCTTTAAAAAAAATCTGAAATGTCAGCCTTGAACTGGGAAAAAAATAATTTGATGAATTTAATCTAAGTGCCAACCAAAGCACAAATGTTCCCTGTGGACCCGTTACAACACTGGAGTTCACAACTGATTGCTTGGGAATGAGCAAACTAATGCAGCAAAATATTTACTAGCCTAGTAGATGTAGTTTAGTATATACACTCTACTTGCCAGATATTTATACCTGTATCCTGTAGAATGCTGAATTTTTCAAACTTGTTAAATTAATTAAATTGATTAAGGTAAATAAATAGAAATACAGGTTGCTCTTTTCCCAGACAAGAAGTTTCACTGACAGAGGGTATTCATTTAGTATTTCTTTTTTTTTTTTCTGCTGTTTTGTTGTTTTAGAAATGTAAGAAAACACAAAAAAAATTGTTCTCCTCCTTATTCTACATACTTTTCATGTAAATTATATATAGTTAACTGGATAGTCTTCAGAAATGAACTTCAGGTACCATCTGTATATTTTTCTGGCACTATTTATTTGCAATTAACCAGGGCCTTATGTTTTATCCTCTGCAACTTAGAGTCTGAAATCCTGGAGGAGGTAAGTTTAGCAGAAGGGAATATTGAATTCAGCATCAGGCTTTCTAATGAGTAAAACCTATCCCACTATTCCATATTTAAACCTGTGCCTGAGAAAGACTGCTTTTCCTAGGTAAGAAAATTCTCCTGGAAAAAAAAAATATAAAAAAACAAACAATCTCAGTTTTAATAGCACCTGCAAGTGCAGATTAAACTATTTGTAACGATTCATTAAACTTGATGGCTCAGATACTACACCAGTGAGAACAAGCTCCACTGTTTTCACCAGAACACAAGGACTTAATTGATAACTGAGACACTGTAGCAATTTACCCCCAGGGACTCAAGGTGTCCAGTCCCATAATAACCTTCTCATGCTGCAGAGCTTCTCCTGAGGTCAGTGTTTAAAAAGCAGAACCTGCAAGAGAACAGATATTCATGAGGCACCAGAAACTTTATTGATGCTGGAGACCGTTTCTTCTTCTCTTCTTTCAACCCACCACACTCATCCCACTCCACCCACAGAAACCACACATCTTGAAACTTGCAGATGCACTCATCTATCAGCAGAGACACACAGCTTTGGGAGAATGCTTGAGCAAAATGCAGCAAGCTCAGAAAAATCCCTTTATTCATAAAATCACCCAAATTATCTGTGTGCAGGTTCCCATATGAGAAGTAGTAGTCAAAGATACAGCAATGAGAAGGAGCTATGACCCATACCAACATTTTCCAGGAACAAATAGGCAGATAAACACAGACAACTGCATCACTATTAGCTAAATCACTTCTCTACTTTTGAACATGGAGCTAAACCTAGCAGGCAGCAAATAGTTTGTCACAACGTGGCACACCTCGTGTCTTCATAGCACTGCTTTTACTAATTGTATTTCAGTGTCTCAAATGCTGAGTGTTAGGTGCTTTAGCACCCTTCCCAGAAACACCCACCTGTGATGGTAAGATTAGTGGAAATGACTTGTGATGCTGAAAATATAAACTTTTCATCCCAGACATTGGTCACATTCTGCTAAACTGAGTGAAATTCTCTGAAACCTTATAGTATGCAAGTACATCTGTGTGTGAGCATGTACAAAAGCAAGTGAGGGAGTGGGTGGGGGAAATATGTGTGGTACAGAACAAATAAAGCAGAAAACCCCAACCTGATCTCTTGCTGTGCACAAGGAAAGTCTATTTGTGTCAGTGCAAATAATTCTGAAGCAAACAAACAAGACAAGAAGGAGTAAATGACCGTGTTTCCCTCCCGTTTTTTTTTTTTTATATCATCCCTCAACATTGGTATCAACACCTTAAGGAGAGGGAGCTGGTGAATTTTACAAGCAGGAGAACATGAATAAACATCAACATAAAACAGGGAGTTAAGAAGTGATGAGGATTACTGAAATTGAACTGCCTGGTTAAATTAAATCAGGACGGGGGGGGGGGGCGGGGAAATATAGCCAAACCACAAAATATTGGCCTCTCCAATTCATAAAAATAATTTTACTATTTCTTGGTACAAATTTACTGGAATCAAGCAAGAAACACAGACAGCCTGAACTCCCCTCTCTCTTCTCAGGTTCATTAGCACCAAAGGGCACGATTAGGGAGCTGTGACTGGGAAGAAGTGGCCCTGCTCTGAGCATCTCTCCACTGTGGTCACAGCAACTGCCATCAGCTACCACACACATTCACATGTGGGCTTTGCATATCATACAGATTACAAAGCAGAACAACAGAAAGCACCCTTCAACATGAGAACAGTTTTTCTGCATGAGACCAAGAACATTTCCAGCCTTTTATCGCATTTCCAGCAATGGAGCTAAGGAAGGGCAAAAGAACAGGGCAAATATATACTCAGAGTTTCTTGGTTGACTCACTCATCCCTTCATAATGTGTTGTCAGGGACTCTCTGATAAGAAGATATTTTAATAGTTCAGTGGATTTTTACACCACAAACATGTTTAACAGCTTTCTATGAATGTCTAAATTTCTTTTGTATTCATGAAATAACGAGCTGCACACCTCAACTATGCACCTGGTATTTGTTTCAAACCTGCCATCCAGTGGTTCATCTGTGGTGCTTTCTAGGTCTAGTGTTACCAGAAGGGTTAAACAATTCTGTATTCACTTCCCTCCTCTATGATCTCAGGCATTCCCTTCACTTGCTCCTTTCATACCAAAGACCCACAGCCTGTTTTATCTCCCTCTGAAGAAGCTGTCCCACACACTTGACAACCTCTCCTGCCTTAATCACTGTTGAAATTTGGGCTGATGGTTTTGGAGAACTCAGATATTCCTTCTGAGTGATAAGAGCCAGTTCAAAAGCCACTACTGTGTATATAATGATAGCATCTCTTTACACTTCTAATTACTGAATTGTACCTGACATTTTGTCAGTCAGACAGTCAGTATCATCATACTCCTCTACAATTCTTTCCAGTATGTATTTTTTTTCTAATAGCTTTATATTATTTGAAAACTATGTTGTTTCAATATTTCTTTTGCCAGTTCTTCTACTGACTGTCTCTCGTTTATATCTTTGAGGGACTTCACCGATGATTTTCTGTCGGAAAAGTTGACTGTTCATTCTTATGCTTTTAATTAGTCTTTATGAAGATGCAAAGATGCAGAAGAATGGGATTAAATAAATATGAAAAATCAGTCTGTTATGATGCAGTGCTGCAAGTTTCATTATTGATGCTTCTTGTGGTACCTGTGTTATAAGGTCCACAAAATAAAAGTTCTTCCAAAAACGCTCCACACTACAGAACTAAGGATCTTTGATCAAGCAGCTATGTCATAAAGTTAAAAATAGTGTCTTTTACCTGAGAACCCTTCATTAACTTCTCATTAATAGCTCTGGAAAGGTTTTTGTATTGGGATACTGTCAGTTTTCCACAAAAACATCTACTTCTTCTGGAAATACAATGTTCTGAAAAAACATCCCTCAACCCCAAAGTGCTTAAACTTGTAAATGGTGCCACAGTGGTGACTAATAGCAGTTGTATATTATTTGCCTTATTCTCATGTCTCTGAGCAGGGCACTCTGGCTAGGTACTAAGATATTATTTCTCAGTGTGCACCACGGCCACAAAGTTCTATGATGGAGTCTCAATATTCAAACCCTATCTTGCCCTTCAAAAATAGCTGCAAGATACATGTAGAAAAACTCAGTCATCTCCCACTATTTTCAGTTCTTGTGCATTTTAATTTTTTATTATTATTAATTTTTCTTGAGCTGAGTAGTTTTGGAGGTCAGAAAAAATTGAATATCTGGGCTTCCAATGCTACCAAGAAGTTTAACAAATGATTTAGATGTACATTTTTAGAAATTCTAAATGTCCTATTTCCCTTCTACAGGAAGTACTAGGGAATGGTTATTATCCAGCCCTTTTCAATTGCAGAATATTGGTAATTATTGATTTTTGCAAATGATCTGGTTCCTTTAGAGGCATTATTTGATCAGTAAGCTGCATTGTCAAAGCATTAAATGATACCATAACATAGACTGCATCTAAATAAGCATTTGTAAATGCAGAGGATGTGTGTATCTTACCAGGTTGTTCTGTATTTTACAATATCATTATTCCCTTTTTCTTTTCATTTACAGGGCTAATGATTTGCTCTTGCTTTGAATATCATTGCCTGCATAGGTCCTTGATCCCTCCACATGCAAGCACCATACTCTGCGAAAACTGTGGTTCTACTTCTCTTCACTTCTAAGACTTTGAGATGAGCCTACGTGGCAAGGTGACCAGAACTTATCTGGAATGAGGCAATTTTAAAAAGATGAAAGTAACAGATCTGTGATTTCTGCCTTCTCTGTACCTTGCACTTAATATTATAGTGGAACACTGAATTCGTGTTTGTCAGTTGTTTGGTTTTTTCAAGAAACGTTTCTTTTTTATATTGCTGACTTCACAAGACTCTCTTTTGAGTCAGATATTTTGTCCCTCTGAAATTTGCATGTTTTTTTTGCCAGAAACAAACAAAAAAAAAAAAAAACAAAAACAAAAAAAAAAAAAAA
>JAYDZK010000169.1:97336388-97393144 GCA_034509185.1 Euphonia xanthogaster
AAAAGAACAATGATTCAACACACCTAATTTTTATCAAAATAGGTAAAAATACACAAATATTTACTTCAATGAATTATATATTGTAAATCACCTTGATTGGAACTCTGAAAATGTGTCCATACAATTGAGTAAAAGGCCTAGTCCCTGACGACTCATGCTATTCAATTTCTAACATGGTTTCTGTTAATGGTTTTGGTCTTTGCCAGCTATTATAGTTCCACATGATGCCTGGACATAGCTCCAGTTATAACTTATGGCAGGAATATTTCATGAATTTGGGCATGGTCGCCACCTCCTTTGGGTGTCAGAGGATTTAGCTTTATGGATGTCAGCCAAGCTGTACCTGTGACTTTATGTGTTGCTCTTAGTTTGTTTCAATCTTTGAACCCTGAAAAAAAAGAGCAGCTAAAAGTAAAATATCTCTTGAATATATTTGAGTAAAGTGATGTGCTGGATCTGGCTGAGATAAAGGTAGCTTACTTCATGGCAGCCCCTCTGCTGCTGTGGTTTGGATTCATGACCAAAACAGTGTTGATCGCATCCCAGTGTTTTAGATATTGCTGATCAGTGTCTGCATGGGTTGATGCTTTCCTTGTTTCTCACTGTCCCCAGCAGTGAGTGGGCTGACAGTGGGCAAGAGGTTGGTGGGGGACACAGCTGGGTCAACTGACCCCAACTGACCAGAGGGATGTCTCACACATTGGGGTGCTGTGTTCACAAATAAAACACGATGGGTGTAGGGCAGGGACTATTTTTGAAGTAGTTATTGCTCAAGAGACCAAATGGATATCAGTCTGCTGGTGGGAGGTGGTGAATGATTACCCTTGCATCACTTGCTGTTTTTTGAGGTCCCTATGACTTCCCCATTCATTTTAATTATATTACTAAACTCACAAGTTATTCTCAGTTTTACCCAACTGACTCTTTTCTCTATCCCACTGCAAGATGAATGAGTGAGCAGTTGTGTGGGGGCTTTATCTTCCAGCCAAGGTCAACCCATAACTACTGGTTTTCATACTTTGCAGTGATAGAGTTGTACAACCTCACTAGCAATCTAGATTAGGGCTGCCTTTTTAGAAGCTTTTGGGATTTTTCCTGATGTTTAGTTTAATTCTTCCTGCTGTAACTTAAAGCCCATCAGTTCTTGCTCTATCCACAGTGAGAATAAATGCAACTTTACGATTACCTGTTGTAAAGCTTTTTGAAGAAAAATCTGAAGGTTGTTATGAATGAAGTATGACTGGAAATATGTGTTTTAAAAAGAAACTGCACATCACAGAGCTGTAAGAGTGGCCTGTGTTGATAATAGATGCCTCATCAGCCAGGAATCTGCATACAGGCTACAGGAGGATGCCAACAAGGTTACAGCAAAAAATATATATCAGTCCTTTGCCTTTTAGCCCACCAGAAAAACTTGGTGTACCAATAAAGAAAAAATATACAATGGGCAGCAAAGTGGCCTAAGAATTAGGGAAGCTGAGTTAAACAAGGTTCTGGAAAAATGATCATCCAGCTATTGACTCCTACAGTGCATGAAAGATCTGTCAAAAAAATGGTTTGTTACCACCAAAGAGAGAAAAACAAAGACAGGAAAATGACTTGTATCCTGTTCTCTTTTGCACACAAGCAATTGTGAACAGACCACTTAGAGAATGACTGCATGTTGAATAAATGAAATTTATTAAATTAAAAGTGTGAAAAATAAATCTATTGACATACCTCGAGGGGGTGGGGAGGAGGGAGGCAGTGGAGTGTAAGTCACCCTCATTTTCTAGAAGGCTTTTGAATTTGATTACACTAATTTCATTACAATTCCTCTGTGGGCAGCCATAACACATTAGAAAGGCTGTTATTACAGCAATTTCTAGGCTTTCCTTCTCTGACTCTGCAACCCAAATATTTAATTTTTTTTGCCTTAGCTCCTGTTTTCTAGAGCCTGTTGGTTTCCCGTCTTCCTAAGCCCATCTGGCTCGTGTGTATTCCTAAAATTGCATCTCACTGGGTTCAGAATAGTGAAAATCCAGGTTGATAAAAAAAGTATCTGGATGACTGGACTAAAGGGTCACACCTTTCCTGGAGGCTGGTAATGCAGAGGTTCTGAGCATAAGGTTCAACTACAACTTCCTTCCAATCTGAATTATTCTGTTTCTTTGGATCACTGCTCAAAGTAAATAATTGAAGGGAAATAAAGAAAGTGAAAGCTATTTTGAAAAAGTTTGTGAGGCTTTGTGGATTATATGTCCCAGCTATTTCTTCACAATACCACATTAAATGTTTGCAAATGTTCATTTTGTAGTCCATAATAATCCTCAGGTCCTTTACTACAAAACACATAATTTCCTGGTCTGCATTTGTATCATAGGATTTTCCTCCTGCCACCATGGAATCCTTTCCTCCTGCTGACATATTTTACTTAAGCACATTACTAAAGGAGATAATTTTTTTTTTAAATCTTATTTTCCAAGTATTTGCACACCTAGACCTTCATAGCATCTGAAAATTTAATAAAGATATTATTTCTTCCATTATCACAGGTGAAAAATATTGCAGAGCCTTGGACAGACTTTTGTGATACCACAACAAACATTTTTCACTCTGACAAAGAGCCACAGTTAATTCTTTCCTAAAATACTTTTCCACTAACTTCATATCCATATTACAGTTGTTTAATCTGGACAGTATTTCCATAGTTTGTTTATAAAACTATCATGTGATAACTTCCGAAATCCTTCTAAAATAAAGAGATACAGCAACACCACTCTTCCTCTATCCACAGAATGCATTAAAATGTAATAGATGTTTAATTGGAGAGTTCCAGTTTCTGTCCATATCTATATTGTTACCAATTACAGAGTGGTAGAGTTCAATATTTCTGAAAATTCATGCTTTCTCAAGGTATTTAATTGAAGCCTAAATTTCACTATTATTAGCTATGGTAAAGAGTATTAGAAATTATTGTCTGCTTTTTCAAATTAAAAGCAATTTAGCAGTAGAGACTTCTGACACCACTTTAATTCACTTTAACCATCTGAAATTAAACAAAGGCAAATGCAGTGTCATACAACTGATAAGCTGTGCTTTTCTTACAGGGAAAAATTTTTGGTATGCAGAGCGCTGAGACAAAAGACAACCAATAATTTCTACTGACACTGTGTTGATATCAGCACACAGGGATAAACTCCACTTATATTAGAGACACATGAAGAAAAGTAAAAATAAAGAAGATCGACTTGTCATAAAATCATTTAACTGCAGAATCTTTGACTGAAGGTCTGAAACAACTTCCTTGTATTACACTAAATCCCAAATTATTTTCTCATAGACTGCAGTGTCATATGTGTCATTTTCCCCAGCTACATTAACATTTCTGAAGATTCAAAGACATATGTCATAGCACTTGATGTCCATTAGCTGCAGTGCTTGTTAGTACTCAGAAGCAGCTGGAAGAAAGAGCAGGAAGGAGAGTGCTTCAGGCTTTTGCTTAACTATTTTTCCACCACTGGGAGTAGTGGCAGAGGAAGGAGAGCTGCTTTGCAATTCACTTTGCTTAAAAGAACCAAAAAAAGTATAATCTTGAGGAACACACAAAAGATGCCGTGAAGTTAGGTGGTGACTCTGAGCAGGGCCACATGTAGCGAGTAAAACTACATCATTACAAGTGCAGCCATTCTTCAGAGAAACTGCTGGTTTTTTTTTTTTTCCCTGCTCAAACTTTGGCATAGGAAAGGAACAAGGAAGCTTCTATTGGATTAAAATAAGGGGCAGAAAGAACAGAGCCTGATTGGTGCTTGGTTATTATTCCCTTGATTCCCTGCCCTTTTCCATCTCTCTTTGATAGGGATGGAAGGACATATGAATATATCCTGGCACTACGTTCCCAGTTGCAGATGCTATAATGGGCTGACCCTGAACAGTGCCAGGGGTGCATTTTCCCATATCTCCAACTCTGCTCAAGTCACCTGCATCTTACCAGACCTGTGTCCTACCCTATTCTGATAGAGTTTCAAATACTGTACAGACAGGAAAAGGATATTGGCAGGTGAGGTAAAACTCCTTACCTACTGCCTAAGTATATCCAAATGAGAATTTAATCCTTTCAAAAAGCTTTCTGAGGAAACCTGCCACAACAAAACAGGATGAAAATGTTGCAGTTTGCAACTGGTGATAACCTATCTTATCTGATAACATAGGATTTCCCACCCTTTTAATGGAGGCTAGGCTTGCCTCTGCAGTAATGAAAAACGGGACAAGCTGCACACTAAATATAAGCAATATTTTAGAAAAATACTGAGAGCTATGCTGGTAAAAATACCAAAATGAATGGATTTTTTTTTTTTTGACACTGTTGAAAAAAAACATGTGAGAAGACCAGTTTAATTTTTATTTTTGTTTTCAATCTGTTTCTATTTAAGAGTTGGCAAACCCAGAAATATACTTGTTTTTTTGGTTAAAGAACAGAGATACTTCTCTGTTTGTTTCCTCATAAGTAAAAGTGATCCCACAAGAAAAGAAAAATGTCCCTGTCACTTAATTTTCAATGAATGGCTTCCTGATGCTTTGCAAGGAGTAGCTCAATGCCTGCCCCAGGAAGCCCAGTCTCACAGTGGAAGAAACATGAATCTGAACAAAGTGAGTAATAGGGGCAAAGGTACCTGAAAGAATGTATTTTTCTGCTGCTCATGGGATGCATTTTGCAGCTCAGCATTCACACATCATAGGGTGCTGACTCCTATAGGCATTCATTTAATGATGTGGGGGTGTTTTTTAATCTTCTCACTGGTAGAGGCAAATATATACTCAATAAAAAAATGGAGAATTATTATAAAAAACCCTGTTCTTGATTCAAATTAAAAAAAAATAAGAAAATAAAAATGAGCTAGAGATATAGACCTATTTTGTACTGTTCAGTTTCCCTGCTAACAAGAAAATGGAGAATGCTCTCATTTTATCCTTGTTAGGATTTCACTGATCAGCTGCAACAGCTGCAAGCATTTGATAGTATAAATTGGAAATTATCATTGAGAATCTCTTCATTTTTTTCTGAAAATCTTTTTGAGAAAGTGAGGAGTTTTCCCTAGTGGTTTCTTCTCACATCCAAGTCCTTGCTCTATTTCTGACACTTCAGAAACCAGAAAATCTCTGAAATGTGTGTAAAGATCTGAAACCAGATCCATCCATCCAGTCAGGTACTTCTGCACTTTCCTTCCACAGAAGCCTCATTCACCTCTAAGGATCACAGGCAAGCCTGTTGTCTTCCTGCTCTATAGCTCAGGGAAAGCAAGTTCCACAGCAGAAAAACAATGAAGCTGTGGCACAATATAGCACCACATGGTGGTTTTGGCAACAGTTTTTAAAGCCAAGCTTCAATTTTTAAAGCCAGATGGTGCAGTACATTTGTGTCTGGATCATATTTCAAGACAGAGCATTAAACAGTCTGCCCCATAATTCAATATCCGTAACAAAATAGCTAATTGAGTCACATAAGACACAGGGAATGCAACTGAAACAAAAGTAATATTTTGTTGTTTTTTTTTTAACTTAAATACTAACTGCATCTAGTCTCAGGCTCCCAGCAGGAGAAAGCCATGTTGCCATTTGAATGATTTCCTAGAAGGGCCACACAAAGGAGCCAGAGGGCTGGAATACATCTGTGCAGACAGGCTGAGACAGTTGGGGTTGCTCAGCCTCAGCTAGAGAAGCCTCCACAGAGACCTTAGAGCAGCCTTCCAATAGCTGAAATAAACTAACAAGAGAGATGAAAAGGGACTTTTTGTAAGGGTGTGTAGAGGTAGGACAAGAGGATATGGGTTTAAGCTGAAAGAGGGTATATTTAAATTGAACATAAGGATGAGATTTTTTTAGGATGAGGATGGTAAAAAGCAGCAACAAGTTGCCCAGAGAAGTTGTGGGTTCTCCATCTCTGGAAGCATTCAAGGCCGTGGTGGATGAGGCTTTGCATAACCTTATCTGCTGAAAGATGTCCCTCTCCATGGCAAGGAAGGATTGGATTAGGTGATCTTTAAACATTTCTTTCAATTTGAATTACTTGATTCTATGATTCTATAAATATGATGTTGTAGACATGCTCCAAGAATGCAGTATAAAATAAGCATTATACCTCCAGGAGCTCCCAGTCTCTGAAGTGGTACTATTTTCACCCATATAATTTTAAGCTTGCAGGAAATAAACTGTTTTGAAACAACACCTCATCAGGAAGAATAATAAAGTGAAGAGTTTGCAGATGATGATCAATGGGGAAAGATTGGAAAAGATAATAGATGTTATAATTGAACTTGTTAGTTTTCTCTATATATGTCAACACTAAAGAATGCTACTTAGCAAAGTAAACTTAAAGTGCAAGGACACCAGTTTATTGGCAATGAGATGTCTTGGTATCCAGATAGCTTAATACCTTGGTAAAATTTCCTTATTCAAGAAAAGGTGGGAATAATAGAACAATAGATATGGTGTTCCATTTAAAAAGCAGATTAATCTCCTAGTAGGCAGATGTGGCAGAAAGATGCCAGGTAGTCTCAAGTGGTGCCAGTAGTGAGGATGCTACACAATTGAGGTTTGACTCCTGCTCCCAATTACACAGAAAAACCTCTCCAGAACAGTTCAGAGCTGCTGTTAGCTGAATTTAGCTGAATCAGGCTTAATTTTCTGAGACTTGATCCATCATTGTTTCATTGCTAGTTCCTCTACTCTACTAGAATTTTTCAGCTTTTTTTTTTTTTAATGTGTGTCTCAAAATCACTGAAAAATTTGGAGATAACAGAGAACACTGCTAGTTAGCACTGTCTAAGGAATTGATACTTCCTCCCATAAAATAAGGAATAAAACCTTCCAAAGATAGATTTTAGACTGACTTCTGAGAAGAAATGTTTGCCCTTTGAAATTATTTGTCACTTATATATTGATTTCTTTGGATTTACGTCCCAGGATATCCCTTCCTCACTAGCAGAACCTTTCAAAGAACTGTTTGGTCAGATTGTATAAAATTATTAATTTGATTTAATTTGATTAATGTAGGATATTGTAAAAGTGAGACTGTAGATATATTTTGGAAGCTGTGACTTTCGTCCAGAGACATAGTATTTTTGCTCCAGGAAATTGTTCACAGTGTAATGAGCTTTTCCCAAAGCTTCCAGGGAAGACTGCTTACATACTTTTAAATAACAAATGAAATTTTGGAAAATTTGACACTTTGTATTTATCATTTAACAGTCAAATGGCATCTGAAACACCCAATAAAGGGCTCAACCTGTCTAGACAAATGTTTTATAAATTATAGATGTTCTGCTCAATCAAGATGAGCTATCTTTTTTTTCAAACCTTTCATCCTTTACTCTTGTGTCTAGTCTGATGAAAACTGTTTATTTTAAACTAAACCTTGAAGCGATTACTCAACATTCAGATCAATTACTTTTAGTTTTAAAATCAGTAAAAAGCCTTTGTCAGCACCACAAGAAAAAATTTAGTTTCGCTTTTTCCAACACAAAGGCCAAATAAGCTTTTTTCTGCTCTTGGGAACAAAGTACAAGTCTGTGGCAGCAGACCAGGTGTAGAGTTCAAATGAGTGGCCCAGTGGTGAAGGGTGGCTGAAATGAATCACACAGATTTTGAGAAGTGTTTGGCCAGGCTGGGAAGCTGCTGTGAAGAGTAAGGATGTTCTTGGCAGTGACAGTAGACACTGAGTCTTTGAGAACACCAAGCCATCCCTGGGACCTCTGTCCGGAGCCCAGGGGCTAACAGGGCTCAGTCCTGATCCCTGATTCTTGGGGTCCAAGACACCCATGAAGACCCTTGTGTACTGCCCTTGGATGTGGCAACAGCAGAAGCAAGGGACCATGCCAATGGGAAATGGAGAGCAGCTTTTTAGGTGCAGTTCTAAAACATCTGATGTCTGAAGCTTCCAGCAAAAGTGAGAAGAATCTTGCTGGGGTACAAGATTCTTGCTACTGACAGTGCATATGTCTTGGATTCAGCTGAATGAATATATTTAGCAGAAAATCAACTCTTCCAAAAGATTATTGTTTCCTATGCTCATATTTGAAATAGAGCTTGGCAAAGAGTGGACTCAGGATAAAAAAAAAAAAATCAACGTATCTAGTGGTGATTCATGTATTTGATGGCAGAACACTTTTATGTATTCTACTTGTTTTCCTAAGGATAATTCTCTAAAGGCAGAAGATTTAGACAAATGTTCCATATAAAGAGTGTCCTGTTAATCAGTTTTTTGCTGGGAGTAAAGGTGAGGGAGTGTGGGCAATGCAGGGAGGGGGAAAATATTGCCTGCTTTAATGCAAACAGCAAAATTTCTGAAAGCACAAAAAACAAATACCAATCCAATCAATACTAGGAAAATGAACCAAGAAATCATGCCCAAAGTCAATGGAGGGAGTTAACTCTTCACAATCCCAAGGTGAATTCACTCAGAGTATCCTTAATTACACATTGTAACCTAGAGCTGGTAATTCAAAGGAAATATATGATGTTGAAGTAGGTATGTTATATTTCAAGTGATGCTTTTTGACTAATTAATTTACACAATGCAGTTTTCAAATTTTACTGATAAAACCAATATTTCTATAAATATATCACTCATGTAGAAAGATGAATCCTGGGTATAATTTCCTGAGTGTGGGACTTGAAGAGCTGTTCTTGATATTTACACTTCCTAACCACTAACAACAGAGTTAAAAGGTTAGAGCTGAAAATCCCTTGCTAGTCACTTCTGGCATCGTGAAGGTTCCCTTCATCCTCTTTCTGACTGAAGTTACAAAGGACATCTTTCTGTTGCTGTATTGCTTCTGGTCTTCTCTCAGAAGGACTGCGTGTCCTCTCCAAATTTGTAACTTCTGCTGACTTCACAATTAAGTGAAGTAAACATACTAAAAATTTCCTTGGATGCTCAGCCACATTCTGCAGCATTTTGATATTTACTTTTCTTTCTCACTTATTAATGAGTGAGAATTCCACCATTTTAATAGTTAGTCTGGCATTGCAGTGCTCACTGGATAAAATCACTCTTTTGATGCTTTCACCTTACCCCCCTGGCCTCTCCCTTACTCTCAAGCACTTGCCAAAACCTTGTTTGACTGCATGGACTGAACTGCTTCCCTGTCTGCTTCTGAGATTCCCAAAAGTGAAGTGCAAGTGCTCTATATACATCACGTTCTCAGATGTCTCAAAACACACCACCAGTTCCATGTACTTGACTGCTTTGATCTGATTCATTTCACCTATTTGTGGCACATGACATAAATCCCTAGGGCCGGAAGGTAGTCACCCATGGCTTCATTTATAGTTAATGGGAAGTAGCAAAGACCTCAAGAGTGCAAATTAGGATGTCATAAAAGAGGTTTTTAGGCAACAGTGCCTTTTCTTTCTTCACTGCCTATCTAAGAATCTAATGTGACTGCAGTCCTAAGTCCCTGTAGTGCAGTGGTATGAATGCACTAGCTACTGCTTGATTTGGATTTTCTTCTGATTTATCTTCTCACAATGAAGGCAGACCTTTATGTCCCCAGCCCTAAGGTATATATTCACGAGGGATGACCATGTCTATTTGGTTGTTAGGAGTTTACTTTCCACGTCATCACATTACTTATTCCTACTTCCATTACTATTAGAACTTGTATACTTATTTATCATTAAAAATTAAAAAACCCACAAATAAAATAATGGGATTTTTATATTGCTACAAAATGGATAAAAAATCCAAAAGCATACAGCATGGATTTGTGTTTTATTTTTGTACCACAAATGTCTTTTAACAGAAGCTGACTTAACCTAAGCTATAACATTTTCAGGTACATTAATGCCAGATATTAAACTCACAATAGTTCACGACTATCTAGGAGAATTTACCTGAATATATATTTCCTGAAGCAATCTCACCATACTGTAATATTTTGACCATTCACTCAGATGCTTGTGTCTGAAATATATTTAATATTGTATAATGCCATTGTTTTTCAAAATTACAAGGCTGGACAAATGAAAAAGAAAAATAAGCTTCCTCATTAATATGCACAGTAAGACTTATTTTATATAATCTACAGAAACCTAGGAATAAATGTATACATGTGCACACAGAGATACTCTTTGGGTAATTTCCTTTTTTTCAATTTAATTTATGAATTCATATTTTATTTTGCTAAAAGCAAGATAGCTACCCCAAACTGCCAGGCTAAATGCAGAGCGTCATCTGACATCTGCTTTGTTTCATTGTCTGACTGACACTGAATGCTGGAGCCCACCCTCTTTTATCCAAAACATTGATTTGCATTCAGGAAGTATATGAGTCATCTTAGGCTGCCAGACTTAGGAACGTAGCTCTTCTCTTCCAAATAGATGTGTTTAGCAAGTTTCAAGCAGCCTAGAAATATCTTCTCAGCGAAAAATATTTGTCAAGGATAAGTTCAAATCCCCAGCCAGAACATCATTAAAGCTGTTCCGTGAGAGTGGCAGAGGCTCACAAAGAAATGAGCGGTCCAGCAAAATGTGCAGCCTCTTCAGCTCCTTTTGAATGAGGTGCAAGTTACTCAGCAGATCACTAGAAATATGCAACACATAACAAGCCCAAATGAAAGCATTTTCAATGATCTGGTAACTCATTTTACTTGTGCTGAGATTGCTAGTTTCTTGGTACCCTACAAATGAGGTTCCAAAAAAGCAGACAGCACTCCCAGGATAATTAGTAATCAGAACCACAAAGCTTTTTACAAAATGTATAAAATGAGTACTTGTGATCCTTTTACCAGTCTATTAATTCTCCAATTTAAGAAAAAAAAAAAAAAAGAAAAAAGATAAAAAAGGAAGGGGGATGCCTCATTAGAGCTTAAAAGAAGTGAAGAAAAAAACCATTGCAGAACAAATAAATAAACAAAACCCACCTTGCCTTGAAAATCAAAGACAAAACATTAAAGAACTTTTGTAAAATAACTTTAATGTTCACGAAATATGTTTAAAGTGGAAATTGCTTTGGGAAGTTGGGAAATGTTCACGTAGTCACACAGAAGATGCAAGAACAACACGGTTAAAAAACACTAAATGAGTCAAATGCAGAATTAAAATAAGCACAGTATTAAAAGAGTGTGGTAAAAAAAAACCCTAAAAAAGGTCCTGAAAAAGATATATGCACTATAACTACAAATCTTTTTCCATTATCAGTGTTTAGCTGCCAGACCCTTTGACCATTCTCAAAACAAAAACCAAAGCATTTAAATCTCATATTAGTCATATATAACTTATGTAATAGACAGATGATGTTTGCATGTCCAGATTCACTAGGATTCAGTTAAATAACTAGACCCCACTGACTGAGGGTAACTTCTGGATAGCTTTCCTCAAGGGTAGCATCTGGCATAATAATAGAAATTCCCCCCACAGCCTTTCTTGCATTTATGTTTGTATTACGCCAGCTGAAACACTAATATTAGGAAATACTATTATTCCAAGGAAGTTATTCAGATCCTCCATGTTATACACTATCTAGCCAGCAGAAAGCAACAACACTGGCATAATTTCTTCAACTGAGCATTGCTTTCAGCCCTTGAGGCCAAAGGGTGTCTTAGGCTCCCGCGGGGAACACCTGCCCTACCAGTCCCTAGATGGCTGGATAAGCTCTGTGGTGGAGCTTTGGCCCATGAGATTGGCTATCCCTCAGGAATGGCTAAGAGGAGGGAAAACTCAAGTTGCCTGCTCCTGACAGCAGCTTCGGTGCAGCTGCTTGATCAAAAGCTGTATGGGATGTGATGCACCATTGCACTTAGATAGGATCTAGGTGTCATCCAGACACAGGCAAATCAAGGATGAGTCTAGCTAGGACTAAGGCTGGATGAAGAGCCTCCAAGTTTCTGTAACAATAATAGGAATCTCCATGCCTCACACCAGGAAATCCATGCTGAATTGATACATGCTGTTTTTAGAATAACAATCTCATGCGTACAGTACACAGTGCACTGTGAGACAAACTTCTGAAATGTATTTGTAGATGAATACACTGTGCCACCTGGAGTTTTAATAAACCAAACCAAATTATTTTCTCTCCATCTCATATAACTTTATTTATGAATAAAGTATTCAGATTCTGAGCAAGAGTTTACTTCCATGACTCAGGAAATAATGAATAGATTTGCAACTGCTCTGAGAAACGCTCATTGGCTCATCACAAATCACTACGAAGTATGTAATTTGTCAGTATATTTTGGATACTGGAAAAAGGAGGGGAAAAAAGAGGTAGAGAGAGATGCAAGTGCACTACACAAGTGGGTCTTTCAGAATATTTTCAAATGCCAATATTGTGGGTAAGCCTCGTGAGAACTACCGCTGCAGAGAAATCATTTGGGGATTTTTCAATCCTTCTCCTCCCTCTCACTTGTGCCTGCCCTATTTGCCTGCAACAGCTATTCTGGCTGTTGCACAGCTTTTTTGCATCTTTAGAATTCTGTCTGGATCAAGTAGATTTAAATAGATACACTCAAGTTTGAGGTATTTCTATGTTGCTTCCGGTGCAGTTGCCATTCTTTAGAGAACACTTACTCCTTTTTTACTGACTTTTTATCAGGAGAAACCACTAAATGATACAAGAAGAAGTCTGTGGTGAAAGTGTGTCTATAGGTTTTTATTTTACATAGAAAGAGCAAATGTCTACAGCTACAAAGTACTTGTACTTTAACAGCAGCGAATGTAGCAAGTACAAAAAGGTGAGAATATAAATCACATTCCTTTCCTTATAACAAACAGAATGCGTCTGCTTTTGTCACCTGAAGAAAGATTTCTACTTTAGCAATATGAACAGCACTTGAAATTGATAAAGGCTTTTCAAGATAAGAAAGTTTCCAGCTGAAACTGGAAGAAATTCATCTATTCAGAAAATAATATGGCTTTCAGCTTTGTCTGTCTAGTAAACAAAGAAAAAAAAGGAAAAAAGCACTACACAACTTCTGAGGATCTACAAGCATAAGGCAATATATTCTTGCCAAAGCTATAAGAACAAAAAAAAAAATCTCACTTGAACTGTCAGTCTCCATACTCTATTCTTTTTTCTCCTTGTGAAAGCCAAATAACTGCTAGTGTCAGTGGATTCAGAAGAAACTTTAAAAACCCCCACTGGCTTGATTTTCATTTTTTCCTACTAGAATAGTAGGTTAATTTATGTACAATTTTACTTACACACACAATTTGAAGAAGGGAACAAAACTTACCCCTGAACTGCTGTCTGAACAAGTTTCCAATACAATCCCCTGCTTCCAATATGACCCAGTATTAAATGAGACCAGTAAGGCAGCTGTGCAGGTTGCCAGATTGAGTCTTGAGTTACTGGTATGGATATACTGCATCCACTATCCAAAGCCTGGTCTTGGTTTTAATTTTTATTCAACATTGTGTTAGTCCTTGGCCATGAGTCTGACTCAACTTCCTTAGTCTGTGGTTCTGAACTAATTGGTGTAGCAAGGCAAAACTACACCATAGGGTAACTCTTTATGTTCTATGCCAAGTATAGAAGACTGGAGTTTGGGATCTGAGTACCATTTCTTCTTACAAGGCAACCACAGCTGGTTATCCTAACAGAATTCCTTACAAGAATGTCTAGATAGATGACTTAGTAAAATTTTCAAAAGAAATTAATTTTCAGTAAATATGATTTTTTTGTTTTTTGTTTTGTTTTTTTTTTTTTTATTTATTTTTCTTTATTTGAATTGCAACTTAAATAGAGATCATTAACAGAAGCGTAGGCTGCAAGCGAGAAGAGTTAGACATAGACCATGGGAGAAATATCCCATGGCTCCTACTGCTGCTTTTGTAGATAGCTATCTGGGAAATGTATGAAGAACAATAACTTCAGGTATTAAAAATTACCAAAGTGTACCTGGAAGCCTTGCAAGGATATGAAACACCGCACGTCATCAAAAGGTGTGTATGGATTCAAGATCACTCCATAGAACAATGAAGAGGTACTGTTTTATTCCCAGCTATACTGAAGTCTTGGTCTCTCATCATATTTTGGACAAATGCTCAGTAATATTGGATAGCAGAGAAACTTTGTCTTACATGAACCTCGAAGAAAAAGTGTCATCTACAGGATATGAAGAGAATCCAGTGAGCAGCAAGGATGCCAAACTATCCTCCACAGGGCACACACACATGAAGCAAACCCTGAGGCAGCTAGCACATGTTGCTCCAATCCTAAAAAGATGAACAAGAAGCTAAGGAAGTCAGAACAAAAGTACCAGTCCTGAAATCTTACATCCCTCCAATACAGCGCCAGGCAACTTGAAGTGGCTTAGAAAGCAGCGTACAAGTGGTCCTGAATCAAAAAGCCTGTAGGTGTTAGCAATTATTTCAGCAATCTCCTCCACATGCAGGAGACATTTTGCCCAACTGAGGTGGTCCTGCCCTGGGCTCACCTCTTCTAGGCACTGCATCAGGAGGCAGACTGAGCAGAAGTCCTTGGAAAACACCAGGATGAAGGCACTGTTGAGGTCACGTGAGTTGATCCAGCTCTGGGACGGAAGACCTACAGTCTGAGGGGCAGAGGCCAGGGAAGTCAGCAGTGGTGGCAAGTACATTGTGTGTGCCATTTTTCTTCCACAGCATTAAACTGCTAACTCTGCAGAACAAGCAGAACTCTGACAACAAGTTACAATGAATTCCCACCTCTGATATGTGACAGGCAATCCAGCAAAGTGCCTAGAAAGCAAAAGTTCAAGGCTGGTCAAATGGCTGGGACCAAATGCCATAAGAGATGAGGGATGATGGATAAGTATAGGATTGGACTTTACTAAAAAGTTGCTGAGGATGAATCTCATTGAATTTAAGAGGAGACAGCTGGATTCCAGGTAGAAGACAGGCTGTTGCTAACAGGTAGCTGTGAAGGAGGTGATTTGGCATCTGCCAAGATGACATGAACATGTTTGTTTCATTTTCATGTCCCTTTGAAAGGGACAAGGTGAGGAAGAAGGGATACTACATTGTGTCTACTTCAAGCATCTTCCAGTGGTCCAGAGCACACGGCATTTTTGAGCCCCACAGTCTGGACTCCACCTTCTTTTGGTTTCTCCCCTCATTCTCTTAGGTCTGGATCCTGCTGGGCCACCCAGAGCCAGGGGGAAGTGAGGGATCTCATTTTTCCTCACCTGGGACCACACGTGCAGCTCAAGGCTGCTCTCTCTGCTGAGATATGGCCCCTCGGTTAGGTGTCACCATCATATTTTCTGAAAAATCCTCTTTGCCCAGGACTTCTCTCCTGGGAATTTGAGAAGCCTCAGAGGAAAAAGAAAACAATATTATCTCATTTGCTTCTCCTGTGTTTTGCTGCTTTGGTATGTGGTTGGAGAATGTTTATCCAACATGTGAATTGTTTAACTTAATGACCAATCACGGTCCAGCTGTGTCAGGACTCTGGAGAGAGTCACGAGTTTTTCATTATTATCTTCTAGCCTTCTGTCTGTATTCTTTCTCTAATCTTTAGTATAGTTTAGTATAGCATCATATCATATCATATCATATAATCATCATATAATATCATATCATAATAAATTATCCTTCTAAGAACATAGAGTCAGAGTCATCATTTCCTTTCTGCTACGGGGGCCCTGAAAATACCACAGTTAGGCTTGGTGAATTTCTGCTGCTATTTTCTAACAGTACTCTGCAAAATAGTCTCCGTGTTTTCAAGAAAATATGTGCAATTTTTAAATCGTCACCTCTAGGCAAAAATAGGTGGAGCAATCAATTTAATGGTTAGACATCATGGGTGGAAAAACATTTTTCATCACTGTTATGCAAACTTCTATTTCCTCTTGTCACAAAGCAGCAATAATAATTCATATAAAGGACTTAAATTAACATTTTCAGCTGAAAAGAATGTATTGTTTTTGTCAGGTACATTTAACAGAAAATAATGGTTTTGACAACTGGTTGAGCAAGACATTGTATTTTTTTAATTTTAAACATCATTTATTACCTGTAGACTTTAGTGGTTTCAAAAAGGAAATCAGAAATGCCATTTAAGTTCTCCTTGCCTTCTGCTATTCACTTCATGTTATTTTGTCTGGTGTAAGACTGAGAAACCATTAAGCAATCAGTGGAAGGGCTTGCTTTATCTCTTTAGAACTATAAACAAGTTCATGGATGTGAAAATATGGGAAATCTCACCCATATTTTATTAAAGAACATGTTAATATGTCTTCTTGAGAGATTTTCTCAGTGTGAAAGTACGCAAATTCCATTACTTATAAAAGCACAAAGGGAATTTGATGCACACTGATAAAAAAATAAAGCCTTTCAGAAAATAACAGGCAACTCACTGGGGCATAACTGACCTATTCCTTTCTCACTTATTAAATGAATCTGAGGACCGTTTCGGGATCATATTGATCGTGTTTTCAAAATGACAGGTGACCTCCAAATCAGTTCACAGGCCAGTGTCTCTCAGTGAAGCTCAGAGCTGCTTGTCAATGGTGCCCTCACAATTGAAATAGACATTGATGGACAAGACCTTCAACTGGCTGTTTAGAACATGCAGATTTCCTCGATTAGACTGGCCTTTTTGGTTGGGTTTTTGTTGTCATTTCTGTTGCTTGGGAGTATTTAATGAGCTTTTATTGATTATGTGTTTAGCGTTACAGTGTTAAAGAATGTGTGTGATACCGTAGTTAAGAATTTGTATTCACCACCTTTGTAATATAAAGGGTTTGCTGCAGCTTTATAAAAAGAGTGATGTTTTTAGCTATAAATATGTGCTCTAGTAAAAATACTAATTGTATAAGCTCGATGCTTATTTCTGTTTTGAAAAAGGTTATGTGAAATTTCTGTAAGTTAAGCAGTTGTTCTTCTAAAATATAATGAGTATTTGCTATTTATGACACAACTAAGTGAGATTACTTTACAGATGTCAGTATATTTGTAGTATCTCAAAATTTGTGGCAGCTTTTTAGTGTTAGAAAGGTGAAAACAACTGATGATTTACCTTTTATTTAATATGTAAAATATTGTTTCATATGCATGCATGTCTTATTTAAAATGAAGCAACCATGTAAAAAATACTGTCTTTAGAAAAAGTGGCTGTTACATGTATTTTCTAAGAGCCCAATTTTGGTCTTGTAGTATCCATTGTTTACATAATATTTCATTATAAGGTGTTATTTAAAAGATGAAACCTTGATCACAATTGCAACAAGTGTTTATTAAATATGAGTGAAGGAAAAAAAAATCAAATTATACATAATCATTCCTTCCTCCCTGACTTCCTCTGCGAAGTTTTCCTGGTTTTGATTTTCCTTTAAGAGAATAGTGAATGTTATAAATTTGTAATTGAATCAAAGTTCCACCACATTAGCAATTCCTCCAGCTCACCAAGACAATAATTTTATAAAGTTCTTTCATTAAAAGCATTTATCTCAGAAGCATTCGCAATTTCCTCTCTGATTTTTTCCTCTTTTTATTAGATTACTCTCCTCCTTATTTCATCCCCCAAAAATGCTAATTAAAATGCTCCTGGACCAAAAGCAGACTACTCTGTGAGGTCATAGCATCACTTTCTATCTTGACAATTTTAGTGTAACAATAATTCTACATCTGATTCTGCCTTATGTAAGTTGTACATACGTGGGTTTTTAAATTATAAATACATTTGAACTCCTTCAGTCACTTTTCCTCTATTTTAAAGTTAAATTCTCATGATTTCTGAGTGAAATTATTCAAACTATTTAACATTAATCCCATTTATCCTTTCCCAAATCCCATATTCTAAAAGTTTAAGTGAAGCCATGGATGCCGTATATTAACTCCCAAAAAGGTGAAATTCAATCCCAAATCTCTAAAGGTGACATTAAGAGTATGATATTCTACCCAAGTGTAGTGCAGGCAGACTTCAGACACATTTGTCTTGGTTAGGATGGACACAAGCCTCTCTCTCTGCAATTTGAGCTGAAGAAGCACGGCCAGCTCAGAAGTCATAGTTGCATTTATCCTGCCCGTGAGACAATGCTTCCGGCCTCTCAGAAAAGGATATACACTCTGTTGCTGTCAGTATGTGTGGAGCACAAACCATACCCTGAAGTGCAACCAGCTTGGAAAAATTTATGTTGCCTAAATAAATTCAGAGCTGCAGGATGCAATTTGGACAACTTATTTTCCAAGCATCACCATTAAATATCAGTTGTTAGAAGTATCCCTAGGCCAACTGGTTCAAGTGAGCATCCTAGACACAAAATTGTGTTCTGCCCCACCTTCTCTCAGCTGGGGAGAATTTGTATTCATGGTCACTGAGAGTGCATCAAACTGCCTGTGCAGAGCCCAAATGCTTGCCTTTTCTTATTCCAGACAGGCATCATTTCAGTCTGGGAGGGGTGGGCAACCATAAATAAAGAGACTGATTCTGTCACCTGATGATTAAGACATGTTATTTACAGGAGGACAGCACCAGGTCCTGGCCCTTGTACCAGGTACTTTTGTGCATTTTCCTTTGCCATTAGCAGGTAAGGGATTTTGAGCAAGAATGGGAAACATGACATTTGTTCCCAACATTCTACCAGAAAACATAACCATTTCTGGGTGATGTGAATCGGTTATTTTTTTAAGTGAGAGAAAATCACAAGAGTATCAGAAAAGATATGTTGCTGTAAAGTCAATGATTCAATACCTCAGTATTATTTGCAATACATTGTTGCATCGTTAGCAATCTGTATAAATCTCGCTAATCTCATCATGAAAGCCTAGAAACAGATTTTGGAAGTTAGAGTGGCTCTGAAATCCAAATTGCCCACAAACTCAGCAATATTAAAAAGGGAAAATGTACAAGAAATCAGGCATCTCAAAATCCTTCAAGAAGTACCCAGAGTGTTGGAAAATAATTCTGTGACATCAGAGTGCCAAAATGCTGGCCCAGCAAAAGTCGTCTGACAAATATTTTTAAAAGCCTGTGGTTTTTTTAAACCTTTCTAGGAATGAGAAATCGATATTTCAGAATTCTAAGGAAAGTGAATCCATTAATTGTCAGGTTTATTTCTATTATTTTCAGGGCATGGAATAGTTGGAAAATTAACTGGGAAATTAACTGGGAAAATAGGTTTCAATTAAAAGAAAAAGAGAAACAAAAGCAGCTTTTCATGACTACATTTATTTTCACAATCTTTCCTATACAGGTTTTGAACTTGTTCTTACATTTTTTTCTTGAGCAAAGACTTTAATGCAAAATCTTGACAATGGTGGAAAAATTTATGCTATATTCTGTTCTATTCTAAGGCAGTGACCAAAGAGTAAAGGCACTTAATTTATACGTGTAAAGGGAAAGTCACAATGGAATTTTGTAAGTGAATTAATTTTAATGGCTACTCTAAGTTATTCCCACACCAGTTTTACATTTCTGATATTATGTACCTTGGAGTTTTGACTGTTTGGGGGAGGGGTTGTGCATTAAATTAAATTCATGCAGTTATTCTCACGAGTGAAAAGTGTTAATCAAAGCTGCTGTTTCTAGTGACATAACAACTTCATTCTAACTAATCTTTGCAAGTGAAGGGATGCAATCTATTGAAATGGTAAAATGCTCTGTAAAAGTACATATTCAGAAAAATTCCTATCAAAGTACAGAGGCTATACAAACTTATCTAAGGTATATTTATGAGATCACAGTGAAACTAGAGGAAGAGACCAGGAGGTTTCCTAGTTGCTTTTGTTGTGTGCCTGTGAATAAAATTTTAAAGGGCTTACTAGCCGGGATTTTTATAAATGAAGCAGGACATGGGGCAAAAGGCAATCCACAGCAAGGGCAATTTTTCTGGTTGGTGACTGTGGCTTCACAAGCTGACAGTACTGAAAGAATGAATCATCTAGGGTGAAAACAATAACTATTCACCTTTTAATTTTAGAAGAAAACCTACTTAAATAGCCTGTTCCTTAGGCTACAGTACAGCACCTATGGAAAAACAATGCAAAACTAAGGAGGCTTCTGAGGTAGCATGCTCATACTCTTCATATAATAAAGTATCAGCATTGTTGTATGTGGTAGGGTTGTCCTCCTGGGTTGTCCTTCTGACTGTAGCCCTCACATTTACTAACCTAAAGCATACTTGTAATGAAAATGTATTTCATAAATAAATCAGGTAATTTCCCACAACTAAACCTTTGGGATGAAATCCTAAACTGATATATTCAACAGGAAAATCTCAATTAATTATAAGCAGGTAGTATTTTACCCTTTACCTTTCAAAGCTCTCATGTTATGGAAGCCTAATGAGAAGCTGATTTACTAGTGCCATTAGCAATACAAGCCTCTATCAGAGGCTATTGGTATGCTAATACCAAGCTTTGTGTTGGCTTCACTCTTGAGGTTTCCTCTCATTTCAGTGAAGTAAAAATCTACCTATAAAAATATATTCTAATTAGGATGGTGTAAAATGAAACATGCTTCTGCTATTTCAGTGATCCAAGCACCTTTGAATTACTCTATAAATACAGTGGGTGCATTATTCAAATGGAGTCTGACTGTATTGAATGGTGCTCTAGGCCTTTACATACAACTCCCTGTCCTCAAAGTTTTGAGCTAACACTGACTGAGTACAATAGGTATGCTCATAAATTTGTTTTATGTGAAGGAATAGCTTTTCTGTCAAGGACTATTGGAAGGAAAATTGTCATGGTAGTGTGAGCCTAAGGGTCAAAAATGGAGGGTGTAAAAAGAAGGCGGAGAATTCACCGCAGAAGAAGAAAGAAAAAAATCCATACATGACAGATTTTTAGATAGGCCAAAAAATGAGTGAAAGAATAAGAGTGAGAGTACTTTCAGCAAACAGGAGGAAAAAATGCTGTTGAAACCTTCAACATACCTGTTCATAACAAACCCTGCTAACACATCTTAGCGCATTAATGCAATTCCCTCACTTTTTTTACACTTCTAGCTAATAATATGTGTTTGTTTACTTCGGTTATTTTTATTTGGCACACCAAATGTTTTGGGTCTCATCAGGAAAATCTTCCATCACAGCTTTATTGCAGCTTCATACTGACAACCTCAAATTGTCTATTCAAATATAGACAATGTGGCACAAAAATCATAACATATTCTTTAAATAGTCAAGAAGTGACATAAATAAATGTGAGGTCTCTGTGTAGGATGCCATCTAATTTCTGAGTTGTTCTGAGTCGCTTTATTATCAAGCTGTGTATTTGAAAAATGGAAAAAAAAAAGAAAATAACAATTCTTGGACTGCTGTGTCAGCAACTGGGGTTTGATCAAAATTATTTAATTTTATTCACACATTGAAATTGTGAGTGTGGATAATATAGATAACTGAAAGAATTATCTTTTCTTCTGGGTATTTCTTTAAGATATTGAAGATTTTTTAAATGAAGAAATTGTAAAGACTTAGCTAACAGCTGGACAATAATACTTGAAAGGACCAAAGTCAGCATGTACTGCTAAAAGTATCGTGTCCTGAAGTTACTGTACACCTATAAATAATTGCATTCAGGTTATTACTGAATATTATATACTGAGATAAATCATTCTGGAACAGAATGCTACAATAATATCCATTATGTTGCACTTTCAAACTGCCTCTTCCAGGACACAAAAGAATTGGAACAAGCTGTGCTAAGTGATTTAGTGATTTCCCCAACGTCCCAGTGTGTTTTGTTTACAGCTAGGCATTGCAACTGTCAAAGCTTTTGCAATACACTTTTTTTCTTGTACAAAACCACTACAAATATTCAGCATTAACAGAAGATCAGAAGGCATCCTGCAGTCCAGGTTATAAAATTTCTTCATCCATTTATATTTCATAGAGTTCAATAAAATTGGTTACGGGTGTAAAATGTAAGTCCTGAATTCTCCTCTTGCGATGGAGACTGCACAGTCATGGAATTCATGACATTGATCCACATTAAGCATCTGCCTATCTATTCACTTATCTGTTTTTTTAAATAGCCATACACATGGATTCAGACAACTAGTTATGCAGCCTATGCTAGTTAAAAAGTACTTAATGGAAATCTATCTGGAATCTCAGGGTGGTGCATGCTGCAGCAGCCTGGCAGAATTCTGAAGCCCATGAACAACATTCACCAGACAGTGGTTTCCTGAGTGTAGCTGAAATTTTTGAGTGTGTTCTGTAAATCCATAAGGGGCTGGCATTTGCCATTTCACAGCTTTCTCCTTTCTGCTGGAGAAAATGCCAGCGACAGATTAAACAATCATAGGCAAGCTTGTTTACACTTGCTAGAAAAGCATATTCTGTAAAAAGGACTGGTTCATTTTGCAGGTTTCTTTGCATAGTCTGACTTTTTTTTCCACTCAAAACTAAAAATAAATTTTAAATTTCAGTGACTGTGCAAGCAACAGAATGTGGGGATTTCAGTTATGAGTGAAACACAAATACCAATTATTAACTATGCTCAAATTCTTGGAAGACAACGAAGGGGAGGCTCTCATGTATTTTGTTGTTCTCATCTCTTTTATGCTTTTCCTCCTTTGGCTGAATGTGCCAAAAGTTTCTGGCAGTACTGTGGCTTGAACTTTATAAGCATCTTTACAGTCTTTTGAATTTAAATATTTACTTTTTTAATTCTTACAAAACTTTATATATATTTTAATTAATATTTAATGCATTATCATAAATATATCTCTAATTCTGAACAATATCACAATTATTTACCCACTGTGAGACTTTCATTTTGATAGCAAATGCACTGGAACATTCCTCTATAATATACTTCTATTTTCAGCCATTCTTTGAAATACTAGATGGTTATTTAATTTAGCAGCACAGAAGGCAAGTACTGTAAACACCACAATCAATTTATGAAAAGTAAAAATAATTCATGGAGCTTCTAATCCAAGAAAGCAAGGTATGAGTGACCAAATGGAACTGCAGACTGACTTATCCACCATAGGTCAGGTTGTGTTAAAGATTTACTGTAAAAAAAAAAAAAAAAAAAAAAAAAAAAAAAAAAAAAAACCAAAAAAAAAAAAGGGGAGGAAACGATCTTTTTGGAGGTAAGGTTTTTCCTTTTGTAATTCAAAACACACATATTAGGAGTTCAGCAGAATTTGCATTTTCCTAGTTTTTTTGGTTAGTCTTGATCAGAAGTGGTCAAAATTAAAAGGCCTGGTATAAGTTTACTCATCTGGCCATCCAACTCTGAAATATAGCAATACATATTTGTGATAGGCTATGATGTGAAATCCTTCTGTTTTCCCCTTTGTCCATTACTCAGAAGTTTTTTTGACTAATCATCAAGGTACAGTGACAATCCCTAGGAGCTAGGAAGTCCAGGAGCAATGCCTGATGGTACCCAAAATTCAGGGCAAAATGAATCCAGACAAGAGGACAGGTTTTGAACATATGGTTTCCTTCCACAAATTTCTACCCTAACCATGTCTTTTACATTTGCCTTGCCAATCACTTTCCCAAATCCATGGAAAACATAGTAAGAACACATAATATGTCACTGGAAAGCTTCTGGATGAGATGGGAATCAGTTCCTCCTCCAAGTCTGTCATGCATGATATTTATTTGTGAATAAGACTTAACTGGTTGGAATCTGCATTGCTATCACAGCAGCTACATGTGCTTCCAAGATGCTTTGTCAGACATGCAGGGTCAAGGAGAGAAAAGCTATGGGCACGTACTGGGCCCAAGGAATCCCTTGTGAAAGGCTATTCATCTGTGGCAGACAGATATTTCCTTCTGCCCATAAAAATGGACAGAATGGACTTTAAATAGCCTGGAAGTTCTTTCATAAATTTTATTTATGCTGTCCTGTTATTGGTTTCTTAAGTGGTCCCTTTCATAAAGTATTCTTTTAACAGCAAGGACTGGACTTGGCAGAGCAAGCACTTAGTCCCTGCTGCTCCATGGACTTTACTGCCAAACCATAATGCCATTGATCTGTTAAATAAAGGCAAACTTTGAAAGAAGTAGTACCACTTCCCCTTCACAGTAATTTTAAATGAAATGTACTTTTCATGCAGCAATTTAATTTCAGTAGGACTAGCTCAGTAAGTAAGGTCAAGACCTTGTAAGAACTATAGAGGCTAATGTTGCTGATCTTGACAAATTAGGTAGAGAGTCATAGCATTAGTCCATGTATTAGTTTAGGAGGTCAATAAAATCAAGAGATGGAGGTTAGAACATACTGTTAAAAGCAGTGTTCCTATAGTTATATATCTAATACAATGTTTGGAGACTTGAACATGCAATTTGGAAATGGGAAGGTACCAATCTCTATTTCCTTCTTGGGCTGCAGTGTTTTATGTGGCCTTGAGGACCATCTGCCCTTACAATAGTCTTACCTATTCAATAGAGGTGCTATGAGCATTAGCTAATGACTCCTAAGTGCTTCGAACACATAAAGCCCTATGTCTCACAAATACATACATATTATGAAATATAATTACATAGTTATTGGAAAAGTCCCCAACTGTCTCTCAGAACAGCTGTCACACAGCACTTACTAGACATGGGGAGTGACACATAATGATGAGGTAGTTAAAATGATACTCTTGCTTCTAGACAGAGCATTTGCATTTTTGGAGAATTTTCTTGTTTCTTTTCAGGGATTGGCATAAGAAGCTTTCAGAAATGCTAAAAATATCTTTTTATATTAACTAGCTTTCATTTTCTTTGGGCTAAGCACATAGAGGTACAAAAACAGCTTTGATAACTTCTGAATAATGACACTAAGGTTAGAAAACTGCAAATGATAGTATGCTATATGAACCTATTTTATGTAGTCCTAGGGAACATTCATTACCAAAGAATTAATAAACTCTGAAATCATGACTATATAGATTGCCCTTGGGCACAACACATACCCACTGTATTTCACCCAATGACTTCTGCATAGACCCTATAATTTCTGGTCAAAGTCAGACAGCTTTTAGAAAAGGCATGTTTTGAAATCTTAAAATTACTAAGAATCAAACAATACCTGAAAGAAAAAAAAAGCTGCTACAATCTCAAAAGTGCTACATCTTGTGTGAACTTGTCCAGATTAAGCATTCAATCACAGGACCTTGCTATGGCTTTTGTCTGCTAAATTAAAGATTCCCCATGTATTGGAAAACTGTTTCTCTGCTTGGGACTTTGTGACCATGATCAAGCCATCTCTTAACCTTCTTTCAGATAATCTAAGTACACTGATCTTCTTTAATCTCTCAATGTCAGGCAGGATTTTCAGACTTTCAATTGTTCTTGCTCGTCTTTTCTGCAACCTTTTGAGTTGGCCCTAATCCTTCAAAAGTAAGGATATTCAGCAAAAGGTTTACAGGATTCTGGGATAGAAACCCATGGAAAACACCCATAACTCTGGAGCACCAATGATAGGATAGTATTAAAATGAGTGGCCATCAGGTTTTTTTTTGAATGGCCCCAGATAAGTCAGCCTGGGAGGCTGCTCTTATGATGGAAATTGAAGAATTCTCATGACCCAGTGGCTGCAAGTGAGAGAAAGCAAAAACTTTCAGAGTCAGAGCCACTAGAACTTAGTCTTCAGCAGGAGAATTTATATTTATGGGATTTTTTTTCCAGTCTGAATTAGAACCAAACAATTTTTTTAAAACTCAGAAATGTCTAGGAAATTGATACAGCTTTCCTCAACAATTTTATTAAAGATACTAGCTTTTTTTCATTCCTTATTGACTGCATCCCATGACAGCATCTACAAGATCTGTGACTGGGAAAATATCTCTTTAAACTTTACAGATTGTTTTGCTAAATCGAGTGGATTTCTATTAGCAGACCAGACTCCAATGATAGGGCAATTAATGGGTGAGAACACATATATACATTAATATTTATACAACATGATTATGGAGTATTCTGAGTATTTGAAATTCACCAGTTAACCCAAAACCACCTTTGTGATTTAGACAACAGAACACTATCACACCTAATTTATAGATGTGTGGTCTAGCCAAAATTGTACTGTTGCACCAAATTGAAATTACTGCTATAACCATAGAAAAAGAAAACAGAAACAAGTTTTGTTGAGAGAGATCTGTGTACAGGTAATCAAGAGTCCCCTTCCTGGTAGTTCTGACTTCCTGATAGATAAAATCAACAAATAGCCATTAATAGGTTAAAAATAGAACGAATAACTGAGATGATTAATATTGTTATTATCCTTATTCTCTGCTGTGTAATCTGTAAACTGTTGCTCTATGCCAATTCATCATTGCCCTAATGCTTGTTTACTTGTTACTGGAATGTGCATATAAATTGCTCCTAAAAGAGAATAATGCATCGGTGTGAATCAGGTCACATGATGCTCAACAACAATGAATGGGGGTTTGGGCTTTTATTCTTTCTCTCTTCTTCCTACTCTTCTTGTCAGAGCCCACCTGTGCATGCTCCATCACCCCCAAAGGCATTTGGCAGTAACTGTGTCATGCTAATGCCAAGCCCTGCACTGTGAGTGAAGAGTCAGGTGAGATGCTGAAAAGACCCATTAGGTATCAGTCTTTCAGCTGACATCTTCCTCTCCTTAACCATCTATCCTGCTCCATCCCTGAGAGCCAATGCAGAAAACACAGCCCCCCAGCCCAAATCTTATACAGCAGCATGTGTTCTACCACTTTAAATTAGTTCTCTGTGAGTCCAGACAGTTCTGTAAGCAACAGAGCAATCAGCCAGCACTTGCAGCCATTTCTCTAAGGGAAGAAATGTAAACAACAATAAGAACAATGCAGGTGTACAGGTCTTCTGCAAAAAAGTAGCAAGTCTTGTAATGTCCATTGCATCCTGGGCAGCATGGAATGCCTGGGGCAACAAATGCTGGCTTCAAAATACAGTGCTGTATTGTGTGTCTGTGCTCTTAAACACAGCTCTAGGAGAGTTCAAGGTCCCACCTGAGGAAAAGCTGGCTTGGGGTCTTGGCCAAGGTCAGCCTGCACTCGGAGGAAAGCCTAAGAGGCTCCTTTGCCTGGTGGGAGCATAACCAACTTTAAAAAGTAACCCTTAATTTCAGACAGAAGCTCTAACACCCATTCTGCTTCTTATATGTCAGAGACCAGAATAAAGGACAGGAAAAGAAAACTTCTGTTCCCTTTGTTTTTAATATATTTCTGTTTATCTCTTTGTTGTATCATTTTGTGAGGCAGTTTCAAAGCTTTGTAGGCAGGCTGAATATTAACCATCCACTGCGATCCTCTCAGTCACTCCTGGCACAGGTTAATCCCTGTATCATAGGCTGCCACCAGTTTGCTAAGCAGCTTAAAAGGACATGTTATAACTTTGACAATGACCTGCTAATGGTTTTACATTTCTCAGAAGTATTATGAGCTATCTTTGTCATTTTTATCTTCTAATGAGATCAATAAATTTAGGAAGCAGACATAGATGGTGCAAACTGCAATGCCACAGCCAAGGACGTGGCATGTATAACTGTTAAACTATAAATAATAATGAAGGAACTATAATAAAACCTTGACTTTTACAGAGGAAAATCAAGCTGCAAGTGCCACAGCATTAAAAAAATCTCCACATTTTTTAGGAAAGGTGTAACCCTTTATTTGTTCTTTTATATCACATCATATATCAATCCTTTAATGAAAAGCTTCACACTGAAATGTATGTTTCACTTACGGATTTTTTTTTCCCCTGTGGTAAATAGCAGTTCTTGACGTTTGAGCCCTCTCTCTCCATCTTTGGTGACTCTCCATGAAATAAGCATGTCAGGTTAAAAATTTTGCAAAGCTGCATGGCAGATCTTACTGTTTCTTACACATGTAATGTTCCTTCTTCCTTCCAAACAACTCTGAAAAGTTCCAGATTTTAAAAAGGCAGAGATTGCAGGTTGCTTTCAGCGCTCAGGACCACAGCTTCGGGTGATATCTGTTCACATGTGCCACATGTACCTGTTTACACCACACCTTGGGGCAGGGATCCTGGGCCATCTCTAAGCAGTATGCATGCCAGAGAGACTCCTCTGCAGTATCCAAATGGTCCCCAGACATAACAAACCATTCTCAATATGTTTGCAAAAGGGGTAATTGTACACAACACCTGAATGGCCTGGGAGCAAGGTATCTTTACCCTCCTCTGAGCTTTACACCTGTGGTTATCCTCTCCAGTGCATATCTGGCCCAAAGAAACATGAAAATAAACTAATATTCAGCGATCCTAAGACCCACATTTGATTTCACCGTGTCTGCAGGTTCTGTTGGATGAATCAGAAGTTTAAAGTCAAGCAGCTGAACCACCTTCTCCAGTCAGTAACTATGTGCACAGGAAGGTACAAACTGCTGGGCAAAAAAGGTCTCTGGGAACATATGCTTTCAGGTATGAGTCCCAGGCAGAGAAACACCAAGGTATAAGACAGATAAATGTTTAAATGGTCCTCATTTCTGCAGCATGCAAGCACTTGTCATGCAGTGGTTGTGCTAAAGACAGAAAAAGGAAAGTACTATTTTACAATACATCAGCTGGCTACAGCTTCACACACGAATAAAACAGTTTGCATTTCTCAGAGCAGGAGTCTGCTTAACCTACTATAGTTTTTAATTTTACCAAACTCAGTGTGAAAAATACATTGTGGCAAACTATTACACACCCTACCTGTCTATTGTGTACAGAAGATCAATTGTACTTAACATGGTTTGGATCTGTGTGCTAGTCAGATATAAAAATTCTTTGACAATTAAATTTGATGACTGATTTTCGCCTTGTACAGTAATGATATCTTTAAAGAGATTACCCTTGACAATATTGAGGAGATATTCCAGTAGAGCACAGGTACTCTTCCCCATTCTTAGGCACAAAGCAAACTGTGCTGCCTGATTACAGAGCCTTACTCTGGAACACTACTGAAGCTGTGATCCTGTTAAACGAGGAATGAGATTCATACCAGCTGAATACGTGTCTATAAACAAAGAGAGGGCTAGCTACTCATCCAAGTACCCCAGGAACACATGGCTTGACTTGAAAAAGGTTTTCCAATTGCAAAATAGAATGGTTTGGGTGTTGGTTTTTTTTTTTAGCAAATGATCACAGTCAATGAAAATTAAAGCACTGAGCACCTTCAAAACACCAGCAGTTCCTGACTCAGTGCATTGCATTGTTGTGATGTCAGGAAAGAGCCCCAGGAAGGCTTTCAGTGGCACTGCAGCCGTGCTGCTTTAAGTGCTTACTGCTGACCCTGGCTCAGATGAGCCCAAGATATATGTGAGCAGAAAATACATTACAGAAACTAAAGACTGGGGAAGGGAGAAAAACAAGTCTCCTGCTATCAAATACCATTCAAACAACTGTGCACTCACAAACCAAGAACATGTTTTCTGCCAGCTTTAAAAAAATATTCTTTCTGATTTGGATGACAAAACTGGATTATGTTTGCTATTAGCTGTTAATGGTGCCTGAGGTAGACATGAGTGCCCAAATTACTGGCTTTTGCCTAAGAAAAAGCATTGACACACACCTTGTCCCTCAAGTATATGTGAGCAGGACAAACACAAAGATACATGCGGAATATTTAACATAGGATTTATTTCTCCAGCAACACCTGCATTCTGCTCTTCACCTGTTCCAAAAGGAGGTTAATAAGGGCTCCAAAATGGAAATTCTTGTCCCAGCTCTGTACCCTCCCTCACCAGATGCAGCAGCAAAATCTCTTTGATGTCAATAAAAAGAAAATAAACTGCACTGTTTGTTGGGAAGTTCATGTTGCTGTATTCCAGACACTGTGAAAACCCACCTGGCCTTTTGTGGATGGTTTCTCTCCTTTTTTATTTACCAGCACAAAACAGCTCTTTCAGACCCTCCCTTCACAGTGGAATGGGTGAAAATCATGTGGTGTGTCTCCAGCATGATCAGAGCACAAATCATCTCACCTGTTTCTGATTGTTTATAAAGTAGGTGTTTGTGCCTGATGTAGCAGGCTAGACTCCAGTCTTTGGAAAGGAGCAGAGGCTCCACTAATCTGAAATCAGATGTCAGCCTCAGGGTGACTCCAATCATGCCCCAGCAGTGCTTATGTCTCTCTGAGGACTGCTAAGTATGTCTAGAAAATGAGCTTAGACTTGGAGCAGTCACAGTGCACCCATCTATGGTCTACCAAGTTCTCCACCAATTTATCTTCCATTTTCATGGATACTGTTACTGAAGCCCTGGTTTTCTTGCATCCTTACTATTTCTAGCCACATTTTAATAAATTTTGATATTATCTCTATCCAGGTTCCATAATACATCCAGCTTCCACTTTGCCTGGAACTACACACTTTTTGAGACATCCCTCTACAAAGGTAGCTGGTAGTGATTAACCTCACATGTCAGCTTGGAATCTAATATTATTTGATGAGTGCACCATGTCTCAAAATCCTGAAATGCCAGTGAAAATCAGTTACATTCTGTATGCAGATGAGCAGGCCCCTGCAAGAAACACACTACAACCTGTCTCCATATCACATCCAGCTTGTCTCTAGCATTTGCAGATGATGTTAAATCCTAAGGTGAGAATCACCAAGCTGATACTAGGAGACATTCAAAGTGCTGAGTGAAATTACTCTATTTTTGATATAATAGTCTGCAGGAGTAGAGGAGCTGTGAGAGACAGAGCCTCTGGATACCAAAACAGATCCAGGAAACTGATAGCAAGGAGATAGAAAGGATTAAAAGATTTTACAGCTATTACCTTTTGCTGCTTTTCAACTTGTTTCCAATATTTTATCTCAAAATATTTATCTAATTCCTAATAAGAATGCTGTCCTTGTTAAATATATGTATTTTAATCAATTACTTGCTGAAAAGGCTATGGGAAGATGTAAACCAGAAGCAGAGTAGACAAGCAGTTCACTCATACTGTTAGAGCATCCTTGGTACATGGAGGTTTATGACATGTGAACATTTAACATTACAACACAAAGATAAGAATTTATGTTTTATTTATGTTTTACCATTGCTTAGACCACTACATATGCACTTTCTGGTTTCTCTAAGCTAAATACAAAGGCTCAGTATTATTACAATGGATGGAAACTTAATGTCCACTGAAGCCATCAACCTAATTAAATATACAGAACAACCTAAATGTATTAGCAAAGGTCTACCTTTGAAAACGATATTGCAACGCCTATTGGAGAATATAAAACATGCTCCCACACACACATGGAGTATCAGTGACACTGATGAATGAGTATTAGCATTTCAATGATGAAATCAGGAGACATGAGTGAACACCACCTGATACTGTAAATAAGCGTGATTCAGAGAGAGGAGGAATAATTTTCTATCTACAGTCTAATCATGACCTCAGTCCTGACCTGAAAAGACCACTTTCCTTAGTGATTAGATCAGAGTTAATCCCACTGTGGCATGCACCCAGGTGTGTTGAACTGAGCTGAAGTGGTTATGTGACAAATGCTGAATTTTTAATATTCAAAAGCAGGACCAGGCATATCTTGCAAACTAAACTCAATTTGGGCACAGCAAGAATCCATTATTTTTAACTCTTTTAACCAACCACACCTGAATTTTGTACAGCATATTTTAATACCTTATCAAGTGTTCCAATTTACTGGGTTTTCTATAAATATTATTCATTACTAGAACTGCTTTGTGATCTTTAAAACTCTGTTTTTTTCAAGAAGGTGTATGTGGTGCTTTATGTATCTCGACAATCAGAACACTATTGGGCTGGCAAGTATACAGCATTTTGCTGATAAAGGCACTGCAATGGTAATTCACAGTCCCAAGCCAAGCCCTCCAAAGACCAAACACCATGATCACAATGCAACTATGCTGTTGTCTAAACTTGTTGCATACAAAAGTACACTTCATCTCTTGATGCAGTTATCCATCCCCACCAACTCAGCTACACAATTTTCAACTGCCTGACTTGAGACTTTTTTTAAAATTCATGCGCAACAATAATCTCTGATCCCCAGCAGTAATAGACTTCAGTACCTGAATTGTTTATCCTTAAAGCATGAAGTAGAAAAGATCAAACCAGATGCTGCAACAGAGTGAACAGAGCAACCTTCTCCTCATTTCAGGAGCACTGTGCTCTCAAGCAAACAAAAAAAGAGGCATCTTTTAAGTCTCAGATCTGCCAGACAAGATATCAACATGAATCTGCAGTAATATCTGCAGTAAAAATAAAAGGTCTAAGGTTCAGCAGACAGAGTACCCAGGCTCTAAAATCAAGGATAAGCACAAGGGTAGCAAATTGTTGCAGTATCTTGATCCTACAGCTGACTGATCCCACAGCCCTGTGAGTGGATCATAGATCCTGAATCCCTCCCTTCCCTGCAGTGACCCACAGGGCCACTGACCTGCCTTCTGCCACATGCAGAATCTGGTGCTGGTTCTGAATCAGAAGCCTGGTGTTGGCTGCAGGCTGGACATCCCTATTCCCACACAGAATCATGGAATCTTTAAGGTTGGAAAAGACCTCCAAGACCAACAAGCCCAACCTCTGCCCAAACACCACCAAGCCAACTAAACCACAGTACTAAGTTTAGTCATTTCTTGATCATTTCCAGGGACGATGACTCCACCACCTCCCTGGTCAACCTCCAATGTTTGACCACCCTTTCAGTGAAAAAATTCCTCTTGATGTCCAACCTGAACCTCCACTGGCACAGCTTGAGGCTATCTTTGATATTTATTACCATTTATTCATTGAGATGCTTCAGATGTAAATACATGGCTATCACAATGGGATTTTGTACACCCCTATTCTACCAAAACATTTAAAAGTAGTAAAAGCTCTTTGAAGAGTCTCACTCATACAGCAGCATTCAGGTCTGATAAGAATAATTTTCAATAAGTGGTCACAAAGTGGTTTTATTTTAAATGTCACTGTCACACTGGCACAAGACAAATCAATTGTGATGAAGCATCTCCAATACATCTGTTCTTAGGGTCAGATTTAAGAGACACAACCTCATCTGAGATGAATTAATAATACCTTTTTAAAGTACAGAAATTTCCCCTAATTTTGCAGTAGCCATCTATTTCAATATTACACTTTGTAACTGAACAGGTTCAGTGATGGGTCCACTCTCAGGAAAGAAGTGAAGCAAGTGGACTGACTTGTGGTGCACTTCTGCATACCAATAAAAACACTGAGCAATGGCAAGCTGAAATTTTAGGTACCTAAAAAGGTATGGTAAAGTATCATTCTTGTCACTATAGCTCAGGCTTGCTAGGCACAGCATTTTGTACCATAAATATTTTCTCTCTCATATCAAAGTGAAAAGAAAGCTAAGTCCAGAAATATTGATGATGTCTGGGGAAGAAGCACTTCTCACTCTGAACGTGAACACTGCTACTGACCTTCCCTCTGGCTCTGCATCTTTTGAACTACTCTGAATTGCTTATCAAAATCACAAACAAGGAACAAGTCAATTACACTCTTAGAGCATAAAGCTCTGAGCCTTGATTACATGTGCAGGAGGAATATTTACTTTTTAATCAGGGTTGACTGTGGGGTGTGGAGGTAAGGCTATTTTGAAGATTAATTAGTTATATATTTGTACATTGCTTTGAAGATGTGAGATACTAAGTATTTTTATGGCATCCAGCTAATGGCCTTAGCTCTTTCAGTAATACTGATGTCAAGGCCTTGAAGAGTGGCCCATCTGAATTGTTTTTGTATAAACCTTTGGAGGCTCTATCAATAAAATGCAGAGACAGAATTTTCAGGTTTGGTCCCAAACCCTCTTCCATTTCTGCCAAATCCTACCAGCAAATGATACATTTTAAAAACATCAGAAGAAAAGGCAGGCAGTGGGATAAGATAGACTTTTATGTCCTTCTGATACAGCATTTGGGCTTAACAGAGATGAGTGGCTTACCTGTTACAAATGTGGTACATCTGTTCTCATGACAGCCTGCTGAAGAAAACTATGAGCCTCCATGTTCATTTGCAGATGAGATGCTCTGAAAAGCTTAGGTTTTTGAAAATTTGGGCCTTTCTCCTATCCAGGTGAATAAAACCCACAGTGGAATTTAGGTGCATAAGTATTTTCTGGATCTCAGCCTGTGTGACTTCCACAAGGTCAAACATAGATCATACCTATACTATAAAGGGAGAAAAAAGTTCCAGGGTTCTCCAGCCACTGCTTCCTTCATCCTTTCCTATAACAGACAGATGAGCTCCCATGTTTTGCATTAGGACAGTAATTTTAAAAAAAGAGTTAAGGAGTTTAGCTTTATTTAGTCTCATAAAAGTCAAATCCATGCAGAGGATCTGAGGTCATGAGAAGACATAAACACACAATCCCTTTCTTAGGCAAGCACAGAATGTAAAATCACAGGGGATATTCAAACCTTGGGATGCACCAACTGCATCCCTTTTGTATCCCCCACAGCAGCTGGCCAGAGCACAGCATCAAACCCCAGGAGGAAAATGGCTATTCTGACAGCCACAATACTGGTGTGCATCTGCCACTGTGAGAAGGGGAGATTATGAAAGCAGGAAAAACAATAAAGGTGGCACACTGTGCCAGTCTGATATTCCAAGATCCATCCTCACGAAAGTTAAGAGGCCTCTTGGCATATGGCTTCAGCTGAGACCCTGGGTAAAATAAAACCCCAAGGTCTTCAGCTGAAAATACAAATGACAAATAAAGAGAAATTTCTGGAGGAGAGAGAATAGAGTGAGCCACCATGCATATAACTGGCATTCAAAATCAGAAAACAAATGGGAATCTTGTTATCATCAATTATGACAAAACATAATGTCGCATAAAAGCTCAAAAATGTAAGAGACAAGGTCCTTTGACTAAATATGCTCTAGCTGCATCCAGCACAAATTGCACAGGCTGGAAAACTAAGCAGATTCTTACAGGATCAGGTATTATGTGAAGTGTTCAGGATTTGGGTTAATGAATACAGCGTTCTCCAGATGTTCCATCATTGTTCCAGAGTGGGAGGAAAACTGGCTGCAGACCAAATCAAATTTTTATACTCCTCTTAGATAGTGCCAGACACTGAGATTTCACCAATATAACATCTGAGGCACAGAGACAACGCATCATGGATGGATAACCCTATATTCAATCCATTTTGCTGAAGACAGGACAAATAAACTAAGAATCAGAACATTCAATGAGTCATATCAAAGGTATAAATTGAAAGTCAACACTTGTACTGCATATAATCTAGCTGAAAAAGAATTTATAGTCTGGTATTTCCCATTTAAACATTGCTGCTGCTTCTTGCAGATATACTGCAAATGCTAACTTTAAACACTGCCAGTCCTTTTGAGTTGGGTTTTCTGCTTACTTTATAAAATTTTTAGGATGCACATCCTTCTCCAGAGTAATGGGGAGTTTGAGAAAAGAAATTAATTGCTAAAAATGCCTAGTTTGCTTAGAAAAAGTTCACCGTGTAGTGTTTACTAAGGAGCTAAAAATCAGCTTAATTTTTTTAAACATATCATTCTTTTTTTTAACAGAGTTAAACAAGAAAGTTTCTGGGATATGCAGAAACAGAGATCACTAGAGACAAAAAATGGCAGTCAGCATAACACTAGAAATGTCTAAGAGGTGATGACAGAAATAAAGAGTCAACATATACACTGGCCAACAGAAACCCACCACAAGAAATAAACCAAGCTTTAAAAAAAATACACAGAAATTAATAATCATTTACAAGTGCATTTTGAGTGCATAGCTGATCCACATGCTGAGCAATAGGAAAAGGGATATGAGGGAAAAGGGTGTACTTGGGCAATGAGTTTCAGTTTTGAGGCTTAAAAGCAAACTGAGGATGAGGTCTGCAACTGCAAAGCTAAGGTCCAGCTCAGTTACACTAATCTGATTTGGCTTAAACTGATCACTTAGGCTAAGGATTGAAGGGGTGGGGGTGTGAGTGTGTGTGTGCATGTGTGCTTGCTTCTGGGAACACATCCATAAGACCTAAACACCTGCACAGATGTTTTTTACACCCTCTGAAAGCAGGTCAGCAGTGAGCATTCACTGGGCATGAAACAACATTAAACTATAAAACATTCCCTGCCTGGTGCTGGTGAGGATTTCAGTTTTGTTGCATAAGCATGTTATCTGGGAGTACTGTAGATATATTCACTATGAGTATTTGCTGTGCTGCTTCATAGGTGGCCTTCCTCTACTGGCACATGTCTGGGTGGGGGTCATACAACAGGAGAGAAAACACAAAGGGAAGAAGAAGATGCCATTGGACTGCTGCCCAAGAACAGATCCTGGCTGTGGCCCTCTTAAATCCCAAGGGCGGTACCAGGGGTGCAGTAAAAATTTCTGTGGCTTCAGGGACACAGCAGAACCTGGAGGCAGGAAGCTGCTGCATCACAGTGCATAGGTAGATGGGACAGGAGGTGTGGGACAGCTGACTGAACACCACGTGTGGAGCACATACCAAATTTATCCTGTGCTAAGCCTAGGGCTGCATCTTCTCCAGATTCAGCAACAACCCGGATCAGGACAGTAAGAACTAAAATATAGTCACAGCATTGAGAATTCATGGAAATGTATCTTGTTTGAGTACACCAATACTGAAATTCATGCAGAACATAGTGTTTGGATGATATTCCCTTATAAGCCAAACCTAATCAAACGAAACAAAATAAAACAAATTTACTGAAGCCCACCCAAAATGTTTAAACTTTAAGGAGACCAAGAAATTCTCACCTTCATTTATTTCAAACCTTTCACTTCTCCAGTTGCAGAAACATGTCACGTAAGTAAAACAGTATTGACTGTTTCTAAAAAGGAAAAATAATTTGCATAATACAAAGTAATAGTTTCACAAAGCCTATTTTTATGTGTGTAACAACGCAGCAAGATGATAAAGAAGGTGCTGTAGACTTAGAAATTCAGCCTTCAGGTCTTGTTGACCTGTAGGTCAAAAATTTGAACTGTATGTATTCACCTGGGGAATATCTTGCCTTTTAAGCATAAAGCATGCTCTCTTCTGCCTGCATTTGCCTAAATAGATCTTGAATTTCAATTCAGATCTAGCTTGTTGGTTTATTTCTTTTTAAGTAATTATTTACAAATTACACTTCTTGAGAGTAAACTATCCAAGGAGTTACGCTCCCCTCTCTTCAAATGTATGTGATAGAGCTAATTATTTTTCTGTAAAACTACAAACAACCTTTTAAATAATGACAATCATTAGAAAACATTAGGGTCTGTCACTTATAATCTTTGCCAACTGCTGATAACATTTTATTACTGCTTAGAAAGGTTGATTAAAGCTTGTAATAGATTTAGTGAGGGTGAAAGATTAACAAAAAGGTATTTATGATAGAGACACTAAAACATAATATGTTCTCAGTAAACACTGGAAAAAACCATCCCTGTGACATTTATAGAGGTTGCTCAAGATACAGTTTTTCATCTGCACAGTGAAACTGATAACAAGTTTCTACACGCTGGGGAAAAAAAAAGACAGAAAGGAAGAGGAGAACATTACCTTTGCATGTCTCATGCCAAAGTGAGTGAGAAAGTGCTCTTCAAAAATAAACCATCTGAAACCCCTGAAAGAGCTCCTGGGAGTGCTCTTTGATTGTTTGGACAAACTCCTTTGAAACTATAGCAATGAAAATTAAAAACCAGGCTGGATAAGAAGGTAGTGTCTAAGGGGTATATCTTTAAGCCTGGCCTTGGCCTCAGCCCAACCCCCCCATGCCCCAGCATGGGGTGACAGACCCTGGTGGGGCTGGGCACCACAGAACACAGCAACTGAATGCAGCCTACCCTGGCACTCTGTGACAGGCTGGCAAGATGGACAGCCAGGTTTTCCTCCTGCTCATCATTCACTGGGAGAAACTGCTGCCAACAACAACCCTGTGTGTTTCAGTGTGGAGAGGTTACTAAGGATGGAGAGAACTGCAAGAGCATTTGGAAGTAACCACATCCCTCAGCAGGAGTGATCTGGTGAGAGATCCCATCCTCCTCTGGAGATGCCAGCCTTGCAGTGCATGGCAAAGTCTCTGAGTGGCTGGTGCCTCAGGTGAGAACACGCATTCCTGTGGCATGTTACAGTCTCCCTCAAACATGTGGTCATTTATCCAGTCATGGGGGCTGCTTGCAGGTACTAATTCAATGGATGGCAGGATCAGCTTGCTCCTCACTTCAGAACAGCCTCTGCTGAGGTCAGTGTGAAGGACCTGGTACAGATGAGAAGCAGGTGCCCAAACCCAGCAATTACAACCCCAGGCCAAGGAGGTGAATGCAGGTGCAACGGCAGAGAGCTTCAGCTGTTCTAGCTCAGTCCTGACCTTCAGCTTCCTGCTCTGCCTCTGTCTACATCCCCAGTCAAGGAGAGGGAGCAGAAGAGTTCATCTGGTTTCCACAAGCCTGCAGCTGACCTTTGTGAAATAAACAGAGGTCCATTCCAATAAGATGTGAGTCACAGCATGCCAAGCACCCACAGTCAGACAGCAGGGAGCAGGACAAGATACCAGGAGTGAGCTGGAGCAGACTTTGGGAGGACTAACTGGTTCAAACTACCCACCTTAAGGCAACACAGCAGGACTAGATGACCTGGCAAGGTCTTTTCTGACCTGATTCTGTAACACCTTCTATAAATAATCTTTGGTTTTTTGAAAACAACGGGCCAATATTTAACAGCACTCCACAACTGACTATCTGACGCCACAAAAATCATTTACCAGCAATAAATGACCAGCCAGATCACAGTCAAAACCAAACACATTTAAAAATAAAGACAATGTCTGTGCTGTGCATGTCTTGACACATCTATAGCCAAATATACATACACAGTCTGTAAACACATTAATGTGCTGCTCATCAGAGAGGTCAAACTGTGGTGAGGCAGAATGAGTTTGTGGTTAATCTGAGCAGAGAGCCACTGTCTGCAGCCTGTGAAAATGTTAGTACATTAAAGGACTGCAAAGTGCATGATAGATTATAGAACCTGTGAATGCAAGCTAACCTGCCCCAAACCATTCCTCAAATGCACTACACAGGCAACACTCATTTCAGGGATTATTCGTGGCTTTCATGTTGAAAAGTGGAAAATTATTTTTAATGTCAAGTGATGGTCAAAGCTAGGCTGTTAGTTATAGCAGAAAATGCAAACCCAAACCTGCCTCAGGTTTAACTGTATCCTACTGTGTCACAGCCAGCACATAGCTCAAACACAGCTTCTCAGATTAGGTTATATAGTGACACTTTTTTCCCCCATTCTTTCATACATTGGAAATTAATAAAGCCTTGAAAAAATGTTTCCAGGCAATATAAAAATACACAAAGAGCAATAAATGTAAACAAAGACCTCATGTTTATGTGTTGATGTAGTGAGTCAGAATAAACATGACAGCTTTACCTGAAAAGTTAGAGTCTGAAAACAAACGTCTTATGTTTGGCAACAGGCACAGAAGATTTTTAAAAGAAACACCAAAAATAAACTTAGCAACATACTTTACAACTCCCACAGGTAAGCCTCATTCACCCAGGCAGAATCACCAAAGTCAAGAAAAAAGCAGAATCCTGTAATGCTGGGTGCTGAGCATCTCCTTCAGGCCCTGTATTCCACATGCTGCCTGTATCCCACACAGCTGCCACTTGAAACCTGTCCCTACAGGGCCAACCTGTTCAGACAGCAATCATTGTCCTGAAAACAGCAACAAATTAGTTCAGCAAAGTTCGGCTAGCATAGTGAGCTAAACCCAGAGAGCCCACTAAGAAAGAAAGAGACTGGGATAAGCACAGTTACTTATTTCCAGCTTTTACACGCTGGACACCAGCTCGGACAGGATGTGACATACAACACTATGGCAAGGACTTGAACCCCATCAGGGAGTGCTGTCAGCCTCTTCTATCTCTTTGGTAATTCTGTTCTGACCTCTGTGACACATTAATTCCTCCTGTACGATCCAGAAAGATTATTTTATACTCGGGTAACAAGGAAGCAAAGGGGATTGTGAAAGACACTGCTAACCCTGGATGGTAGTAATGGAAAGTTAATTCCACACAGTCTAAACCATTAGACAGTGGATAGGGTACTTCCGCCTGGCAGAAATTCCAGCTCAACTACAACAAACCTACTCATGGAAGAAACAGAGGGACATTTTTAAAGCTGGGTGTTATGAGTAACATACATTTAATCAAAGAATAGATAAAAGACCAGAAGAACCATGAAAGCCACAAAAACTTCCATACTATCAGTGTCTGAATAAAGCCAAATATCCTGAGTATTAGTTCATCAGATGCAAAAGCATAAGATTAGCAGAGAAATCTGGATAGGTTGGATTTAGTAGGATTTCTGTCCCCAACCTCAGACAGAAGTAATATTTCAGTTTTTACCTCCCAGTTAGATGGTACCACAACACAAAATCACATCAAAAACATTGGTCTTTTGACTGTATCTGCTTGATTCAATAAAAATATAATGGTAAGGTATTTCCCCCTTGCATTTAAAACCAAAGGTGAGCAAGCCAGAGGTTGAACCATGAGTCTTTTTATCAAGACTCTTTGCTCTTGAGTGCCAAAGCATTGTTTCGTTCTAGCTTGGGACACAGCTGCATAGGCAGAGCTATGGCTTGTGTTAACCACAGTCAGAGAAATGGCATCCTGTCTCTTTTTTTTTTAATTAATAGTACAGTCATTTTAGGAAAATATGCTGAAATAAATACATTCATGAAGCAATAGAATAATTGCCCTTCCCAGAGCTGTGAACTCTCATTTTTGCCCCTTCTAGTGTAGTATCATTTCTTACACCTCAAGTATCACACATTCACTAATGGTGTGTCTCAAGCTGAAGAAAGGAGAGTTATAACATGGTTCTCTGTGTGTTATATCTGGTGTGTCTTATTAGAAAATAAATGACTCTGTGTATTATACCTGGTGGTTTTTCTTAAAAAGCAAATTAAACCTTAGTTCTCAAAATTTTACTGGCTAAATGACATGGGGATTATTTTATCCTTCACTGAGTTCAGTTTGGCATCTTTTGAGGTCAGTGAGATTTTTTTCGCTGAATGTTGAAATACATCATAATGAATCAATAATTAATTAGAGTTGTTTGATAGATGTGGCCTCTGTTATGTTCCACAGATATTAAGAGAACTTTCTCCTATGTTACTCACTTTCATTTTTCCTGCTGCCCTGTGTGGACACTCTCTGCTTGTAGCCAAATTTCCAGCAGAATTTTTTTCTGTTTAATGAAAGTGATCATTCTCCTAGAGAGGTTTCCTTTCTCTTGGCAGAATCTTAGCTGTTGACAAAGTCAGTGTTCTTTGAGGAGTCAGGGCCCCACACCTGCTACCCTTAGGGTGGGAATAAGATTCCTAGAAGGAATCACTGCTGGAGGTAATGGGACAAGCCCTGGATGGTAAAACTCCTCCATTCCCAGCCTAGGGAGTCCCCTGCCACTTCTGGGCCCATTCCCTATGGTGCCCTTGCATCATCATCTCTCAGTGTTACTCACCATTCATCTTCTTCCACTTCTGCTTGAAATGTCAAAAAGCTGAAAAAAATTGGTGGCCTTATTATATTTCTTAAGGAAAAATCATTTAATTTGAAACATTTCTTCATTATTACTTTCTTTCTCTGAGTTCCTTCAATTTCATGAGTTAAGAGTACATAACTTTAGTTCTTCACCTTGAAGGAAATCTGATCCATCAGCAGAAATTTTATCTATCTCCCTCTTGCACACACATAGTACAGAAGCATATTGGCCAGAAAAGAACAGAGTGCATATGCCTATCAAATATGCTCTGGCTTGCAGGAACTACCAAATATCTTTCTATATACAAGAGCCAGAGCTCTTCAAGGAAAGCTAGAGCATGTCAACTGCTTTTTCTGGGTTCCCCCAAAGCCCTGGAAAGGAACACAAAACTTGAGGCTCAACATACTTTTTGTCCCCCTGTGCGTACACAAGACCCCCCCTTGCCTTGTGCATATCAACAAAATATTTTACATTAGTGTGATTTTCCTACTTTAATATCTGCCTTTCTGTCCCACATATCAATTTCTGTTGATATGGAAGATATGAGGACTTTGATGTTACTACACTGTGCCTGTATACCAGTTTTCAGAACAGGGCTTTTATGCTAGCCAACATAAGAAATCATCCTCTGCACAAGCCAAGTCAAAAGCAAGGAAAAGTACTTATTTATAAAATCCAAAATAAGCAACAGAGTTGTAGAGATTTTTAACATATGGCTAGCAAAAAGGAAAGAAAACTCTCTAAAATCAAGTCCAAGAGGCCCACCATCATCTCTTTCCCTCTTGTCTCACTTTGTATCTAACTGCCAAACAAGATCTAAACCACATCTGACCCACAGGGTCATTGCCTCAGAGCTGGTGTACACACTCCATCACAAACATATATATTCACAGAAAGGAACTTGCAGCCAAGGAAGGAGGCTAACTTATAACTTTGTACTCCATCTTGGAGTTTTGCACAAAGGCTCGTTCAGATTCATCTCCCCTCCTTCATTCAGGTGTTGGCTTCAATGTCATCTCCCTGGATTATTTACTGGCCTAACATTTTCAAATGCAAATCTCCCTTCAATAGGCCAGGTGCAATTATCTCTTATCCTTTACTGAGCTATCAGTAAATCACTAATCCACAGAGGAGCAAAACACTCCCAGTTATCAAGACAAATCTCAGTGTGAAGGTTTTCCAGGTTCCAAATTTCTTACTTCAAGTCAGCATATAGATACACAATCACAGCTGATGGCAACATTAAAGCATGATCTGTGCTTTTGGGGTAGAGGTCTGTGGGATGATTAATGCACTCCAGCTTCTCCCTGAATGTTACCTTGAGCCTGATGTGACATGGCCACCAGGTCTGGAGCAAAAGCAGAAACAGTCCTTGTTGTCAAGTGTGAGAAGGACAAGCATTTAATAGCTCTTCAGAGTTTTAGGCTTCAGGAATCTGCAGCATCTGCAATGGAGGATCTGAATAGATGTATTCTTCCAGCAGATCTGACATATATTTAATAATACAACATGAAAAAAGGGAGAAAGACACAGCAGAATGGCTTAAGCCTCAGCAACTTCATGACACCTTATAAAAAATGCCAGAAAGTCAGAGGGGCTGCTGACCCCGAGAGCACAGCTCCAGCTGACCCTGAGCAGGTGTAGTGAGCACTGAAAAGCAAACCTTGCTCAGCTGGGCCACTTCAGCACCTCAGCCCCCACACATCACCTGGCCCCACTCCAAGACCAGTTATCTGAAACCAGACCCTGCACCAAGGCACGCTGAATGTGGAACTGCGGCGCTGAGTCACTCTGTTTGGGGCTGCCCCCACATTTAAAAACATTTTGGTTATTGATCTGAAGATTCATGACTCACAGTCTCAATATAGCACTGGGTTTAAAAGACTGCTTTGTTCTTGGAAGTGACACATATGGTCTCCTCAGGGCAGCCACCCTCCTCTGCGACACCTGCTTCCTCAGAAGAAGCTCCACAAGGAGTTGAAGAGATGCCCAAAACTTAAGTAACAGGGGAAGTGGGTTGTGCAGCTATCACTCCATCCATACACTCTTTTCTAGCCTGCAAGGCTCGGATGTGGCAACATTATCCATTCTGTGCTGCATCATAGAGGATTACCAGAATGTCTCTTCTAAATTCCCAGGAGATGAAACGGAGATCTCCAGGACCATAAGGGATCATTCACTATGTGAAACTGTGTAATTGAACAGCTTTAAACCAAAAGAAGAAATCAAGTTGGACTCTATACACCTAAAAATGTGACCTTGACCTAAAGAAGTACTCTCTAAAGCCACAGAAATAATTAGGGGCCAAACTTCAAGGATCTCATCAAATTCATATATGGAAGCAGCAGCAGCTGTAAGTGACCATGTTCAGAAAATACAAGAGCATACTCTTTCTTCGTGCTCTAGCATACTTTCCTTGCCTGGGGAAATTCATTTTGAATGTGTGATGTCGCTTTGAATTAACTGGCACGAGTTTTGTAATCAAGCACTGTTGAGCCAACAGGAAGACAAGGACTTATGGTATTTTAGTGTGGAATACACACAAAAAAAGAAAAAAAAAATTGGCCCAGTATGCTGTAAAAGACCACAATACATGCATTCATTCACGCAAAAATTAAGTATATAATCACATGATGAGCAAAGGACTTCATATGATGGTATACAAATTTAAAACACATACAACCCTATTTAAATAAACTGCACACTCTGCTAGATTCCAAAAAAGATGAAGTTACAGTAATTGTCACTTTCAGTTTTATATAATTTTCCAAATAAAAATGTGAGAGTTGCCATTAACTAGCACTGACAATGCACATACAGTACACACATTTGTCAATTTCATTAACCTTCCAAATTAGGTATTCACGGGCAGCTAATGGCAGCATAACACATCATTACAATATTCAATGCAATTTCATGGATATTATGTATAGGCAGAAATTTTAGGCTCTCTTGTTCTTACAGCTGTTAGAAAATATTATACTTTGCAAATATCACATTAGTGATCGGCAAATGCTAAATAGCAGAATCTAAATAGCTTGAATTATGTCCCACTCTCCCGCCTCTCCTCATTGGGAATGGGGTTTGCCTCTATTTGTGTCATATTTGGCCATAAGTAAGAAGTGCAAATCATCTGCCTGGACTTTCCACCCTCCTCACCATTGCTATTACAGCTTCCACAGCCCAAATTAGGATCCACGAGATTTGCTCTTAATTTATCCATTAACTTTCTCGATGACCTTGGGCAAATCACTTAATTTCTTGCATCTGCAACAATTTCTTCTTCACAGGGCACAGCGCCGATAAAATCTATTATGGATCATGAGGGTCTGAAGTACTGGTGGAAGGTTAATTTCCTCCTCATAACTCATAAGGGAGTTTTACTACAATGGGAAGAGGAGGTCTTCCAGCTGGAAATGAGAGTGGGAAGGCACTGGATTGAGAAGTAGAATGTGGGCAGGTGTGGGAATAAGAAGAAAACAACAGATACTTTGAATTTTCAAAATTAAGGTTTATTTGATGACAAGGTGGGGGAAGGCAAGTGCGTCTTCAGAAGAAAAGCAAAATGAAAGGGTCTTAAAGTAAAAGGAGTATTCTTAGGAAGTTAGAATGTGCAGGAAAGTAACTTTGTGGCACACAAAACAGAGAGATGGGTCATAGATTTGTACATCTCAAAAAATAACGTTCTTACCATCAGCAAAGGAATATGAAAGGAAAAGATCATCCTGCAAGGCCAAATGTGGACATGAATGACAAAAGCCAGATTTTTCAGCTTTGGTGGCCTTTAAACGGTTTTCTTTTCTAGACCTCTTTGAATTTCTCAAACCAGTCATATTTAAATAAAGTCAGCAGGACTGAACCTCATGGAAATTGCTCTAGCTTGAGCAGAAAATCCTTGATTCTAAGACTTTTACCTCTTTTGAATTACAAAGTGTTTAGAAAACAAGTAAGGTATAGAAAATTCTCAATACTTTTCCTTCTGATCAGCATTAAAGCATTTAAAAAATAAAAAACATCAGCAGTTATGGCAAAATAAACACACACCCATGTGTAATCTAGGAAAACAACAAATTCCCATGCAAACCATCCCTGACAAAAATGGTCAAGGTTAACCAAAGCAATTTTAATTGAGATTTGCCTCTCTGCTTGATGCTGATTTCCCTGCAGACCCTACATAGAGCTCAATATAAGACCTGTTTACCTTGCCCAACAGGACTAGAGCTAAATGCCCCTATAGAATTCCTTGCCAAAGGAAAGTGGGGTTCTCCATAGTTGGGAGCATGGTGGGCAGCCTTAGCACAGTGCTTCTAACCCAGTTGGCTATGTTGCATCTTAAAATATCTGAGGTTCTCTATTAATGGGAAATAATTTGGATGGACCAGCTTCGCAACAGCCAACTCGTGTTAATTTGAATCACTTTGGTTTGCTTTTCTCACTGTTGCTCTCACTGCCAAGGGCTGTCAAAACACATTGTCCTGCTTTCAGAAAAGAGCCACATACTGTGTCATGGAGAGATACAAAACACAGCTGATAAAACTGCACAGAAGAGTTCAGCTGTCTTCCCAGTCTATGTATTTAAATAGCATTCTCCTATAGAAGCGAAGCAGTTTGTACATTAATTTGTCTTTCTTCCCCTCCATATGGAGCACCTGCTTCACTTAGCCACCTCATTTCGTATTTAGTTTTTTTCTTGTAGTTCAGTTTTCCATTTTGAAGACTTGAGAACCAGGAAAGTGAGATTTTACCCTTCTTCCTCTAAGAAGAGTTAAAGTTATCCAATCAGTTCTGGGGGTTTAAAAAGTGCTACATTGACAGACTTTTATTGCTCACTGTCTCAACTTCCTATTGTAACATACAGAAAAAATATACAAGATGGGTGACCCTGCATCTCAAATAATATGTAGAAAAAAACAAAGTAATGTTCCAGCTTCTTAAAATTTGGGCCAGCACAAAAGTGTCTGATAACTAGGAAAAAAAAAATTAAAATAGCAAACTATATAAAAATAGCAAAATAAATAGCAACACTTTTTTTCTAATAGTTGGAGATTTACCACAGGCAAAAAAGGAGCAATCTTTGACATAGGAGAGGGGGAATATTTTTAATAAGGTGCCGTGCCAATTTGGCTTGTTATTCCTATGCATAAAGTATCCTGGTGTCCTTTAAATTAAAAAAAAAAAAAAAACCCAAAACAAAAAACAAGTTCAAGCCGGACAGAAGTGCCAGCAAATGTTATAAGCCAGTGGATAGTGGGTGGGTGGTGTGAAAACGTTTCATAACTGCTAACAGCAACCCTGTTGTGAACCAAACAGCTGTGCACAGAACACAGGTGTGCTGCACAACAAGGGCTATTCATGCCTTCCCACAGGGCGCTGGCCAGGTTTGCAGAGCCACAGCTGACCACATAAAGCATCAGGGATGGAAAAGGCTAGGAGTGAAATGTCCACCACAAGTGTAAACATCGAACATCACACACACACACACGTACAATTTTAGCACGTTTTGCTCACTGCTGTAATGAAAAGAAGTAAGCAAAGCCTATTCTACTGTGGGGAGCAGAGGATATAATGACATAGGAAGTTAATAGGAATGTTATGTGCATGAAAAAAACCAGGCAAATAAAACAGAATTGGGATATGGCACAAGAGAAAATATTCATAATTTAACTGAACATGTTGTTCCAATAAATTCTTTCCTTGGTGTATCAAAGACATTTGTAATTATAGAAAATGTAGAAGATATTCCAAATAATGCTAGCATAGGAGTTACAGATTCTCTTTCCTTCTACAGAACCTCCAAGAGAGAATACAAATTTCAGGAAAGTAAAATATTATGGTTAAAAATTAAAACTATTTCCCTTTCAATGCTCTGCATAAAATGTTTTTTCAGCTTTTCTTCCACAAACATCAGTGCAGTAAAAGGTTGGGTGGTGGTTGGGTTTTGTTTCCTTTTTTTTTAGCAAGATTTTTAGGAAATGGTGAAAAAAAACAATTCAAGTGAAAAAGGAACGATAATCAGGAACCCTTGAATTCTAATTCTGGATTTAGAAATCCTGCATTGGGCATTTCACTTGAGCACACAAGTAAATATTATGATTCAGTTGCAAAAGGTAGACTACCTCTGTGGAGAAGCAAAGGACTGCCCGCCCAAGCAGATCTTCTCTATCTCTTGTACCTATTATGAAAAGGTAATTATTTGTTAAAAACACAGTCTCCAGATACAATATTTGTAGCCACATGGAACACATAAGGAATGAATGCTTTCCAGTTGTAGGTACAGAAAAGCCACCTTTCATGAAAAAAACATGGCAGTAAAAATGCAGCCTACCATAACTGTGATGCTGACTAATATCTCCACATTTAAAATTCTCACCAGCCAATTCAAGGTGAAATGCCAGACAACACCAGCTTTGACACAGCAAAGTCCTGTCTGATTCCTACCACTGCTGGTATTCCTGGCTTCATTTCTGCTTTCCAAACAAACTACAAGTCATTGAGAGTGAATAGGGTAGATGGGTCAGCTAATAAAGTGAGTCTATGATACAAATATAATGTATCTATAATAAAGTAAGTGACCCTGTAAGTATAGAAAATCTTCCAATTCTCCAAGTACCCTTTTGCATGAACACAGTGAAGAACTCTAGTTCCTCTTTCGCATGATAGCCCCATTTCAAAGACATTTAAATATTGAACCAAAAATCCTGTTCGTTGCAGATGTAGGGCCTCAGTACAGCTGTCAGAGATGAGCAAGAGCAGCATCAGAGACAGGTTCACCGGGTGGCTGCAGCCACACATCTTTGGCGCCCGGCGGCGGAGCCTAGATGTGTATCTGCCCAACGCTCCGAGTGTGGCTGTCCCACCCCAAGAGCAGCAGCTGGTGGTCAGCCTCCTGAACCACACATCAGAAAATAGCACACACAAGCCCTGCTTTTTGTGCATTATGGCCACTATCTGGGGTAAACTGAACATCCTCTCTCACCAACTACAAAGGTCTAGAGAAACACTTTTATCGCATTGTTATTTTTGCTTTCTTCTAAGATGGCCCCAGCTGTCATGGGAAAATGGGTCCCAAGATCAACGAAGATCAGTAATTTGCATGTGTGTTTTTGTTGCTGTTTGAAAAGCTGATTTAAAATCCAGTGTTTTACACCATTAAAATACTTGCAACTGAATGGCCTGCCGGTCTGCACTCATCCAGTGAGCACCAGCAGCTGTGCTCCAGCAGGACATGCATTTCTCATTAGTCACAATTTTGCCCATAAACCTCAAGAAATGGAGCCATCTCAGGAAACCAGAGTGTAGTTCACACTCTACCTCCATTAAGTCCTTGGCCTCTCTGCCAAGCTGGTGGAAAATGTCTGAAGTGGCTGATCACCCAGATTTGGGCTGAGATTCCCAATTTCTCACCTCTAATCCAAGAAATATTTAACATATTCAACCAGAGGAGTTAGTTCGGCTTCTTCTCACTGTTATTCCTACATGAGTCTACTGATGTTGCAGGTACTTAGTCACACTTTCTTGTATATAAAATATGCTGTAGAAATTTAAGTAGTACTAAGGCAAAAATAGTGTAAAGATTGGCTAGCAGCTTGTAATTAGGAACATTTCATTCGTCACAGCTTACTTAGAAGTGATTTACACTTGCCTCAAAATGTTGAGCAAACCTGAAGCACATGCTCACAAAATTCTCAAATTCCTTTTGGAGAACTCCCTGTAACTGACAAACCCAGCTTCTTTCCAAAAGTACCAGGATTTGATATCTAACAACTGAATTATATCTATCTCTCTTGCAGCACTGCTGTAAGCCAGCATCTTATATTTAAAGAGTCACTGAGCAAATTACAGGACCACTGGATCTACTGTCTTTCTAGTGGGTGCTGGTACTATGGAACCAACACATTTGGCTTATATATTTGGCTTATATAATTGCCACAAGGATAAACACCCTGAGAAAGGTTTTCAAAAACTAGAGGAGCTGAGGTTCTGGACTGTCATATTTGTAAAAAAATTGTTTAAACAATGGCACTGGCTCTCCATTTATTCAACTGCTGCAGGTTTACTCCAGCTATGCTTGAGCAAAAGCAAGACCAATTCCAGCCCAAGCAGACCTAACACCCTTAAAAGAAAACCTTCACACTGACGTTCTCATATTAAACCTTCCAATCAGTCTAACAGAAACCCTATTTTTATGCTTTTTCATGTGGAAATTAATGACTTGCTGTTCTTTTGTGTGATAATTTAGCTAAGCAACAATTATTGCTTTGTGTCCTCAGCTGTGGAAAGGACAGAGTTGAGTTACTCTAGTTCATTCCCTTTCCTCTATCTTTGGAATTATAAATTATATATTTTTGTCTTTATAAGAAATTTGCAACCAGAAATAAATCAAACTCATCTGAATATTTACCTCTCCTAAATATTACAATAGAAATTCAATTTCTAATCTCAAACAGAGATAGAACTTTGCACTCATATTTTTTCTTCACAATTGTTATGTTCGGAAATCCAGATCAAATATTGCCCTTCACTTTCTTAAAGTGATCTGTACATAAGGGTTAAGAAGAAAATATGAACAAAAAACAACTGCTGTGTAAAGGAGAGATACAGCATGTAAAAAATAAAATCCTTGTTTATAAGATCCTTTTATTCAGGAACTGTGATTTTATAAAGTTCTTAGAGCAAACTTCTAGATAAATTAAATCATGGATTAATATAAATTATACAAGTTATCTTTACAACAATAGATTAGTATACTATTAAGTCACACATAGTATCTTCTCTTTATTTATTACAATGGTGAGCCCAGTAGCACTGGTATAGCTAATGCCACTGCAAAAATTCAAAGCCCAGTGAAGCCTTCCATGCACAAATCACACTAATCACTTCTTAGAAGCAGATTACCTTCAAATGAGAAAATGTGAAGAAATTGCACCAACTGCAGCAAACAAAAAACCCACTCATTATTTAAAGAAAATTGCACACAGCAATGTTGCCAAGATGTTACAGTGTCTCCATCACAGCTGGAGGTGGATGGCTTCTGTAGGCTTGGGCAATTCACATTTCAGATTCTTTTCCCACTGCCCGCATGTTCAATTTTATTCAACAGCAAGGCCTATTTCTCCCTTATTTACCTTCTAAAGCAAAGCCTACATTGGTGGGAATGAACACCGAAGTGACACTTAGAAAAAGCAACATCATTTGAACAGCTGTAGACAGTCTGTTATTTATCAGAAATTTTAACAAAGGCCAAAGGAAAAAAGCAGCAGTTCAGCAGAGAGCGAGTCCTGCCCTAGCACAGCTGTTACACAAGATGCGAAAATTTCAAAATGAGAAAGTAAACATCACTCTATATTCTAGAGAAGAGAGAAGAGATGTTTCTTCCCAATCCTTGGAAATAGCAAACTTAACACTAATGAAATGCAAACATCCCCCTACCCCCCGAACACAAAAGCTGGGATCCAGTTGTGATTCTTTCCTTGTGGAATTACTTTGCCCACAATACCCACAGGGTAAAAAGCTGCAGACCCCCAGCAGCAGTAAACCAGGACTGCTTCAGTGGTGTTCACGTTCACTGCTCTCAGGGGTTGCTGGACAGTCATGGAGTTCACAGACAGACTCTGTCAACAGACCACAACTTGGTGTACTGCAATTTGGTAAAACACACGGGTAAACTCTGCCTCCACTAACAAGATTTGTTAAAAGCAGTGCAGAGAAATCTTTTCAAGGGTCTTTTCAACAGTTCTTTATTGAGGGCAGGAACTGATGCTCCTGTGATACTAGTATTAAGAATTCCAAACAGTCCCCATTCTGCAAATGGAGACAAACTGATAGTAGCTCTAGCACGAGAGTTTGATTTGGCTGCTCTGTCATTTAGAGGCTTTCACTACTCAGTGCTGTCATTTACTGCTAAGATGGCAAATGTACAGAAGAAAGAAAATCCCAAACCTTTCCTTGAATGAAGGTGGTGCTTAAAAACACCATTCTCTCAGCAAAAGGCAAGCCAAGCACAGCCCAGCTTTTACCAATAGTGCAGGTACTATACAGGCCTGCACTATTGGAGCCTGATGAACAAAACAGCCCTACATGGAACAGTGTGGTCCTCAAAAAACACACTCAACATGTCAGAGAGGTGAGGAGTGCCCCACTGCTCACTCTTGTGGATGCAGGGCTGAAACTAGTGCAAGCAGACTGTGGGAGTTGAGCACTGCATGGAGGGAGACAGAAGCAGAAGGTCCCACCACCTGTGCTTTGTTTGTCTTTACAGAGTTCTATCAGCACCTGTCACCATCTTTCCTCATAGCTGGTTCCTAAATATTAGAATAGGCCAGTTTTCCCAAAATAAAACAAACACCTGGAGAGCTGTTCAGAGTTACATACCCTGATTTACCAAAGGCAACATCTCAGGCTGACAGAGGATGCAAAGAAGTGGAAATAGGCCATCTTTATGTCCTGATCTCTGTAAAGAGAGGTTTGGGGCTTCAGCATCTTCCAAGCCGTGCATAGGGAGGTCAGGTGCCTGACGTAAGGCTAAGAAAACCTGCTGTGGGAAGCAGACAGCTTATCTCCACTGAAGAGGATGATGGGCAGGTCCAAATCTGCCCTATTTCAGATCTCAGACAGGCAACAGCCTCAAGAGACAGAGATGGCCAAGCTCTCTGTCAGGCACATTTGCCACAGGGAGATCCTGCAGCAGGAGCGGTGCTGGCCAGCCCTGCAGTGGCCAGGGGTCCACACACCTCCAGTGGTACCACAGAGCAAGCTACCCAGTAATTCAGGAGAGATAATACGAGATACAAGGGTGGCAGGGCAGGTATTTCTTTGTTTAATTGTACTATTGGCAGTTTTCTTCTCTTCTTATTGTTATGTCTGGGGAAATCAGGGAAACAAGGTCTGGCCATCTGGGCATCTAGAAGAGCAGCTGTTTTGTACAGACACCTGTGCCTCGCAGGGCTGACACCAAAAACAGGCACAAAGCAACACGGGCTCTGTATCTCTGAGCACCACTGATATACTTTGAATGTTTTTTTCATACAAAACAAAAGAAAAAGGCAGCTTACCACGAGTAAAACTGTATTTGAGGCATCTAGAAGTCAGATAAAGGCTGGATATAAAATCTTAATCTTCTACCATCCTCTGAATGTCTGAATTGCTAGTACAGGGTTATTCTGGGATAAGCACTATCCATCTCCCTTGTTGGAATACCTTCCTTTTGTGTAAGCAATAATATATTAACTGGAAAGGGAATCCCAGTCATCATCTTCCACCTACTGTGGAGTTCTTCATTATATAAAGCCCCTATTTTTCTCCTGCTTCCTAAAGAAAAATTTCCATTCGGGGGAGTGAGAGGCCCATAACTAAAAGGCTCAGGGGTCACTTCAGAGAACTACACTTCTTGCCCAGCTCTAAGCACTGAGCTGTTGGTTAGTCTGGGGTACAGGCTGGGATAGGAGACCAGAACCTCATCAAAGTTAAGGCATCCTGGGGTTACAGCAATCTGATATTTGCCAATGAAAAATTGTGTAGTCAGAATTATTGCTGACCATCATTCCCCTTTACTCCATTCTGCAGCTATTTCCCCTGGTTATTCAGTAAGCAGAAAGCTGCTGCAGTGCTCTGAATGCTCTGTGCCTTATATCATACCCCAAAGGTCCAAAGCAATACGCCAAAGAAATAACATTCTAGCTGTGCTGAGTTATAACACCACGGACAATGGAAAAACCTCAATTTTCCAGTTATTAATAGAAAATTATAAACTTCTGAAATTTTAATAATTCACTTGCAATATTTTCCTTTCTAAAACAAATATTCACATTTCTAGGAATTGCCGACTACTGTGTTTATAAAACTGAGCCCATTTTTGCTGTGTCTAGGGAAGGATAAGGAAAACATGATGCACAAACTAGGAAAATTGTAGAAAAAATATTGGCTGCAAAGTCTGTGCTCCTGAAGACAACCAAGGATAACATTTAACCAGAAACAGGTTTAGACATTCAGCTGTCAGTATTTCCCTTAAGCACTGGAGACTCTCAGTCTGTAGATAAAATCCTTATTCATACAAATGCATATGCTAAATAAGTAGGTGAATCAACCAAATCTTTTCAGAAAATTTAATGAGAAATGACCCTTCAAAAACTGATGTGCATGCAAATTGATATATATACTTATGACATATAATGCATGGCTTCATATGTTTCATTTCACTTTCAAAGCACAACCTAATTGTTATTAGGACAGCAGCATCAGGGTATGCCCGTTAGCCAGGTGTTTACAGAACTTGCCTGTATGAAACATGATAGATTAAAACCTGTTTATACTACTTGCATCCACAGCAGCATTTCCACATACAACCTCATATGTGTTTCACCTCTGAAATTTAAAGCACATTAGCTCAGTGTTAACTTGGGACATCAATGTCTTTCTCCGGAATAAGCTGAAACTCTTTTTTTTTTTTCTTATCATACATCAGCTATTCACTAGAGATCCAACATGTATTTTCATGTTCACAAATTATACCAATTAAAATTTAAAAGCTGCAAAATGTAAGAAGGGAAAACAAAGACCATAAAAATAATTTATAAGATTTTTTTTCAAAAATAATATCAAAATATTTAATAAGAATTTATGCAACCCTATCACTCAAATTTAACATTCTTCATGGCATTTGAACACGTCTTCTGAACAAATTTTGTTTAGCAGAAAATATAGCCTCTGCTAAAATAACTACTAGGTTTTCTTTTCAAAGGACTCTCCTATTGTTGGTAGCTAACTCTGCCATATATAGTTATATTGTACTTAATAGGTTTTCCATAGCAGAAAAGGTATGTATATATTTTTGCTCTCATACTATATACTGACAATATTCTACAATCTAGTCCTACTAATACTTTAAAGGATTCAAAATAGAGGACAAAAGAAAAAAAAAAGGTTGTTTATTTTCTGAAATCTAAAATCTAAATTTTAGCTAAGATATAACTAGGGACAATCAACCAAAGAGATGAAGATACAGCAACACCTTCACAAGTTTTCCAGTTCAGGAAAAGGAAAAACAAATGCCATTGTCACAGTTACCTTAATTGATAATAATAGGGGGCACAGGGGTTGTGAGCCAAATCCTACCTAAGGCAGCAGAAAGATATGTAATGGCTGCAGCGGTGCTTTGGATCAGAACTATTTCTATCCTACTGAAGCTGAAGTTATAAAGCAACTTAGCTCACTCAAATTCAGGGAATCTTACATTTTGCCAATGCTTGATGAATGCCTTTGAATAAGCAATGCTCTGAATCAGGTGAGTTTTAGGAAGACATTTAAATGGATAACAATAGCCTTTCCTTGAAGAGCACATTATTGATGTGAGATGCCCCAGCTGTGCATTGCTGGAGGCTGCGACTGCACACGCTGGGAGTGCCCTGCTCCTGTACCATCCACCAGCATCTCCTGTCATCCTCTGTCAAAAACAGGACACCAACTTGGGAACCTCTGTCTAAAATGGCCTTTGAACCTTCTTATGCACTATACAGAAAATCCAACAGGTATCTTTGCAAAACTTCTTCCCTCTCCCCTCATACTCCCCACTCTCTCACAGTTACAGCATTCACAGTCATCATTCCATAAATTTTATCTTCGAAACTTTTTCAGTCTAAATCACTATCAAATTAAAACCAGGCTCACAGGACCAGTTATAGCCAAGTGCAACAAGCAAATGGCTTAAACTTATTTCTTCTGGTAACAAGGTAGTGTAGGGCTCTCCCTACCTAGCATTTTACCAGAGCATCTTTCAGAAGCATTAGCAGAAGATTACATAGTCCTTCTTGATTATCTCAGACCTTAAATTTATTATGGCCCTATCACACACAGCTATTATAGTAAACTGCAGGTTTGTAATTGCTCTCAGTGGGAGAAGGTTCAAGCCCTTTATTTCTTCCTCAGAAGGATATTGGGCCTGATCCAGTTCAGGCCAGACTCATAGTGTTCTCTTCTCTAAAAATCTATTTTCTTTTTTTAAGATTAATTCAAGCTACAAGATACCATCTTTCTCTCTGGCCCTTGACCTTCTAGATACTTTACACCAGAAAATTATGTGTAGGAGAATATAATACTAAGTAAAAGGCAGCATACTTTTAATCTACTATCAAAAAAAAATATAATATCACTGAAGAAAAAAACCTTGACAGTAGTTCATCATATAGACAGCAAGTAAAATCTAAGTGTAGCTGTGAGTCAGTATCAACAACATCAGCATACTCCCCTCTGGTGAAGATGCAGTCACTCAGCCGTGTTATTGCTTGAATGCAGGGGTGGGATCCTTGCCCACTCACAAGCACTTTTTGTTTGCCCCAGAATCCCCAAGTTCTGCCAAGAAGGAGAAGGAAAAGAGACACTCACTCTGGGGTCCTCTCTGCAGCAACCCTGATGCACAAATAATATGAGGCACCCATCCCTCACTCCCCCACACACCTATACATCACCTGCAATTGTACTCTGCTGAGCTTGTGTCTGGCTATTCTCTTAAAGTAAGAGGTGTTTGTCTTTCCCATCAGTTGTTCGCTGTGAAAACACAAACTTTGATGCCCTTTTTTTTTCAAGGCAATAAGAAATATTGTTCATTATGAATAATTATGCATAAGAAAAAAATGCAGCTCAAAGATTATTGTAGGAAACCAAAATAAATAATAATGTTTGCAGGGAAAGGTAGTACTTTTATTGCAACTTGATGATGTTTCCAGGAATTCTGAGTTTAACAGTAGCTCAATAGGGCAAACAGTCCGCACGTGAGCTTGGCTGTCACACATTATAAATCTACAAAACCTACCCCTCCCAAAAGATTCAGTCACTGGTCAAGCTCCTCTGCTTGAGAACCCTCCACAAAAATTGCTTCCAAAGAGGAAAATCAATAGAGGCCTTCAGACAGAAATATGCTATAATCAGATTCAGAAAGTGATTAGCATTGAAAAGATTGCTGATTTAGGAACATTAGTGACAAGTCCCCTAACATTTAATTTTGTTGGTAATCTGCACCACAAAGGCTACTACTCTTCCCAGATCCTCACTATTGAGCTAAAACAAGGAAAGGACTAAAATCAGCTTACAATATTTGCCAATTCCAGCTGCTGATTTTGTCTTCTGTTTAAAAGCTATTCATTCCTCCTTTACTACATTTTCAGCAGAAAACATTCAACTCCACGAAACTTAGATTTGGGACCAATTCTATATTTAGAAATATTTCAAAGCTGAGAGTTTTAGATAAGGAATTCTCATTTAATGAAGGATTAGAAAGTAACATAAATGGTCATTACCTATATTTTATAAAGAAACTAACCAAGCTAAGCTGGAAGATGAATATTGAAATGCCTAACT
>JAYDZK010000169.1:97400294-97411182 GCA_034509185.1 Euphonia xanthogaster
TATTTAATAAGAATGGTCCATGCCTAACTCTTGCTTTTGAATCTTATTATGTAAACTGATGATACTTGGCAGTAGTAAAATACTTTCTACACAAGATCATTCCTTCCTTCTTTTTATATAATTTCAGGCTCAGCTTCATGAAGCATGGCACAGAAATAGGCTTAGTGACTTGTCCAGGACAGAAGACCTCAACAGCGGTATAACTCAGGAATAAAAAGGTCTCACCTGGCAGAATCAGACCTGAAAGTCTTGACCATAGTGAGGCTTTCTCTTGATTTTAGCCCAGCTTTTAATACTAACTCCTGTAACAACCTCATAGATAAAATGATCAAGCACAGACTAGATTAAATGGACAGTGAGATGGACTGAGAACTGGCAGAACTGCTGGGATCAACAGCACAAAGTCCAGCTGGAGACCAGCCGTTAGTGGAATGTTATGGCTTTGATATCTGGACCTGTACTGCTTAATTTCTTCATTAAGGACCTGGATGATGGGGTGACAGTGCACCCACAGCAAGTTTGCAAACAATGGGAGTGGTTGATTGTTGCAGCCTGAATTGCTGCTAGTAAAGTCCAGGGTAAAGAAGCAAAAAGGGCCCTTGCATAATATCCAGAGATATTTAATTCAGCCACACGGTGAGATGTTCAGGTCCCAGACACACACACCTTCAGGGTCCAGCTTTCTCTCCCCAGAGGCTGGGGGGGCTGACTCTGGTCTCGGGGCAGTACAAAGATAAGGGCCAATCAGGGAAATGGGAGGGAGTGGCTCAGGAACATAGGGACAGACATAAGAACAGTGGAAGGAAGCAATGGGGTGTAACTTAGGAGATGCCCCCCCCAGGGCATCCAGAGTTGAGCAATCAGATATTTCTGCTGCCATCCAGAGGGACCTCAACAGGCTTGAGAAATGGGCCAACAAGAAAGTCATGATGTTCAAACAAAGGGAAATGCTGAGTTCTTCAGCTGAGTAAGAGCAACCTCGTGTGCAAAGATGTGCTGGAGGCTGACCAGGCTGAAAGGAGATTGGCAGGAAAACATCCTGCTGAGAACACAGAATTGAACCCACACCAGCAATGCACCCTTGCCTCAAGCAAGGCGAACAATGTCTTGGGCTGCATCAGGAAGAGTTTTGCCAGCAGGTCAAGAGAGATAATCTTTCTCTGCTCAGCACTGGTGAAAAATATCTGATGTGCTGGGTCTAGTCCTGGGCCCCCAGGTTCAAGAGAAACAGACATACTGGTGCACATCCAGCGAAGAGTCACAGAGATGGTGAAGTAACTGGAGTCCAGTTGTGCAGACATTACTGTTCTTTGACTCTTTTTTCTTTTGTCCCAGTTTTTCCCTTTGTGGCTTTGCTGACAGTAGCAAGGAAACACATACAAATTTCAAACAATTTCTCCAATAGAACCTGGGTGAAGCCTGACCAACAACAGGCTGAATATCTGATTTCAAGTACATTTCATGGGATTTGATGGGGCAAGGGAGGCAGCAATAAAGCAGTCATGTATCACAGCACTGTCTTCAGTCATTGAGCTTTTTTCCATTTTATTCAGTCAGCACTGATGCTGTTGTGCAACATCCAGCACAAATCAGAACAACTGACATATACTGGACTCTGTTCCGATGAAAATTAACAGTGAAATCACTTGGAGATCTAGAAGTTCCCAAACTTTCATGAAAAAAAAAAGCTAAATTCTCAATCAGAAAGAGATACAATCCAACAATGGAAAATATTTAAAATATGTCTAGCTATCTAGTAACTCTGCAACTTTGGAAAGTGACGTAAAAATCAAGTTTAGAAAAAGATCCTTTGTTATGCCATAAACTTAAAGTCCAAGATAAGATTTTCCTTAGCACTGTGGCAATAAACATGGTGTGAGGCTTTTGTGCATTGTTAAATTATCCCTACTCTTCAATCCAAGAGTGGCTGTGTATTGGGGAATGGCTACAGATTGCAAGAAATCAGCTGGTGTGGGAAGCACTTTGTAACATTTCTACTTTCTCTAAAAAAAATGAAGATGTGAAAAAATTAAATGAGACTGAAATATCCTTGAGAAGGTACTTCCCAGAAAAGTAGGCAGAGAAGATAAAAGTGAGGTCTGCTAGGTGAGGTCTAGCCAATGGCTTATATGGAAATTTGCTGCCCACATAGGCTGCACAACCCAATAGCATCAGCAGGATGGGGACAAGATAGACCAAGTACACCTCGCAGAGAAAAGAAAGATCTCATCTCAAAATGGTTTATACTTCCCCTGTCTTCCATCCCACAGGGGGAGAGGAGCAAAAGGTGATTTGTGTTTGAAGGATAGCCCCTTCCCAGTGTTTCATCTGAGGCAAAGCCCTTTACTCAGGGTCATCCACTCTCCTGCTAGTCCACAGGGAGTAAATAGACAGGTGGCCCAGCTGGGAAATAGGGCACTCAACTTGGTTAACACAGTAGTTTCCACTTATAGCAATTCATGGAAAGCTTTTCTTCAGTTTCAGCCCAAGTGCATTCACAAACAGTCCACTCCGGTTTCAGTTTGAGTTATTCTGTCAAATACAGCTCATTTGAAACCAAGTGACTCCTGAAACTGCTGTTTACTGCATGAAAATGAAAACTATCCCTCTGCTGTATTGTTAAAGACTGGGGTTTTTAGTAACTTGAGAGCTCAATACTCAAAACTCAGAGGTTTTTTTCTGAGTTACTAATTTAGTTTGAGCCTTTCAGTTCCCCTAGGTCAGTCTTTTCTCCAAAAACTTCATATCTGTCTCTAAGGAGTTATTCAGGACATGTCTACACACTGTACAAAAGCCTGGCTTCAGTGTAGGCATCACTTGTATTTTTATGTCTATCTGTCTTCACCATACCTTGGTTCATTACAGTTTGTATTAATAAGCAGGGAAGTGGGGCCAAAAAAATCTATCATTGAAAAAGTCTCTTGTAAGGGTTATTGTCTGGGCACAAGGGCAGGGCACTGAGAGGACTCAAATCTAGGGAAAGGCAGAATGTCTGTACTGGCTGCCAGAGCTAGAGCCTGGGAATTTTCCTACAGGCAGAAGAATGAAATGAAGCATTGATACAGTCCTACAGAAGCACATACTTTGCCTTGATAAAATCTCACAGATTAAGAAGCTGGGAAGGGCAAGCTGAGTAAGAAAGAAATCAAGACCAAAAAATGGAGAGGGCAGTGAGCCAACTAAGGAAGTAGGGACCAAATGAAACCAAGCCCATGAAGAGCTGTGCACCACAGGAAGGCTTGGACATAGCTCCTGAAAGCAGAGGGGAAACAGAGGAAAGAAAAAGCAAGGAGCACATATATTTTTCATTTTAGGAAGATACACGTACACAGTTTTGTGCATAAATACACATTTTTGTGTTCACAAACATGCATGTGCACTCATATATCCTTACACGTACATAAGCGCATGTGTTATTTCTTGTGCTATTTCAGGAAATAAGTGACTGGTGTGCAAAGAGTGTAAAGAGTGTTTGTCTGTTTGCTATCAGCTGTCATATGCCCAAAGAAAAAGTTGTAAACTAACTTTTCCAGTAGGACCAACATTCTCAGCAAAGATGAGCCGACACTAGTCAGGAGCTTGGTGGGGAGACCAAAGGGGCTAATACAGCTGTGAAAGCACAACAGGCTGCCAGACTGTTTATTGGAAAACTGCCAGGGAAGCCAAAAGAAGAGACCATGTTTCAAACCACCCAGTCAAAATGGAGCTTGGGAATTCACCATAAGTCTGAAAGCTGACTTTAGCACCAGCTCAGAGGTGCCCTACCCATGCTGTGACACATTTTAAATAACAGTTTGGTATTTGTATAAAATTCTTACTTGATTCATTCTAAGCCACTGACCAATCATTCCAAAGGGAAAGTCTCTGTAACACTAATTTAATCAAAACTGTTATTCCAAATTTCCAAACAGATATTTGCCCCAGAATCACACAAATGCATAAACACTTTATCTACAATATCTACATGTTTAGCTGCAAAAGACTGCTGTAATTAGTCTAGCTGCAGATCATGCCACAGAGTACTGGTTTCAGGCCCTCACATCATTGATATTAAGATACATTCAGAGGTTTTTTTTGTCATGGTCTACAGGGATCCTGTACACAGCTTTCAAAAGCACAATGCTACAAGAATAGTACTGGTCTTAGCCCACCAAACATGTCTAAATATATATCACCCATGACAAGCCAAAATAAACTATTGCATTACTCAAAGTCCTAATGATATAGATGAGGAAGGTACAAAAGGTATGGTAGATGAGCAAAGAATTACTGACACACAAAAGCAGGAGGGTTTTCTGGGGAAAAATTGTACCAGAGATAGAAAATATATGGGAGAAAGAATAAAGGTGTAGGCAGGGGACAGATATGAAGCTGCTGAACTAGTAAAGGAAGGTGACCTGGCAGTGTAGGCAACATCTGTAAGGCCCTGAAGATGGGTTTGGAATATTTCATGTGGGGAGTTAAACAGGAAGACAATGAGTTACCCAGAAGGAAAACAAAACTACTACTGGTTCACTTAATATACTGTCAAGTCTCAACACAATTCACAGCTTACAGATTTACCAGCTAACACATTCCTCACTGCAAATTCATAACTGAGCCAAGTGTACAGAAGTTTTTAATTCAGCTGCACCAATGTAGGGGGATACAATATAAGAAAATAAAGTTAGTATAGAAAATAATCTTACCCTTTAAAGAGTTGCAGCTGAGCCAATTATTAGAGACTAGGAACAAGCCTGACTCTAACAGGCTGCAGCTGTAGCCAATAAGAAGAGTGTTATAAAAGAGTGGATTGGTTGTTTAAGGGGGACCTGGAGTCAGCTGGCTACTGTGAAAAGAAGGAAGAGTCAGTGTTTAGAGGAGCTGCCTATGAGAAACATCAAGGAGGTACAAAACTCTAGCAATACAGAACCTTTGCAATATAATGACAATAGACCCGTTACAATATAACAACAAATCGTGACCCCGACGTGACTTTGGGAGAAAAAGGACTCAAATGCTGAACTACATGACCCCGTGGATTCGCGAAAAAGGACTCAAATACTAAAATATGCGATCCCATAACTTTGGAAAAAGGGACTAAGGGGGAATTTATTAAAGTAATTGTAAGAACTGGAAAAAGAATAGTTCTATTATTTAGTACAATGTGTTTATTGATTAGTGGAGCTATCAATGTCTGTTAAGCATCAGTGTAAAACATTTTGAAGATAAATACTTTGTAAACTGAGAAAAGCTATAAAACTGAATCAACACTTAGAAATATATATATTTGTACTGTAATATGTTGTCTGAATGTTTGTATAACTACTAGTTCTAAATTAAATATATGAATGTGTTATAATGTTAATTTATTTGAACATGTACTTCTAGAAATGCTGCAACTCTGTAATTAAAAGAAAAAGGGGGAATTGTAGGGGGATACAGTATAAGAAATTAAAGGTAGTATAGAAAGTAATGTTACCCCTAAGGTGTTGCAGCTGAGCCAATTATTAGAGATTAGGAGCAGGCCTGACTCTAACAGGCCACAGCTGTAGCCAATAAGAAGAGTGTTATAAAAGAGTGGATTGGTTAATTGAGGGGGAGCTGGAGTCAGTTGGCTACCACGAGAAGGAAGAGTCAGTGCTTAGAGGAGCTGCCTATGAGAAACATCAAGGAGGTATGAAACTCTAGCAATACGGAACCTTTACAATATAATGACAATAGAACCTTTGCAATATAATAACACACCAAGAATGACATTTTGTTCACAGCACGGAGCAATGCATGAGGACAGGGCTCTCATTTTCTGTCACTGTCATTCTACAATGTCCAGCACACTGATGGTGGCATCCTGACTGAAATGCTTGTGCTTTGTGTGGCCCTGCAAGGGGCTCAGACTGAGAAACAACAGCATTGTCACACTCTCCAGATAACAGACCAGTTGTGTTGTGATCATCAACAGCTGGCCACTGGGGAGAGGAAAAGCAACTGTGCCAATTGCTTTGTTCCAACAATATTTCTTCCCAGCCTATTTATAAGGCAATTTTTAACAGCCATGGAGAACACAGTATTTGGCTCCCCAACTTGGAGAACACCACTAGCAATGAAGGAGGAGGAATAACAGCAGAAGTAATGGAAATTATAAAATATATGCTGCATCATCTTAAGCAGTCTGTTTTGTAACTCAGAGCTGCAAATAGGGGTAGAACGGGGTGAATTTTGGGGCTCGGAGTATTAATCTGGATTTAGTCTCACCCATCAAATGCAAATAAATTTCTCTTGGAGAAGTGGAGCTGTTCTGCATTTATACCAAAAATAAATGTGAGCAGAGCCTCATCCAACATGATAACTACTTCTTCTGCTGATTTCTTTTGGCTTGTTTCTTTCTCACCCCACAAAACACTGTATAGTGGGCAAATGAACATGGAGTTCTCCTGCAATAAATTGGGTGAGGGAACAGAGGGAAATCAATTCCGTTATGAAGGGTCCTAGTGTGAATAAAACCAGAATGCTTAATGAGTGCTAGGATGAGGACAGTATATTATTAAATTATGTTAAACTAAAACAGCTTTGTTGACTTCAGTACATTTATTCCCAACTTTGCACAGATAGAAACTGTGACTGGAATATACAGAGTCTACAAAGTTGTGGAGAAGCCTCTGGAAATTAGAGTGACTTCTGCTTCCTCTGATACTTAGAACTAAACTGGATCAATCTCCAATTACGCAATACAGGAGGACCAGTATTACTAATATGGGATATGACTGAGGAATTAGTAGGAAGTTCCTCTATTCTATGAGGTTTCAAAAATAAATTCTTACGAGGGTTGGAACTAAAGACAGAGAAATTAAATTTTACAAGGACTTTTTTAAAAAATCATATAAAAATAGCAATACATGCTCTTTCCCATACTATGAGGGTGACCAGCAGAACAGATATGTGGAAGATATTCTCTAGCTCAGAATTTAATTAGAAATTAAAATGTCATATGCAATAATTAGAACAGATGTTCTCAAACTTTTTCTAAACACTTCCCTTTGAAGCAGTAGCTTGCTTACCTTCCCTTATACTCTTCATACCTATTCAACTAAAAATATATACATAATTATGAAAAAACTCAGACTCCTACTCTGAACGTCTACTTCCAGCAACTTAGAAGACTTGAGATGGGCTGTCCAGTGGGATTTTCCATGCTTCTCACAGTCTCCATCAGACAGCCTACTTTAAACCTTATAAGTCACTGGACTATGATAATAATTTATCAGAGGTACAATAAAGACAGAACAAGAAAAAATCATCCCATTGCCACACAGTGATGTTCTCTGGCAAATCTGAAGATAGGCTACAGGCCAGAAAGTGCTCTTATCTGGAGCACTAATTACTACAGTGCTATAAAAGAGCACTGTTCAACTAATGAACTTCTTTTGTAAGAGAGCACCTTGCATATCAATGCTAAAGTGTACAAATGCTTAAAAATTCAGGAGCCATCTGCAGATGTCAGGATGGAGCATTTGAGTCACTTCGACAAGTTACCAATTCTGTGACATTCTTCACACTGTGCATTTTTGAGAGCAGACAAGGATGACCAGGTTCTCCGGTTTGCTCCTGGCTAGGAGCTAGTGATGACTCTGGTTTCCAGGTGTCAGGGGAGGTAACAAGATACTGCTGCTGTCATGGCACATTGAAGCAAAATGAGGCTGTGCTCAGCCTGCAAACAACTTTCTGGAGCAGACTTTGCGGAACTCCACTAGCAACAGAGCTGAAGATGGCATTTCTATCTTGCAATAGGGTCCATTAACAGGGCACCCTCCAAAGCACTGATTCAGGTCTATATTTCTAACAAGGAATAATAGAAAGACTTTATCTCAGATACTTCTTATCCCTTTAGTCTGATTCCATGTCTTTATTACATCCTACAGGGTAATATCAAAAAAGAGTGAAGCATATCAAAACACATGTGCCTTTATTTGTTCGTATATTTTATAGTTTTACAAACCCAGGATGTTGGGAAAATGCCTTTAAAAAGGAGCGTCTCTCTGCAGGCATATGGACCCTGAGGGCTGCAAATGACAGCACACTTTCTGAATCACAAATTTTTCATTTAATTTTGTAACTGAAATGTCAGTCTTCAAAAAAAAATTCTTTTAATATCCAAATGTAAAGAAAAAACATGTTTCTGCTTAATTTATACCTGCTTACATGTTTAGCTTTTATTTCAAAACGGATGCTAAAACATCCTGCTGACTGTTCACCGGTAGCCGTGGTTTCCAGCAGCATCTCTTATGCCAGTTCCCTCCTGAGTAAGAAAGGAGAAATCTCACACTATGAACCAAACTTTCATGACTAATTTTCCCATTCAGAGGCTCAAAGTTGAAACCCAGTTTTGCAACGCATGTAAACCCATATTTAAGTTTAAGCTGTGTTCCCACAGCATGTATTTAAAGTTTAAAATTTTGCTGAATGATGATTGCCATAAGTACATCTTTAGTGCTCTGTTGAATCAAGTCACAAATGCTGGTTGTTGGAAAACTAATTTGTATCACAAGGAACTAGAATACAATCTTTAAAGGCATCTACTTTTTAAGGTCAGATTGTAAGCTCTGATATACACTTTATATCTGCAACATCTCAGAAAATGTATAAACACATCTGCCAAACTGGGATACACATCTGTGGCCACTCCTGGTTACTAGACAGGCTATCAGATTCACATCACTTATGCATGTACATTTCCTGGCTCCCTTCAGTACATGACCTACTTGAGCTTCCTATGTGGAAGGGTATGGTTTAAGAAGCAAAGGTCACGAATCGCCCTCTTTAAACTACACACCCTGCCCACAGACAGCAGGTGTATCTATGCAAGCTCCCCTGGAACATCTCCAGCTTGCAGCCATTGCAGCAGAAATTTTGAAATAGGTTGTGCAAGCCAATACCTACCAGAAATTATAACCACATTAGAATAAATTCTAAATGTCCAGGACATTCCCTTTGTCAGCTACAGAACACAAAAAACTCTCCCCTGATTTTACCTCAGTGTAATACCCATCAGCTTAATGAGATTATACAGCAAGCAAAATACATCAAGGCTGGACTCAAGATTTGTAGGAGGCATTCAACGTGTCAGCCCCCACAACAGGAAAAAGTATTCATCAGCTTTGCAGGAGACCTTTGTATGTATCACAAAGCCTCCTACATCACTGGACAAGTCTCTCCTCTCACCTACTGCATTTATGTAAAATACACACTGCCTCCCGCCCTCTGAGCACAACTTGAGGAGCAAAATCATCTTGCCTTGTGTCAACCCCAACTGGGCAATGAAACCTCTTATTACCTCACTCCTCCCTTGGCCTCCTCAGAGAGCAGTATTCAGATTTCTTTTCTCTGTGGTACTACACCAGTCACCATTATCAACCTTCAACCTTTGCTAGATCTATTACACATCATTCTGTTAATACATTCACAAAAATTACTTTCCATTCCTGGTCAGAATTCAATGCATATCAAGAAGTCCTATAAAAGGAATAGAGCCATCAGACATCATGTCATTCTGAAACAACCCCAAAAAAAACCAAGTTGGCTTTTTAGAGGAGACAATAGGCTTTGAACTTGGTAATTACTATCTATTCCTTATGATTCTACATAGGAAAAGCCACAACCTCCCCTGTTCACGGAGGCTGCAGATGTAAACCCTTCATTATCGTTTCTGCTATAATGTTCTTTTGCTTTTTCATGTATTTAACCTTTATAATGGTAAAGAAACTCAATGTTTAAACCCGCTTTAATTATATATTTTCCTGAGTGTTGCAACAAGGTCCCTTGAGTGACCTACTTGTCCAAGAGGCAGAAAAGTTTACACAAATGGGTTTTAAAACACTACTTCTGACCCACAGAACTATTTCTCTCATGGGCCACAGTACACAAAGAGACAGAATGTTTGTCTCACACAAAAAACAAAACAAAACAAAACAAACAAAAAAAAAAAAACCCACACCACTACCACCAAAGATAGAAAGATTACAGATGGCATTACAATCTGAGAGGACTACATAACTGGGGCAGGCCTCTTTCAAGGCTATATGTCCAAATTTAATCTAGTGTCCAGGACAATGTAAGATTCATAAAACACAAAGCCACTTTTGCTCAACTCCCTCATAATGTGCTTTTTGTGGTGCATTCGATTTTATATGTAAAAATGACTACATTTTTAAAGACACTTAAGCACTTTAATCTTCAGAAAACAGAAGGCCAAATACCTTTCAAAGTCTGGCCCACTATCAGCTGGAAAGAAATTGGCAAAAGCAATTTTAGTCAATTGTTTCTTTTCTCTGTTCATCACCAATATATCTTTATCATACATTGGCCTAATTTAGACTGCAAGATCTACTGAGCAGGGAATATGTTTTTACATTTATAGAGTGGCCCAAAAATGTGCCACTAAATGTGTTTTTATAATAATAATAAGTAAGGAAAAAAAAACAATTATTTCAGCGAAATGATACTTTCCTCTCTCAAGCAATTGATATTAATGCCTCCAGCAATAGCTGATATTGCCTTTATCAACACCAGAACCTGGAAATTGTGCACGTGTTTCCATAGTGTGTGGAGTTTGGACTCTTGGAAAATAATAAAGCTTTTCAATGCAGGATGTCTCTTGACTCCTTGCTTACATAAAGACACTCTCCTTATCAGTGCAACTTTTTACATTCACATGGCTAAATCATTAGTGAATCTCATGAGGTTTAACATCACCGATTGCAAGGTGCTGCACCTGGGTCAGGGCAACCCCCAGTGCTGATCCAGGCTGGGGATGAGCAGATCCAGGGCAGCCCTGCTGAGAAGGACTTGGGGGTGCTGGTGGATGAGAGGCTGGACATGACCCAGCCATGTGCACTTGCATCCCAGAAAGCCA
>JAYDZK010000169.1:97416126-97426587 GCA_034509185.1 Euphonia xanthogaster
AGTTCTGCAAATTACTTTAAAATTAAAAAAAAAAGTTTTTTTCTTAAGAGCTTCTTAAAGTTGAGTTCTACATTCCCATGAATTGGTCCTATAATGGTCTTACTTCAGCACAGTAAGCAGCAGTGAAACAAGACTAACTCCCAGCATTTCCACAGGCTTAGAGCACCTTCATTAGCTAAGTGCTGCTCCAGTGCTGCCCAATGGAACACAGTTCTTTTTAATCTCTTACATTCTGAAAAAGAACTAATTCTTGGTCAAGGTCCCATAGTTGATATCAGCATAAAAAAATATGCAACTGTGTAATTTCTCCATAATACCCCCCAGGCACATTTCTCTGGCTGGTTCACACAGTACTAGGTGGTTGCAAATTCCTTATCATTATCCCAGCTCGTTTGTACAACACTAAGTATCATCACCAACCTCTCCCCCAGAAATATGAAGTTCTCAGTTTATATACAGAATCGTGTTTTCTAGAAGAATTCTTAGAATAATGGAATGATTATCAATGTAAATAACAATCAAATACCTCTGCTCTGAAAAAAAATAGTTATTCTGAGATGTGGCATGAATCCCATCTTATCCAACTGTACATGAGAGGAATAATTCTCTAGGTAGTTCTGCTTTCTTGTTTTTTGATGAAGATGATCATCATGATCCCCGGGATAAGTCTCAAGGACATTTTTAAGAAAAGTGATTGGCAAAGAGAGAGCAATCTTGGAAGAAAAAGAAGCTATTAAAAATGATAATTTTTTTCAGATGCAAAGGAGGCAGAGCAGGGTTACTAGTGGAACACACAGGTTTTCATCTCTATATCAATACTTCAGATATAGCAGAAGTAGTCAGTGATCAGAAGTGGTGAGTCTGCAAATGCTGCAAAACATCCAAGAGGCAGAGATTATTAACACCAGCATTAGAGATGCAAAAGAGGGAAAATGGGGTTAAATAAATATTAGCTTTCAAAATAACATTAAAACATCTCAAGAGAGAATACAGTTAAGAGAAATCCTATCTTCAGGATGAGGTGAACTAGTGACCTAACAGCTGTTTTCTACAAGATGTTTTCAGATGAGTAACAGGTCCATTGCTGCACTCAGGGCAAATTAAATTTTCCCTAGACTAACTTCTAAAATTGCTGCTGGTCTTTCTAACATTCATCAAAACTCTCCTTTCATCTGTTTCATAAAAAATTCAACATCTATGTTTGCTAGGCTCACAATGGCCAGCAAAGTTCATCATAAAGTTCTTTTTAATTAAAATATTATTATTAAGCTCAATATTCTAAAAATCACTACTAAATTCACACCTTAAGGTAACCCAAGTTATGCTATATCTAAATTACTGTAAAGATAGTCTGTGCATCCTGCACCACCAGCAGCACCATTGGTTTTGCTCTTTACTGTCTTCTTTCAAGTTTCACGTAGCCTCCTCAGCCTTGCAGCTACTATCACCCAAACCAGTACATTGGATTCTGATGCTGCCTGGGCTTTCAGGATGCTGTGCAGAACAAGTCACCATCATGGCCAATATCTGGAGAGCTGTGACATTGCTAGATGTGAGCTTGGCTCAGTCACTCCATTAGCCCCATCAATACACATCCATTGGCCACGTGAGCCGCTGTGTGATGTAGCAGCAGTCATGTCAGAGGAATCATTGACTAACTTACTGAACAGACACAGAACTGGCAATTAAATGAACTAACAGCTTCAGTTTGCTTGCCATGATCAATTCAAGTTACAATGCAGTCATGCAGGGAAAAGTTAGGGGCAGCATGACCAAGCCTAAAACATAGCTCCCATTTTGTGACACAATGTCTTCCAATAGAGAGCTTTTCTGTCAAGGGCAAATTAAGCATCGTAAAAATCATTTCCATTGGTTAATCGTAAAGGTGCACCTTCCGAGGCAGGGAAAAAATATTTTGGCCAAGAGAAGTATGGAACAATTAAGTGGAGCAGCGACTTAGTGAGCTGAGGTTCCTTTGCCCTGAGCAGAGAAACTCCCTGCATCTAGAAGGCAGTCTACTGAGTATTTGTATATAATCCATACGTGGATCTGAGTCTTTGCTGTCTCACATAATGAGTATTTATATCCATGCAAAGACTTAAACATGGTCACTCTGAGCAGACTTTTACAGACACTTTGCAGCCCACAGAGCAGGACACTGGAAAGCTGGCTGCCAAAGCCAGCACTGCAGATATTACATGCAGTAAAACTTATATTTATGGTATATTTTTCCATGTTCCTCCTAATCCAGGTTTTTTTCCTTCATTCTGGATACAGGAATGGTTTATTTACTTTTTATATACTTATCCTGTCTGAAAAAGGTATGTCACTCCTTAAAACTGAAGTCACACTGAAGTGGTTTTGTGAAAGTTATCCAAGTTCTTCAGTACAATTGACGTGTTTTTCTTTTACCATAGATATGGCAGAGCTGAATAGACTCCCTGGAGACTCCACAGTTATTTTCAGTAGCAACAAGAGCCCATCCCAAACATAACTTCCAATCTGTCATCCCTCCTTGAATACTAAAAACAGTCTCTTTCTCTTATAATGTATTGAAACTGAATCTATATAACAAAAACACCTCCAAATCTCCAATACCACCTGAATGATTTTCTTAGATATGTATCCCAATGCCACAAATTTATCCCACATTGATCAAGTCAGAAAGATTGTGCACTGCCTTTTCTCAAAACCTACCAGCATGTAGGCAGCATGGAAGTTCCACTGGAGATACACATTTATGCCAGGGGCAGCATATAGCATCTTGGAATTTAAAAGAACCTCTAAGGAGGAGAGGATGCACACAGAGGGAAACAGAGATTTAATGCAAGCTAGAAGATTTGGGGAGTCCCTTCCAAAAAAACTAACTTTTAAAATAAAGTGCCACCTCAGTAAGTCAAAAGTAAAAACAAAGAGAATTTTTTTTTTTTTGCCAGTGACTCATATTTTTACAGGCAAGCAATTAAGAGCATTATCCACCATTAGTCTTTTAAGCCATTAGTATAGATATAGGATCTCTACATTTTTTGCAAAGTTATGGTTATTGTGGAAGGAATAGCTTTGATTTTATGACAGTAACTGTATGTACATATTCTCATTAAAGTCTTAAACTTCAACAATACAGAGACTGGAGACTGTTTTCATGGTGTTATTACTTCTAGTAGGACTGCAAGATTACTCTATAGAAAAAAAAACCAATTAAGATTGTTTGATTGTGATCGCTCATTTGAGCAAATGCATCATTTACAAAACATATTCACATTTCTCATGCTCCAAGTTTATATAACAGTGTGCTCCCTCTTTCCAAAAATTTGCAAGCAAGGTCTGAAAAAATTTTCTCCTACTAGGAATAGAATCCTACCCACATACACATTAGAACCTTTGAAATGTCTTTTCAAAAGGAGATGGGTCTTGGGATAAAACACAGACATGAAAGGCCCATAAGTGCATGCAGTTCTCTTGTGAAACACGAGCCATGGCGCTCTGGCAGCACGGGCAGCCCTTCAGCATTGCCGTGCAGCCCGACCTGCGCTCACTCCCGCAGCAGCTGCGGTCCCGGGGCGCTCCCCGAGCCCGCAGTGCCAGGGCTCCCTGGCTCTGACACCCCTGGCACCGGCCCTTGCGCTGCTCCTCGCCTCTCAGCCCCGGTGCCAGCGCCGGGGGCTGAGCAGCCACGGTTCCCAGCACAGAGGCACCGTGACAGCACCGGGAAAGGAAAAAGGGACCTGGAGCTTCACTTACCCTGACAGACAACAGAGACAATTAAAACTAGTGATATGATGTGTGTGCACCTATACAGAAATCGTGGCAAAGTGCAGTGCTATCCTGCTATCTCTGCTCAAAAGAGGACTTCTACTTACTTTTTTGGGGATTGTATCAGTCAAAAAGTAACAAAGACACAGTATTTTGTTGTCTTAAGATGTTTCTCAGTTCCACAGCACGTGCATTCAAAAGATAACAACTTTGGTTTCCTATTACTAGGAATGCATTAAGCACAGCATCAAAAGTACTCCTGAAACCACTTTATTTATCTTCTGGCATTGAATTTGATATGACTAGAAACAATTCAAAATTTATTAAAATAATTTTTAAGCCAAATATTATCATCATCGAAACTCATGCAAGTGCTCATACCCATGCACTGGAAAAATAGGAATATCATATTATATTTGTGATGATTATTGATAGTAAAACATTTTAGAACATGTTGTAAGAACAATTAAGAGTGGTAAGGAATGGTTGTATTATTAAGTTTCATCATTGGCCCAGTGGACTTAAGACACCAAGTACACAATCTCGTTCTGGTTTTTGAATGATTATTTATATGGACTTAGCTGTCCTCTATTAAATAATGTCATATAACCACTGACCCAAAAAAGCAATTGATCAGTTGAACAACATAGGAAAGTTTATCATTTTATGCAACATTGCAGACATTTTGCAGTTTGAGTACTTAAAGTGCCATTCAGAAAAATGTGTCACCAAAGGAAATTAATTTTGATTAATTTAGCTGTCTCATTCTAGGACTGCAGCCTAATAACAAATTTTCCCTGATGCCTTCCTATTCCTATTGCTCAGTGAGGTCAGACAGGAGGTTCAAGGGGACAGGTAATTTATTTTGCTCTCAGTATTGCCTTCTTGGTCTACAGTTTATCATCAGTTTTATTTCAACGGGAGTAGTCAGCAAGCAGAAGACACGACTTGGTGTATGACCAGCTCAAGAGACAGTTCATCCTCTAACTATTAAACACAACATAGAATACTAAGAATCAACTTCTGCAAGCACCAGCTGATAAAGGCTTTGTTACAAACTGCTGTGAGGTGTATATCCCCAGTGTTCACACTACCAGCCATTCACTAGTGTTCATCCTACTTCCTGGAATCTTCACACTTCCTCCTAGGAGAGGAAGCCCAAATACAACCTTTCCTCCTGCACACTCAAGAGCTGCACCACCAAGAATCAAAACAGTTCTCTCGCCCATTCTGTGCTGAAGGAACTGTTAGTTTCTTAAAAGTGGCACACGACCAACTGCTAACACCAAAAGCAACATTCCCAAAACCAAGACTGGCCAACAGATTTTGTTCAATGCCTTTAGGCCTTTGAATAACTAGATGTCAGCAGCCCAGATCAAGCAGACACAAAAGCAGTCATAGAATGGTTGGCATTGGAAGGGACTGCTGGGGGTCATCTGACCCAACCACTTTGCTCAAGAAGGGCTACTTGAAGCAAGTTGCCCAGGACCATGTCAAGATGGCTTTTGAATACCTCAAGGATGGAGACTTCACAGCTTTCCTGGGCAATCTGTGAGTGACCACACTCACCAGGATAAAGTGTTTCCTGATGTTCTGACAGCACCTCCTGTGCTCCAGTTTGTACCTATTTGAGCCCATAGCCTGCCACAAAGATGGCAGAGAGAAACAACCTGGAAGACTATGCAAAGTTGGAAGACAAGAAGGCTTTGCTAAATGAGAAGGCTTTAAACATGTCTGCACAATTGCAGACTTCATACACATAAGGACCATTTTTCCACTCCTTTAGTGGTCCTGTTATGAGCTTTATGATACAGCTTTTGTGACAAGCTCAAATTGCAACCTTCGTGCTCTTCTACCTCTATCAAAAGATCAACCTAACTCTGCAGTGATGGACACAGATAAATAAATTACAGTGAAACTTGTGCAAACTTCCATCTGGAAAGGGCCAAGAAGTCTGATTTTCTTCATTGCAGAAGCTTTGGGTAGGAGTTTGAGTTTTAGTTATGGGTTGTGGAGTTTTTTCCTGGTAAAATATTAGTTTAATGGTTTTGAAAAGATTTTGCTTTTTTTTGTAAGCATATTATCAAAGCGTATTAGTTTAATACTTGCTATCATTCATTTACTGGAGAAAAATCATTAAATACATGTCACTTCAAAACTGCGTGACTTAATATGAAATTGAAATGACCTTTATTTTGGCACACTAGTGCACTGAGTTAGAGTATTACAAAGTCCCAAGTGCTGGCTGTTTACAAATGCCAGACAGACTACTACTATGGTTCTAATGTGCTCAGAGACTGTGCAGCCAATGAGAGACTGTAACTAACCGAAAATAGTGAATTAGCTGTGGGAGAAGATTCACAGCTTACCAATGGGAAAAGCCACTACTTCGAGAAAACAGTTTAATTTATGTTGGAAATTTGACCAACTAGAAGTGGAAATTTTTACCAAGTACTCACTTTTGTTAGATGCTGTTTTGGTGTTTGGCCTCCTGTCTTGCAATCCATAGACTTGCATCTTGGGTCTGGGATACTTCTTCCCTTCCATATGGTTCTCACACCAAGTCTGTAAGAATGACAGCTGAATGAGTCACAGTCATGCTTAACTTCAAGCACAAAGGTGTCTAATGCTAAGTCTTAAAAATGCACATGACTGCATCATAAAAAGCCACGGGCTGCAACACAGATCTTCAAAGCACTGCCAGGGAGTGCACAGTTGTGTATGTCAACCCTCTGCACCCACTGCGCCATTCTCAGGACTCAGGATAGTCAAACAAGAGTCAGATTTCCACCCATTTCCTGAGGTTGTTCAACAGCATCTGATGGATGCTGTGGATCACTAAGATTCTGTCCCCTGGACCTTTTAGCACACATTCAGCCATCCCCTCTCACATCAGGGGGCTTCTGAAGAGGTGCAGCACTCCAAGACAAAGACGTGACTGATTCCTATATCTGTTCCAACAAGGAACATCACGGCTGAAGCAGTTGCAGTGTTTCACTGTGTCCAACTGAGGTCCTTCTCCTGAGGCCTAACTACACAAAAGGCATTTTGTAAAAGCTCCCTTTGAAATCAAATTAGCGATGTTTCAATGCATGACCCGTAAAGGGCTGCTGTCCAGAATGGACATGTGTTCGACAGATACATGTTCCACCTAGCAGGACTCTTCAAGAGTACAGATGGAATCAAGATGTGTGAACAGAGCTCCAAAAGGGGAGTCATGGGATATCAGGATATACAGCAAAGCTCTCTGCCTCAACAGATAAAAAGGAAACAATATCAGATACAGTGTGAAATAGCTCACTCCAGCTGGTAGGACAGATTCTGACAGAATTATATAGGTATGATTATTGCAGAGAAAGATGCTATTCCATATGTGCAAAAGCTAGCAAAATATAGTCCAAATTAAACTATATAACCTTGTGCCAACTCCTTATAAAAGTCATAAAAAGTCACAATCTCCTACTTCCATTTGTCCATACACTGCAAAATGCTAAGAGTTATTGTGGGCTGTAGCTCATAATACCCATGAACACAATTTGGAGACTAGGAGTATCTAGAAAGCAGCCTATTTTTACCTGTCTAGCTGTAAAATTATTGGAAAAGTTAGAAAAGAAGATGAGCTTTCAAGTTTGCCACAATGTATTTCCTTATGTGACAGAAAACTAACCACCTCCTCATCCTGCAGGTCAATATCTCTGGAGTAGGAAGGAAGATGAGAACTCCTGTCCATAGTATGTAAAACAGGAAAGCATTTGGTGGTTGGACTTTCCAAACATCCAAAGGTCCCATTTGACTGTAGAGAGAATTAATTTAAAGCACAGCAACTTGCTAATGCAGTCCAGCTCCATAATTCATTTTCACATGAATTCACAGACAAGAAAAAAAAAGTCATGCTAGTATATCAAAAACCCCTATAGCAGTCAAATTAAAAGGAACATCTGCCATCAGGAAGTCCATCAACTACTCCTTGTTGCCAGTGTCTTCTGTCTGAAAAGAGGACAGGACAGAGATTAACTATGTGTATTTTACAAGATGAAACGAGGGTCCAGAGCAAGACATAGGCTGTGTCAGGACTTCACTATGTGTCAGGACCAGACACTTCTGAAAAAAAATCCGGGTAATTTAGGTCAAGACTAGGAGCCAAGGCTAAAATACCACAGTGAAAAATGCCTGTGGTTGACAACAGCAGATGTCACTGATGGTAGAATTTAACCTACATCAGATTCTCAATGGCTCATTTCTTCAATGATCTCCAAGTTCTACCTCTGCTAACAACAGGAATGGCAACAGTTTCAGGAAATGGAACCCATTGCTACCTTCTCACAAAAAGGATAGTGGAGTATGCCATACTCTACATAGCTCAGACATAAGGTTATAGCCAAGATTTGACCCAAGTTCTTGTATATCTATCTTTTCAGCTGCATTTGATTACTTTAAAATCACTGACTAACACTTGTGATTTTCATATTATTTTTTCAGGAAATTACTTTAGAGACCAGGGAACTGTCACAGTGATCACATAACTATATGCAATAAACTCATTTACTGATAAACTCACCATCCCTGAGAGACATACACAATACGAGATTCAAGCCTGATATGAAATTCCCAGAAAAGGTGGGAATTCAGCTCATTCTCCGTGTTCAGGCAGGTCTCCTTCCTTGGACTGCAGAGATGATCAGTTATCAGACTGACTTTGATCATTCCCTCAGGGTAGGAGTGAGAAAACAAAACTTCTACCATTAGAATTTGATGGTGAATGACTTTGCATCTGAATCCCAGTGTGGCTACAGCTTTTTCTCTTGGATCATAAACCTAGCTAAAGCTTTGATTAAGGAGTTAGTAACTGAATGGTAATAGGATCATTCTCATCAGTGCCTCTGTATCAGCAGCAGAGTAACATCCTCCTATTGTTTCTGAAGCAGTGAGTATTCCTGTTCTCCATGTGGACTATAAATGAGGTTGGCCCTGGAAACTGTGCAGTTGGAGTAGTCCATTCAGAAAAAGTAGAAACAAAATAATGCATTAAAACACAGACTAAAGCCCAAAGGCAATGATGAGTCTGCCCTGTCACCCAGGTTAGTGAACATGAGCCAACACTTACACTTTGAGTTCCCCCCTAGAGTGGAACCTTTTCCTTTTCAGTCCTTCATGGACATATTTACAGCTTTGTCTCTCAGCAGTCCCTACTGAGACTCCAGGGATCCACACTGGCCCATCATGAATATTATTTTTCTTGCGCTACTACTGTTAAAAGCCCATAGAAGATATTCAGGAAGGAATTACTAGTCTGTGTTAGTGTGATTTCTGTCATCCCCATATATCTTGGATTAGGTTAAACATACTCTTTCTCCCCTTCCCCATTTCAGCACAGCTTCCCAATGTATATGCTATAGAAGTAAGCTTGCATTAGCTGTACCTGCACTACAAAATTGAACAAGCCAGGAACAATTCTTTGGGATAACAGCTACTGTTTGCAACATTTCCTATTCATATTATTTAACCCTCTTACCTCTAAGACAAGATAGTCAGGAACCTGTTCAGAATGGGTTCTGGGTTGGAGCTCATCCCTGAATGGTGTCTATAAATTATTTGAGAAATCTAGTCTGTCCAGTCTGTCTAAAGTCTGCCAGGGACTTTTCTAACACTTAATTGTAGACAATTCTAACTCTTGATTGTAGACAATGTGGTGCTTGTGGATGCTTCCTCACAGTTTTCTTTATTAGTATAGATATCTCTGTAGACAGCAGGAAAAGAAACTCAAAATTATACAGAATCCAGTGACCAATGTTCTGGTTTTACTGGTTTTTTTGTTTTGTTTTGTTTTTATTTAAACTCCTCATCAAAGCAGCCTTCTACAGACTAATATCATATTCTACTCATTGTCCTGGTTCATACAGTCAACCTAGGACACTCATTTAAAAAACTATTCAATGCTCCTATGAACACCTTGATTGGCTATCAGTAGATTATCAACCTTAAAGAATTATAATAGACACTGAAAATACTATGGGTACATAAAACATACCCAGAAATGACACAACCCTTTCAGACTAGAAGGGGGTCTGTCTTTCAGACCTCCATAGAGAAAGAGCTTGAATTTCTCTTAAGAGGGTACTCAATCTGTATCATTCAGCAGATCTAAAACAAACTGAGTCACATTACAGAGCAAGCAAGAATTTACAGGTCTCTACTCTAAGACAGAGCTCCCCATCTCTTGCTGAGTGTGACAGCTCCCACACGAAGGTCACTGGATTCTGGGTTATTCAAGCATTCAGTGCTGATGAAGAGTCGATCTGCTCCCACTCAGTTATGCAGCTAGGACACATCACCCCTCAGTTTCACCATACATTCTCAAGCACAAAGACAGACACAAGGACAGTAGTTTTAAATCCTTACAGAATAGGAAAGTTCTTCCCCGCTCAGACACAAAAATCCCTTTCTCTTCCTGGCATCATTACTTGGTAGCAATAACTCCAAGGTGCTGAGACCACATTTAGCTTTACGGAATAAAACATAACAAGCTGTCAAAATGTGCATAAATAAATTAGAGTCATTATTCCAGCTTAAGGTTCTGGGGACATAAACAATCCTCTTGAAGTTTGCTGTGACATTTTTTGCAGCCAGAGCCAAGCATTAAAATTACGTCCTGTATACAGAGAGCTGTAAATGCATTCTGTCTCAGGGCCTGAGATCGGAAGAGAGATC